>OY282461.1:15577028-16101544 GCA_958295575.1 Leucania comma
GGATTAAACGCCGCCAAAACACAAGCGTGTCTGTTCACTGCTAAAATGAGCCCGTTCACCTTTGCTCCTAGTTTTCATAATTTATCCCTGGAATGCACCGACCATCTTTAGCTCTTGAGAGTTGAGACCTTAACTTCGGGAGGTTCACTGAGTCCAAAGGCAAGGTAGCAGCTATTAAACTCGGCGTTCTTACAAAGATCCGGCGGTTTTCCACACCGGGTCAGCTTCTAATGTAAAACAAAGCACAGGTCCGATCGTGTGTGGAGTACAGCAGCCACATATGAACTGATGCTGTGAAATAGCCGGTTTGGACTCGGTGGAAAGGCGTGCGAAGAGGCTAATTGATGATCCAGATTTGGTTAAGTTCAATCTACAAAGCCTTGAGTACAGCCGTAGGGTAGCCAGCCTTTCACTATTTTATTTTTCAAAATGCATCCTACTTTGGAGAGTGTGCGCGGGAATTGCATGACTTTACTACCATCGGACAACCCAATGTACGGCGAGTACCCACCCTTACGTTTTTGAAACTTCTACAGTCCGAACTAAGCGTTTCGCCTCATCGTTAATGCCGGGTACATCGAAGGAATGGAACGAAAGAGTATGTGCTATTGCAGGACATGGTTTACCCGTGTGCCAAAGGAGAATGTAACTTTTGCCATATACTGCTGGCATTTAGGTTTTTTTTCTTTTCGCCAAAAGTGAAACCTAGGCCATCTTTTATTTAAAGGACTATATGAGAAACCCATAGCAAAAAGAATTATGTCTATCAACCGTAACCAAAAGTACTTAGAGAATATTGAGTAGATTGCTTTAGTTTTCAGGCGATATTTTTAATTTTGTTTTCGGTATTTATGGTGTTTACGCATTAAATAGTGTCTAGTACTCACTATCGCAACACTAACACGTAGATTTTCGATTCGTTTATCACTTATTTTATTTTTTTACTAGATAGTTTTTGTGATGAAAAACTGCGGGTGTGAAAAAATATGACAGTAATAACTAACCTTAATCTACCTTATCAATAGAAACCTCAAAATGTTACATATTAAACTAGCAATGCTTCTGTACGTATCTTCGTTCGTTACGGTTTAAGGACCAGTACCTCTACCATGAGTTTTAAGCAATAGTATTCGTCGCTACTCGATATCAACGCCGTAAATATTTTGTATGGCAAATTTTGCAGCGCCTCTAGCGGTCACTTGCAGAACCAAAATTTGCTATACAAAATATTTACGGCGTCGATATCGAGTAGCGACGAATACTATTGCTTAAAACTCATGGTAGAGGTACTGTTTTTTTTTACGTCTGATTTCTGGTATCGTCGTCTAACATATAACCTCGGTTTCATGTCTGGCGAAAAGGAAAAAGTAAATCATAACAAAAGTTTGTATTGGCCTTTCTACCAATCCTTTCAGAACTTCAAGCGTGAAGAAGTAACAAACACACACTTACTCACAAACTTTCGTCATTATAATATTAGTGTGTAAATAGATTTACCGTCGTACGAGTATACCACACGAGGAGATAAACTATAATTGGTAGTAAAATGTACATTCCAAATAAAGTAAAAAAAAAAAAACAATTTATCGCAATAAGAGGTGTGTAATACTTACTTAAATTGTAAAAAATAATCAAGCGCAACCACAGGTACATTTCAAGTCCAGTAGTTAAATAAAATTATAAACTCTACAGCTCATAAACTAGTGTGGGGTCGGTTTTCGGCATTCGGCTGTCTGCAACGTAAAAGTTTTTCTTATACTTATTCAATAACCCACTCTGATCTCTAACGCTTTCAGACAATTCGCTCACGCAATTTTTCACGCTAGTGCGGAAAAGGACGCGACCTCGCCCCCGCCAAAATTTATTATATTTATCATATCAGACTGGTCGCTGAGCCAGACGACGCATATTAGGCTGGATTTCATTTTTCATAGAGTTACGATATCGGAAAACTACTAAGTATTTTTCGTACTAATGCGGAAAAGTGCGCTAACTTGCTCCCGGTAAATTGTATTTATCGTATCAAACTGGCCGCTGAGCCAGACAACGGTAAACCCCAGTTTTTTAATTTTTTCGTATGTTGAAAAAAGCCATTTGATACACATGGAATAAGTGATGTTAGGGATTCTATGAAAATTGGGCCCACCTTCCAATAGATATGAATGGATACTGACAGACTGACTGACTTCTTGACATTCAAAAGAGCTCGTACCTACGTTATCGTTAGCTCGCGTTTGACCACTATTTCACCTAATGGTAAACGACATGGAAGTGCTCGACGATAAATTTTGCTAGGAAGCAACTTTTACTTTAAATATAACGAACGCAAAAAATTGTATTTATGGATGTATGAAACAAAACTAAGAAATCCTATAGGAGGGTTTCACTATTCGCACAAAAATTCGCGCCAAAATCTTTCCTCGCAATCCTCGCACATGACTGGTGAATTGGTGGAAATGCTACCATGTGGCCTTCCACATGGTAGCATTTCCACCAATTCACCAGTCATGTCCAAGGGAGAGTCCTTAATAAATCCTATTCTATTATTTTACAGTAGTCCCCGTTGACCTAGAATCCTGAAATTAGGCAAGAAGCAAAATCTCATAACACAAGTAAAGCAAAAAGTCTGAAAACCCTAAAGTAGAACGTACATCACAACATAATTACTTAAGAAAGAAATAAGAAAAGAAAGATAAACAGTTTATTTACACGGAATGACGCAACTAAAAACTAGACAAACAACATTTTAAAGAAAAGATATGCGTCACATCCGTACAAAACGGCCGAACGCTCAGCATAAAGCTGTGCCCTCATGCACAACGCGATGAGCACACAGCGCTGTATACTTATTTTTGCGATCTGGAAAAATCTTCGATATCCGATTTGGGAATTAGTGCGCGAGCCTCGACAGACTTGTAGTCCACTATTCAATAAATCAAACTTTGTCGTAGTCTTCTTCTCTGTCGTCTCTTCTCTCGTCAGCTTCTCTGAACAAGCACTCTAAAGTTGGCCATTCAATGTAAAAATCACGGTTGAAATGTTATAAAAATCATTAACCTGCTGGGGCTGCTGGTTAGTAGGTAATGACATTTAAATTTGCAAACTCATCAAAACATTCGTATGAAAGGTTAGCTTGAAAATCTCGCTTTATCCTGAATTCTGTGTTAAACTAGACCCTTTCTAGACTCTAAACCACCTTCATAACCATCATTACACTCGGGATTCAATATGGCGCCCGTGACACGTGACATGTTGAAATGTCATAAAAATCATTAACCTGCACTGAAGTAGCTTAGTGGTAGAGTCTTTGGAGGCACGATGGCAAAATTTCTAAGGGAATTGAGATACTATACAAGTATGTAACAGACTAAAGCATGAGTGAATTCTAATACCCACGTCCTACATAACTGTCTTGCTTACTAATAATTACATATCGGTAACCAAATACTATATTTCTGTATAAAGAGCGCCAGACCCACGAAATAACAAAAACGTTTTGCCCAAAAATATGTAAAAAACTACATCAATGAATAATTGATTTACTTACATTCTAAAATTATAACTATAGGTACTTAACAAAAAGTTCGAGTCGGACACGGACACGAAGGACTCCGTACTACAATATTAAAATCGAGCAATAACGTGAAAACATAATTCTTCTCCCTTTAATTTTTAACTTTGTTATTAGTTGTTCTATCCGCGATAAAAATAGAGACACTCTGTGAAAATTTCACCCTACCTCTTACTGTTTATGAGATACAGCCCGCTGACAGACAGACAGACGAACGGACGGAGCGGAGGCTTAGTAATAGGGTCCTTTTGGCACCGTTCGGCTACGTAACCCTAAAAAGTGTTTATGTAAGTGTAAGTGTACAGTAGTGATAAGTATTATTATTATATATTCTTTATTGTACACCGCATAACAGGACAATTTCTTACAGACAACCTTTGGATGGACTGAGTGAAAGGAGATAGATTTAGGGTTGTCAGTGTACAAACATCAGAAATAATACTAATAAGACTTAATAATCCGAATACATACATAGAATACCAAATAATAAATATCAAAATATATAAGTACATATGTTGGGAACGAAATTGTTGTCGGCTTCAAACTTATAATTTTGGTCACACTATCGGCCAGTAGAGTACCTACTTGCCTAGTAATAGAAAAATATGACGCTATTAACAGTTATCAAATAATTACTTCATAAACTTTATTTTTAATTTTAAGTACTCATTCAGATTACGTAAAGACGTACTACCTACCTATACGTACCTAGGTACTTGTTGAAATAGCTTACTAACATTTTTAAAAAACTAACTTATGCCTGTGACTTTGCCCGCGTGAAAAGTAGATGTTTCCATGCAAACTTTTTACTCCCGTTTCATCCCTGTAGAGATGAAATATTGAAAAAACCTCTTTTATTATCTTTATACATACATTTTGCACTGAGACTGTGTGTGTGATGTATTCACAAAAGGACTCTCAGTGCATTTTAGCATTTTAGTCAGTGAGTCAAGACTTTACCTTTTATACACCATTAAATTGTAGTCCTTTTAATCCTGTGGAGGGTCGATTCGGTACATGAAACACTATCAATTTATAAAGATAAAATTAAAAAATAAAGAACTCTTTTTCTAAAACTCGAGTTAATATACGCATGTACGAAATTAATTTCTTTAAGTAAACGAGTCAATGACCTTGTAGGTAGTTGTCGGTCGTTGCGTACTACCTACCTACAATTCACTGGCCTAGATCAGCTGACGTTTACTTAAGGGGATTACATCGCCCAAATCCAAAAAAACACCTAGGTTGATTGAAGTTTATAAATTATTCCTTATGTACGATTACCATATAAAAAATGAGGGGGATACTTAAGGACATTACTAATAAATTGTATTGATTACGTTTCTCAAAAAAATACCCTAACACAAAAACAAAAAATCTGGTAAATAGGCCTATTTGAACATTAATTCCATATTTTCCCGAAAACGGCTCTATATTTATACACTGAATTTATACCAAAATATATGTTACGATAAATTGAATAATTTGTATTGATTATTTTTCTAATTTCATTAAATATCGATAAGTAATCAAGAAAAAATCGAATCAGTACTAACACCCCGCGCGCAGCACCCCCTGCAATGCCTGTGTAGAGGTCAATTCTTCTCTACTAGTGTAGAGGTAAATTTTTCAAGGTCATTGAGCAATGTAATACCCTTAAAGAAATTAATTTCATACATGCGTAAATTCGAGTTTAAAAAAAAAAGTACTTTATTTTTCATTTTTATCTTTACAAATCGATAAGGTTTCATGTACCGAATCGAACCTCCGCGGGATTAAAACGACCAAAATTTAACGGTGTATATTTTGTGACAGCCGCAATCACAAACGTTTGTCTTACGTTGCATAAACCAAAGCACATTCGAGGAAATTCAGAAAGTCCAAACGATGTAAATACTGCCGTTTTTTCTGTGTCATCTTCTCGTATTCGCAATTCCTTATAGACTTTTTCAAAACGATTTTCGATAAAACTTTAATTCCTTCTAGATAGTATGTGAAGTGACGAAGTCGCGGAATCGGGTACCCATCTAGTTTGGTGACTGCATTTAATTTTCGGTAATAGCTAGACGGTCTGTATTCATCACTCTTCTTGTCTATAAGATGGAGTAGACTTGCCCAATTTTTCATTCTCAAGCATTACTTGAAACTCTTTCTTCGCTGCTTGGTATTTGTGTGGCGATAACGGTCGTGCGGGCCGTTCTTCAGCACCCCATGACTTACGATATGATGTTCAACTTCAAATTCTTCTTGGGGTGGATAGTACGAATCGGTTGCCCAAAAAGGATCACAAGCGATCAAGGGAAACAGTTCAAATCACATTTACTCAAGACACTAATAAATAGAATGAGAATCGAGAAAACACGTACTACTGCATACCACCCACAGGCAATAGAATTGTTGAAAGATGGCATCGAAGCTTCAAAGCAGCGTTGACAGTGCGACTACATAATACATATGTATCAACAAGCTGGACTCAGGAATTACCAATCGTATAACTATGGCTACGTGCAAGAACAATAATCATATTCTTTTGTGACAGTCCTTTTGAGCCGTAGAGACAAACCGTTGTGGATGCGGCTTTCACAATATATACTAGGGCTTTCAACTACTTACCGGTTTTTTTTCAATACCGGTATCAATACCGGTATTATTACGAATACCGGTATCAATACCGTAATCACGGTATTGAACACAAGTTCAATTACGACATTACTAAAACCGGTAAAATACGTGTTTTTATTTTCAAGTCCGTCTTTAATACAGTTACTTTCTGAAAATAACCGATTTCCAAAAAAATAAAAGATTCTCAAGGCGTCTATTTGAGTTTTTTTTATCTTTTCTTGGACATGTGACATCCACTAACCCCCGCGTGGTGTATTGCAGCCCATTCCCTCTGCTAGAGAGGAGGCCTTAGTCCAAGCAGTGCGAATATTATAAGGCTGATTATGAGTAGGTATAAACACTACCATCGCCATATTTGTTTTTAAATATTTTATCCTTATTTTGATTTTCAAGGAAGCATAATCCGAGTGCACAATATCTTTTGGGAGCAGGTAAAACTAAATTAGAATATACGAGTATATAAATGAAATTAGAATCCAGGGACACTGAAGTGGACATCACAAGTTCACTAATTAGTTTTTTTTTTTATTAAATAAAATTTGTTTTTTTTTTTTTTGTTTAAAATCAAGATGGAGTAATAAATAAAAAATCTTGGTTATATGTAGGTTACTTTTTATGTTCATATACTGTTACATGTATGTATCTATACAAAAAAAAATTTTCTAGGTTCAAAGCGTCTGGGGCCCTGGGTTCGCTTCTGAAAGGAAAACCCGGGGCCTTGGAATTCAAGGCAACAAGGACATAGGAGTGGATTTTAGTCAGTAAAATTCTGACAAACCCTCCTGTTCCGCCCTAGAGCGGGAGAAGTAAATAGATCATTTCGAACCTAAAAAAAACTATTTGTAAAATATTGGTACCTAGTAAGTAAAATTTTATATCTTACATTTTCATGCAAGATAATAATGATAAAAAGTTCTAGCGTGCTCAGCCGCATATCATAGCGTGCAAATTTTTAGGCAGAGCTGGTGCATAAACAGTGGTATGACATACTGTGGTTTTAAATAAAGACTAGTTCTAAATTTCTCAAACGAAATATTTTACTTAGTTTGTGATGTCGCTAGGCAGGTATGTAATTTATTGTAGGTATAGTTATGCTACACTCGGCTTAATAATATAAAATATTTATAGGTTTAATTAAGTATTTGAATATGTAGATATCTTGTCTTAAATGGAATTTTTGTGGTTCGAGGCTATAGGGGTTGATATAACTGCTTACGGTGACGAGGGGCGGGGCGACCGCGCCCCTTCCAACTCTACCATACACGCTATCCCACTCTCGCAAACATTATCGATTTGGGCTTGACTTCCGGCATTCAGCACAATTTATGGCCAAAGAGATTACTTAAAAAATCATCATGTCATTCTAATCGCTATATGGGCTCTATGTCACGTTACGTTTCGAAATATGAAATAAACTGTACGTATTATCTTCAGAGCAAAGATGCGGAGTATGAATTTGTAAAACCAACTGAAATAGAATAATACATAACTAACTTAATATGCATAAGTAGATAACATCAAATCCATATTTATAATCTAAATATAGTCCCATGATAAGTACATAGGTAGATAGTAATCGACTTAGTGGGTATCTACGTATCTACATAAATAACATTACCTTAATTTATATATTTACTAGGTAACCCGGCAAACTTCGTACCGCCTATTAGGATTTTTTTCGTGTTTAAACCTTCCCTGGAGTGTCACTAATAGTTCAAGACCAAAATCGGCCAAATCGGTCCAACCGTTCTCGAGTTTTAGGATTTCTATGGGTGATCCTCATGCAGTTGGATTTTGTATTTTTTATCAAAGATTAAGGGTCTATTACACGACTCGATATTCAGACCGGTTTTGTCGACGTTGCGTAATGTAGGGAATAAGGGTCAGACTGTCTTACTCCGAAGTAAACTATAAGACAATCTGTGTAACTTGTGCGGAATACCTAAGTATCGAGTGGTGTAATAGACGCTTAAATATTGCTTAGGTATCCGGTCGTTAATTGCTTGCGTTATGGGAAGCTCATTGGTGAGTTCTGCAAGCCGAGCGGTGTGTCGTGTTTCTCTCTTACTCCAGAGAGCCAGTGTTTTAAGACGTACCTACCTACTGCGTAGACATATTTATTTTTATAAATACACCGTTAAATTTTGACATTTTAATCCCGTGGAGGGTCGATTCGATACATGAAAATAGTGTTTCATTCGATTTGATTTTCGATTTGTAAAGATAAAATTAAATAATAAATTACTTTTTCTTAAACTCGAATTAATTTACGAAATTAATTTCTTTAAAGTATCTATCATATATCTATCATATGGTCAGGACCATAGATATCTTCGATATCCGTGGTCAGGACCATACCTTTCTACGTACACGGAAGTAAGTATAGGTTATGTAGATATTATTATTTATATTTAAATTATTTTACTCACATTATAGAAACTAAATAGAAAATGGCACGTAGGTATCAATACAAAATTTAAAATGTAATTAATTATGAAGTTTCAATGTGCTGGTAGGTAGAACAGCTATAGACGGCGCCAGTAACTGTAGCGGCGGCCTGGCGTGTTACGATAAGGCGCGTGTTCCCACTCCCAGCCCACCCGGACCGACGACACCCATTTACATTTTAATTGAACCTCGAGGGTAACTGCACCGGATAAATTCCAAATGGATTAATTGTGTTTCTCGACGGTTTCACGTCCTACACCCACCCCGTGACGCTACTCCTAAAACTTGTAATACCATAAAGAATGAACTGCTTTTTTAAAAATATAATATTAAAATTTGATTTATTTATCTATGATCTAAACCCTTATGCAAACTCAAAAGGTAAGGTATAAAAATAATAGGATTTGGTAGGTAGGTACCCTATGTACCTAAATATAGATTTTTCCTAATTGTTAATGCTGAAGTGGAAACTAATATTCTAACTATGATAAACTTGCTTTTTACAGCTGATTAAGCGCAGCGAAGAATACTTTTTTTGAGGTAGGAAATCATAAAACCACTTCTCCCGCTCTGGGTGGAGTGAGAGGATGTCTCAGGCTTTTACTGCCTAAAACCCACCTGTTTCAGTTGCCGTTCACGTTCTAGGGTTGCGGTAACTCTTTCGAACATCCCGCTGTATAATTCTAAAGCCCAGACGCGAAGCAGGAAGAATTTCGTACGTTGACCTAATATTACCTGTCTTTGTCACTCCCGCGTAAATATAATGCGTCTCGCTCGCACAGATGCAATGGCCTCCGTCGTCAGGGATTGTAAACCTTTACTGTAAACTTTTTACTGTTATTTTAAGTTTTGTTCTTTTTTGAATTTGGTTTTTTTTGGTTAGCATTTAGTCACTACAAAAAATCCTTGACAAAATTCATAAATTTAAATAATGAATGACAATGATAATTTTTATTTTATTATCATATTTGTACCAAATTCGTAATTTTAACTCGATTTTTAAATTGTTATCATATAAAATGGAAATTAATAATTTATATATTTAATAACAATAATTTATTTAATAAATTAGTCATTTTGTTTCTCCTTCAAATGTTTAATGTAAAACGCACTTAATTTAGAAATGTTTGTGACCACTGTCAGTAGGCCCAAAGGTCATTGTACGAAATTCTTTCTGCTCCGCGACCGGGCTTTACTGGTTTTTAAAACGACGAGAAACAAGACACCGTTCCTTATTTAAATACGCTACAAAAAAAATCTAAGTATTTTTTCCAGGATCAACATGACCCTTGCTGACTAGGCGAGACATTTCACCAGGGGGCCGGTCATATTGATCCTAGAAAAAATACTTTAAGTGTTTAAAGCTAATGTTCTGCATACATCCGGTGTGCTGTGTAGGCGACAGGCTGTCTGCCATGCTGATGTTTAAAAAAATCTATCGCACTCCTGAAGTCATTCAAGTAACTAATCATCCACACATTAGCACATTGATACAGCAAAAGGTACTTTAAGCCCAGGCCCTAAGGATATTTCAAATGCATGAAAAGATTGTTTCATGCATAATTTATGGAGAAATGTGTTAGAAGGACAGACGGTAGCGTTTCTTGTCACACGTAATTAATTACCAAACCTTCAACAGTTTTTTTTTAACTGTGCTCTATATTGATATTCTGCTAGTTTTTTTTTTTTTTTCCTTTACTCTCGGAAGTATTCCTAATATACGACCAACGAAAAACAACTATTAAATAAAAAAGAAATTTACGAATAGCGTTTTTAATTTTATGATTTAATAAATAAAATTAAAAAAAACTTTATTATTTCGAACAAATTACATAAATTGTGAGTTAATAAGTATACAAGAATGTTATGACTATGTTAGTACGCCTATAATAACTAAGATACGATAAGATTATAATATTCTGAGAGATACATTTCCTAATAATGCTATGCACTATCGTATCTCAGGATGGAGTTGAGGCTGGCCCGCACTCTGCAGAGCATTGAGGTAGATTTCTGTCTAATAGTGGTATAGAAGCCATCAACATGACTCTGCGCGAATATAGCAGTTATGTTGCAGGACCGGGGCAACCCCAACGGCATCCTGAAACTGTTATTATATTGAACTCGTAGGGCACAGTTGGCTTGCCAGTATAGGCGCGGGCTTGCGGACAGCGAGCAATGTCCGATCGTCCGATAACAGTCCGGACTGGGCCCAGGTTATCGACGGAGCGCGTATCGTTCCACGCGCGCATAATGGAGTTATCAGCAAACCGTAGGGGTCCAGTTGGGTCTAAGCCTACTAGAGCCATGGGGCAGTATGAAAACGTAGGTAACCCGGAGCCCTAGAACGTAGGCAAAGAAGAACCAGGAATGAGTTTTTAAATCAGTAAAAGTCTAACACTATCTCCCGTCCCGCCCAAAGGCGCGAAGACGTCATTGAATAATTTTTCGCCACCTAAAAAAAAGGCACAGATGGCCCGCTGGATATAATTATTTTGGTTATTTAGCTGTCCCAACTCTAATTCGCCACCCAACTGTTTTTATAACTTTTCAGAAGAATTACATCAGATTGCAGAAGGCCTGTTATCCAGCAGTCAACGCCACTCGAATCAGTTAGCCATCAACTAAATTGAACTTAGAACTCAGACCATTCGTTGGTTGGATTTAGACCATGACAGCAATAAAGTATAATAAAGTATAATAGTAATAGAAAATGAGTACAAGTACAAAAAGGAAAATGTCATTTTCGTTGACTTAACTCGCATCAATAACCTACCTAAGTACTCATCCAGATAGTCGATGTTTTCGTGTTCGTAGAAACCCTGGAGACTCAGAAAGACAGAATTGCCACTAAAACTTTCAGAATGGCTGCGAATTACCTACTGTCGTTTTACGTTTTTGACCATTGACCATTGAGAACAACTTACGGACAGACTCGTGTTTATCAAGTCGATAACCGAGCTGCACATCGAGCTGAACCAATGAATACCAAACGCGTGGGGATGCTCTTATGAGAGCTGTTCTGGAAACTCCACAGACCCTGTTCATGCCATAAAAGACTGAAAAGCACAGAAATCTTAATAATTTTCTGTGGTAAAAAGTTACCTTATGTATGTACTGACACTGCGCCTTTATGTCTCTAAGATACGTATGGCCAATAAGGGTGGACGCGCAGGCACTGTGAAGATTATGGTGACTGTTTCCATTAAAGCTGTACGAAGTGCTACGAGGATACGACGCGAACGATGTTTTTATTTTAATTTCTTTTAATTTGATTAAAACTACAAAAAAAAAACTACCATAGAAATATAAACTGCTAATGATTTTTCGGTCAATTGTGGCCTGATTTTTTCTTTTTTTTTTCTTTAAAATATTATATAAGTACTTACGTACCGAATTGTTCCCATAGAAATAATGTTACCTATGATCTGATGATAAACTTCGAAGATATGGAACGGAACTCTTCATAGGATCACAGCAGGACTGTCATCTGACTAAAGGAAGAGGGGAAGGAGATTAACTGAATTAGATTTTAGTCCATTTTTTTTAGGTGGGAAATCATCCAAAGACGTCTCCCGCTCTAGGGAGGAGCGTAAACGTATGTCAGACTTTTACTAACTAAAACCCACCCCTATGTTCCTTTTTTGCCTTGAGTTACAGGACACCGCGGCATCAGCCCTGCTGGGTCCCTACGGTTTTGCTGACATCTCTTTGAGGCGCGCGGGGAACACTATGCGCCGTTGACGACTCGGGCTCGGTCCGAACGATTACCAGACAGGAGACGGCGCACTACCCACTGCTTGCCGTTCGCAAGCCCATGCCTGTGGTGGCAGGAAATCGGGGTCGGGATCCCGTTGGCTGGGTCGTTAGGAAGTCCGATCCTTCACGCGTGTCGCCGCCTCTTTAGCTTGCATTACTGCTTCGCAGAAAGAGGTAACTGCCCGTCAATCCTCCTTGCTCCGGACCATGGCTTGTACCTGGCCTGCGCGAGAGGCCGTTGCCACCGATGGTCCCCAGTCCCCACGAGGACACGGCGGTGCTGCGCCCAAACGGGGCACTCTTCCACCGGGTCTTCCGGACAGTCCACACAATGGTGACACCCGGGAACGAAATTAACTTCAATTCTCTTCATTATTTCTCAAGAGGACGCCGGCGTCCGCACACCTATTGTCTTTGTATTGTGTCTCTAATTACGGTATTCAACAGGTTAATAATTTACTTTTATAATTAACTAGCGTTTACCAACGGCTTCGTCCGCGTGAAAGTAGGTTTTTCAACACAAACTTTCGAACCCCGCTTTTATCCCCATAGGGGGTGAATTTCGGAAAATCCTTTCTTAGCTCGCCTACGTCGTAAAAGGAAACCTTTAGCAAAATTTCATGTTTCTAGGCCTTGCAGTTTTGGCTGTGCTTTGACATGTCAGGCAGTCACTTTCCAAAAGGGGAAAGTGAACACAAAATTATTTTAAATAAATACGAAACCTGAATATAATTTGTTTAGAATCAGTAACTGAATTGATCCCAATAATTTTTACACGATGTTATATTTTTTCTCAAAATTCTTTAAAAAAGGTCTATAAATGGACACTACCGAGACTAAATACGATACAGGTCACAGCAGGTCAAAGCGGGCTTTAGACGCCAGCGCACAGCTGGGTGCGGGAACAAAACCATTCCTCAGTCACCCGAATGGCCCGATGACCATGTGTTTGTGTGGACAACCAGGTTACATAACAAGCTAATAACATTATAATTTTTCATGATACAGTTATGTTTGGTCTCTTCGTTATTTAATACCGACTTTCTAAATTAAAGTTATTTTGCACTTTTTGGTGTTTTTTGAAGACGACTGTATTTTTTTTTTTTTTGTAAAAAGATTTTTATTACACACTTTTTAGTTGTAGTACCCCTCAGCTAAACTTAAATAAATAGGTACCTTCCGCCATTCGTTTCCCTCATTAAATCATCATGACAATTCTAATAATACTAAACACGGCTAGGATACACTGATTTATTACAAAGTTCCGGCTCTTACCTACCTTCCGTCTTCATCATCAGATCAGTTCTATGTACCTATCCCCTCCCCTTCTTCCTTTAATCAGCCAGACTTCATGTATAAATAAAGCAATTTTACTCGTTACGACAGTTCTGCTATAGTTTTTTGAAGAGTTCCGTTCTATATCTTCGTAGTTCATAATCAGATCAAAACAATATTTCTATGGGACCAACTCGGGAGTATATATCTTTCAAACAAAATAAAAAATTTCAAAATCGGTTCACAATTGAAAGAGATATCGGTGACCATACATATTAAAACAACAGTTCTGCTATGATTTTTCGAAGAGTTTCGTATTATATACATGTACTGATATATATATATTTTAAGCTTATGTATTATCTTTTGTAAAGGTATAATTTAACCATTTTTCGTATTTTTAGTTTTATGTTAGTTATATTTGCTAGTAGTACACCGCAGACTACCCCTCTTTTTAAAGTTCTTATAATCCATCCTAAGGTTGTCTGGTAGAAATCGCTGTCAGCGATAAGACCGCCTTTGTACCCATAGATTTAAGTTCCTGTAAATTGTTACTATATATTTTGGTGTACAATAAAGTTTATTGTATTGTATTGTATTGTATTGTATCAAAATAAAAATTTTCGAAATCGGTCCACAATTGACCGAGATATCGGTGAGCATACATAAAGAACAAAATACATAAAGCCGAACATAGAACCTCCTCCTTTTCGAAGTCAGTTAAAAACGTCAGTTCTGCTATGATTTTTCGAAGAGTTTCGTTGTATATCTTCGAAGTTCACCATCAGATCCAAAAGATATTTTTAAAGGACCAATTCAGAAGTATAATCTTTCAATCAAAACAAAACCTTTTCGAAATCGGTCCACAATTGACCGAGATATCGGTGAACATACATAAAAAAAATAACTAATTAAAAAACTGATTAATTTGTAGGAAACTAAAACTTCTAGTTGTATTGTAGGTACTAGTAGGAAGTTTTAGTTACCAATAAGTTCAACTCCCAACCCAAGTCCTGCCCTCTTAGCGCCATCTACCGGCAACAGTCGTTACTGGTACTTATTGCAGTTGGTAAAGTATTGCACTCCTCGGTTACAATAGGTACCACCAACAAAGTACAGGTCAATCTACGTTAATTTTCTCTATATCAAGCGCCATCTACATCGTTCAGTAAGAACTGCTACTCTTTCACGATTTGCTTCGAATCGCATTCCAAAAGAAAAGGGGTGTCTATTCGATATACTAGAGGGCGCTGTATGTAACACTTCAGATGGACTGACAGACATGGAAACTAACAATAGACCATTCAAAAACACATCTATCTATATCGTGTTACTGATTTGGCTGAAAATTGGTGGATAGGTAGCTTAGAACCAGGAGACGGACATGGGATCATTTTTATCCTGTTACATAAAAAACATCTAAAACCTGCTCATTTATTGGTACAGGGTAGACTAGGGTAGAGCGGGAGCGAAGCCGCGGGCAAAAGCTAGTAGACATATAAAGTCTACAAACATCTCAAAAACAGCAGATATTCGATATATGAAAATTGTGTTCCTAACCTACACACAAATAAAAAAGTCGTGTTAGAACCTATAGTACATTATGATACAAGTGTGTATTGTAGTTGGTTACCGTCGAGGCGTTACTAAGACCCGAGCCGTGGCGAGGGTCTTAGGAGAGCCAAGAACGGTAACCATACATTACTCACGTGTATCATACGACGTTTTTCAATACACTTTTAAAGAAAAATAATTTAGCTAACTATTATTACAGCAGCAAAACTAGTAAATTTTATCATAATATGGCAGTAAAAAATTTGGTAAATCTGTTTTCATAGGCGCACATCGAATTTTTTTTTAATTAATCCATTGCTGAAGGCTATGGCTATATAGACTTTTGATCAATTGCCTAGTCGTTGTTTGTTTTCTAGCGTGAAAAGTTTTTACGATAGTGTCATTTTTTGTGACAATAGAATACGGATATAACATTTTCTAATGTTTTTGTATAGTATTTGATTTTATATAATTAATACAGCCAATGAACTTCACTCGAAAAAAGCACACCAAAAACCGCGCGCATCTTAAAATGGCGTCCACAGACCACAAAGAAAACACAATTATTATTTCAACGAACGATTTATGTTAACCTTATAATAAAAAAAAAATGATTTATTTCGTATTCAAAATTTGTTTTGCAATCAAAGAGGTTGAACGAAAAGGTTATAGCTACATTACAGCACTAGTGCTTAATGGTAATCAAAATGTCACAGTTTGGTAATAGGTGCCATTATATACAATAAGAGCCACTTTCTGAGCAAGTGTATTGAAAAAATTGATTACACATGGGTAGAATTGCGAGCAATGGTTAGCTCATCGTCGACGGCCATGCACGCCACAAGGGGATATCAGCAAAGCCGGAGGGGCCCAACAGGATCGAAGCCTACTGGGCTCATGAATTCGCTTCTGCAAGGAAAACCCAGGGTCCTGGATGGCAAGGCAAAGAAGGAACATAGGAGTGGGCTTTAGTCAGTAAAAGTCTGACACGCTCTCCCGCTTCGCCCTAGGGGCCATTCAAGTATTACGTAAGCACTACAGGGGAGTGGGGTTCTTTGCTTTGCTTTGCTTATTTTTAATGACATGGGGGATGGGGGGGTTTGGATGGTGATTACGTCAACAGTTTTTTTTTTAAGAGAACAATCTTGATGTTTCGTAATCACATGAAAATAAGAAGACAGACACATAATATATCACTGAGCAATGTTTACGTAAGCATGTGGGGGGAGGGTTATATCAATACTTATTTTCGCTGTCGAGGGGGAGGGGGGGGTTAATATTTTCGAAAAATCTGCTTACGTAATACTTGAACGGCCCCCTAGAGCCAGAGAAGTGATTGGATGATTTAACACCTTAAAAAAAAACAACATCGAGTTTTCATTCGAGGCTTGAAACATTTAGGGGAGTACTTTCATGAGTCAATATAACACAGCATATTGTTTGCATTTAATTTATTGTAGGTATTATAACAAAATAATAATACGTTAGGTATCTAAGTAGATATATTATTTACAAATACATTATCCACCAACTAATTTACAGTATTCGTTAAATATTTATATAATATATCACGGAACAATAAGATTATAATTTGCAAATTATTAAGACAAATTTTGTACAGAACACTATCTTTAGGATCAGTCACTCTTATTAAGCTAAATTAAACAATTTTTTAAGAACAAAATCCTTAAATACTAGCAACAAAGTTAAAAGCTTTTAAAGGAACGTTCATGTATAAGGTACTAATTCTATGGGCCCATCATTAGAATTTCACCATGAGTAGAGTTTTAGACGATAATTTAGGATACTCCGTTTCACTGGCGTAGCTACCAAGGGCTAGGCACTACCCTGGGGCCCCCAACGGGAGGATGGGGGCAAACCCTGATTAACAAACCTCTTATTAAACTAATGAAATTTCCCCACCTGCAAAATTAAATTAGCGAGATTGCAACACTACTTTAATTATGGCAACTCGTCGCAGTCAATAAAAATCTGACACTCATCCAAATCCACATAGAACAAGAGAAGTTATTTGATGATATCCCACGTAAAAAAAGCGGGCCCTAGTTTTTTCCCCAGGTTCATTGGTCACCTAGCTACGCCACAGCTCCGTTTATTAAAAAAATAATTTGATCCTTAGGGTAAAATCTGGACCGAGTGTGTCTATGTTCTCTAAATACTATTATTATTACTACAAAAATAGTCAGTATTAGGAGGATTTTGAGGCAATAATTTGACTAAGTTAAATAAAATGGAATGTCCAGTTTTAGCAAATACCATTTCCTTGATTTAATTCTCCCATACACTAAACACATCGCAAACTAAAAAAAATTAGTTCAGCGCCATCTAACTAGAACAAGGCCACAATCGGCCCATAGCTTTCACCTTAAGATTGATGATTTAATTAATAATAATTTTAATTGCATTTGTAATTTCTTGCATTTGTGCGTGTTCAACATTTGGGTAGAGCAAGAAATAAAAATGCGACCGCGAGATACGCTGGCGCTAGTGTGCATGTTTTCCAAAGATATAAAGATTACTTTTTATAACAACTCTTTTTATTTATTTGAACTGTTACGCATAAACTAGAAGCAAGATTATCTTAATTAATTAAAAAAAAAATATTTAGAAGATTTATTAACTGTTTACAGTCCAGTTTGGTACTAGGTACCACTTATCCAAATTCTAATTTATATATGAATCTCATAAAAAATAGTGTCTATGCTCATGCGAGATAATGTCGAATATCATCATTGGATGATTTTACATACCATAAAAAAAAAAAAAAAAAATGTCAGTGGAAGTGATTTAATTCATTCTCCACCTAATTTGTGTGAAGATTTCTACTTGAACTCCAGCAGAATATTGAATAGCCACGAAGTCATGAACAATACTAATACCAATTAAGTCACAACATTTACACGTTTTACACATTTACATTTTCTAGGCAAGTAATTATCTAACTAATATGAAAACTAAAACCAAACTTTTTGCTGGAGTTACTGCAAGAACCGTTTTTATCAAACAACTAAAATTAGTTTAAATTTTTACAATAATTTTATTTTTCGATTTTAATTTTGGATTTTATTTTTGGTTTTAAATTTTATTTTAAGTTTTTAATATTATTTTTGGTTATTTTTGATTTGGCTTGTAATTTAATTTTTTGGATTTTTATCTTGATTTCGATCAATCCTTCTACCGAATCCTCGTTGCGGGTGATATCACAGAAGACCTTGAATTCGTATTCGCACAGTCGACGATACTCTTTGATACTTACTTCTATCAGGATTGGTTACCGAATCAATGTTACGACGGTCTCGCATCCTCAGCGTCCACCTCTCAGCGTACAGAAAAATTGGAAAGACCAAAGCATTCACATTCGTCCATCGAACCTTTGTGTTTCTGGTTATTCTGCGGTCCTTCCAAATTTTTGTGAGCTTTTCTATTGAATATCTCGTCATGAAACAGCGTCTCTTGATTTCATCATCAATATTTTGAGTACCAGAAAAACGAACAATGAATTTTTTTTACATTACTAAACGTGAAGGATAGATATCGATTTAAGACATATTTTCCGTTTTTGAAATTAAGAATGTCAATAAATGTGTATGTGGATATATTATGTAGGTCTATGAGCGTTATTTCAAGTTTAGCCAGCTGAAAAAAACAATCGGTTAAGCCTTTTAGGAGTAGATCTATAAAAAACACCAGTGTTTTGATACAAAACTGTGTCTAAGAAACGGTTACAGATATACCTTGTAATCATCGACCACACTATGTTTTATTGGTAATAGTTCATGCGCCTCGCTAATGAGTATCAGATAGTTGACACGCGATTTTTATATTCATATTAAATTTTTCGATTTTTCCTTTTTTAGAGTTTCGTACCCAAAGGGTAAAAACCTGACCCTATTACTAAGATGCTGGAAAGACCTCACGGCGTTCTCAACTTCCGCACGACGCAGGGGCTTACCGAACACGGAAAGTTCGCTAAGTACCTGTTCCGGATTCGTGCGGAGGATTCGCCCGGGTGTCGCCACTGTGCGGAACATCCGGAGGACACGGTGGAGCACACTGTAGAGGTGTGCCCCGCCTGGGCGGAGCATCGCCGTGTCCTCGTGGGGGCGATCGGCGGCAGCGATCTCTCTCGCCGGGCCTTGGTTCAGGCCATGGTCCGTAGTGAGGAGGGATGGCAGGCGGTCGCCTCCTTCTGCGAAGCAGTAATGCTAGCGAAGGAGGAGGCCGACCGCATCAGGCAGAGGCAACGGGGCGCTCGCCCCAGCCGCCGCCGGGATTCCGATCCCGATTTCCGGCCACCGTAGGCGCGGGCTTGCGGACGGCGTGCAATGGGTAGCACGCTGTCCGATCGTCCGGTAACCGACCGGACCGAGCCCAAGTCGTCGACGGCGCGTTCTGTTCCCGCGCGCCTCAAGGAGCTGTCAGCACACCGAAGAGGCCCAGCCTGCTAACTGCAGGCAGGCAGGGTCGAAGCCTACTGGGGTCATGGGTTAGTTCCGAAAGGAATGCTCGACCCCGGCACGATAGGCTACGAAGGAACGGGGTAGGTTTTTAGTCAGTAAGAGTCTGACACTACTTCCCGCTCCGCCCAAGGGCGGGATTTGTCATTGGATGATTTTACCTACCATAAAAAAAAAAAAAAAACCCTATTACTAAGATTTCGCTGTCTGTCCTGTGTCCGTCTGTCCGTCTGTCGGTCGCCAGGCTGTATCTCAAGAACCGCGATAGCTAGACAGTTGAAATTGCCACAAATTATGTATTTCTGTTGCCGCTATACCGACAAATACTAAAAATAAAATGAATATTTAGGGGGGCTCCCATATAATACGATTTTTGCCTTTTTTTGCTCGATATAAATAATGGCAACAGGTAGGCACTTGAGATATTCACAAAATACTTAGTCGTATTCTAATAATAAATAATAAAGTTAAAATAAAATAAATATTTAAGGGGGCTCCCATAATCTTCACAAAAAGTGAATAAGTAATTTTATCTCTTCCACTGAGATGACGATATTTGACATTATTTTTGTACACGTAAAAGAACAAGTTTTGTATACTACCAGAGAACGTAATACACTAGCTTCTTCCAGCGGCTTTGCCCACGTGACAAAAGAAAATTATCCCTTGTGTAATTTATACTTCTGAGATGAAAACGTATCCATGAGCTATTCGAGGATATGGTCTACCCGTCTTATTTCATCCAAATCTATTATGCCGCTTATGCGTGAAGTAGTAACAAACTTACGCTTTAAAATATTAGTGTGATAATTACGCACTTTTTATAAAAGTAATAAAACCTACAAAGATAAGTAAGGGTGTTTTTAATATCGTGCGGATCTGCTCCGCATGCGTAACCTCCGGAAATGGTTTTCTCATACAAGTATTTAGGTAATCTAATGCGTGCAATACGCACGCGGGACGCGTTTTTTTTTTGTCTTTTAAAAATTTTCTGCATGTGGAGCAAATCCGCGTGATATTAAAATGACCCTTAGACCTGCTGTCCACGGACGCTTACATAGCTTCCTAGACGCGTATTCATCTTTATAAGCTTGTACGCTTCCGTGAAACTTACATACAAAACTATGAAACTCTGTCGACAAAGCGGCAGCGTCGTGCCGTCGGTCATGTCGCGTCTATGATGCTACGCGTCCGTGGACAGAAGGGCTTAGTGCTCGTTTACAGAGACGCGGCGCGTTGGGCGGTCGTCATGCATTGCCATAAATGTTTGTGATTGCGCGTGCGATGACGCCGCCCGCTGCTGCAATGTACGACGAACGCCCAACGCGCCGCGTCTCTGTAAACAAGCACTTAGTCTAATTAAAGAATTCTTTGTAAAAAGCTGATTAAGAATGCCTAATACTGCACTGCATTTTTATCTACACTAACTTGATCCATTATAAGGTAAATAATAATAATTATACCTATACATATGGACCATTTTTAAATAATAATTGTTTCAACAATGTACGTGGTCCATCATAGTGTTGTTACCCTGCAGACTTCATTTTTTCTAATTCCACGATTACCTTGTTGTAGTCTTCTCTAACTTTTTTGCATTCGATTTGTAGATCTTCGAATTGGCTCTGGAAAAAGTAAATAAACATTGAAATCTAGTATCATTGATTTATTTATTTGTACAACATAACAGAAAACATCCAAGGTGCTGCACAAAGAAACTATCATGTAAGTAGTTATAGTACGCAGCAAAATAAGTTGAACCCTACGCGCAGCCCCCACCTCAATTGAGACCCAAAAATCGGTTAAGTATGAATGCGCAGTTCAAGGTCGACCGTCATTATGGTTCAATTTGTGTGCCAAGAATATCATTCTTTAGTACCGCTGAGACCAAAAATATTATAATTTCCAAAAATAATATCAGCAATTTTATTCTGTATGTTAAAAATATCCGGCGAAGTCCGAGTCGGTCTCGCACTGTCGCATAACGAAGGTTCCGTACAACCTACCGAGTGCCAAAATATGCGCCTAAACGCCTTCGGCCTTCTCTATAATATTGTTAACTTATAAGTTTAAATAGTCTTTCACTTCTGCTTAGGGTAACCTGAGTAACTGATATTAATTTTTGCTTCATACCTCCACGAGTTCCTGAGAAACTCCTCCTGATCTTGATGTACAATAAAGTATATATAAATAAATAAACCTGCCTTTATAGGATCACCTATAAAGGTTCAGTTTATACCGACATAGGTTCGGAACTTTAGAAATAGGTTTGCGATATCAAATTTATAATTGAATTTCTGTGCTTTAATATCTAAAAGGGGGCGTATGTTTTTTAACCTTTAATTAAAATACGCCCCCAAGTAGTAAGGTATTGGATATTTGCTGTTATGAAAAAATCAGTATGTATGGATTTGATTGTGCAATCACATTACTTTTTCAGAATTTTTCTTTTTAATTCTTACTAAGATTATAACGATATACACTTTTATTGAAGGGATATGCAAACAAAATTATGTCGGCAACAGTATCTACTGTTACATATCTGTACAAAAAAATAATTATACTAATTTCTGCCTGCGGCTTCGACCGCGTGTATGTCGGTTATTACGGAGTCGCTACGTCGAAGCCATACAAAAAGTAGGCTAACTCCTTCCTTGGGGTTCAAGCTTACTCCGTACATAATTTTACCAAAATCGGTTCAGTAGTTTAACCGTGAAAGCGTAACACAGAACCAGTAGCTATTTTAAAATATATTTATGTAGGTATTACTAATACAATTGTTAATTTTTCATTAATGGCTGGTAGCTATTTGCTTCACCTGAGTGGAATGTTGATAAAGAGTATCTTAAGTCTTTCTCCAGGTCTAAAGTAAAGTAGTAAATGTTAGGCACACTTTCATAACAAATTGTATTGATGACAAATTGTATAGTGTTTTTTCATTGTTCCAATAAAGTTACAAGTTTTCCGATGAGCCTGACTGATGCGGAAAATTTCAAGCTACATGTTGAAAATAAAAAACATTTTAGGAGATCCCACTTTTGGGCCTCCGAAGGCAGTATTTTACATGCCTATCACAATTTTTTTGACTGTAGATAAAAGTTATAGTTTGACAATTACCGTTGGTATGATTTTATTAATCATTACTAACTTGTTAATTTACTCATTAAAATGCAAAACTTATCTAAATGAAATGTGTTAATGCTGATAATGTTTCTGTAATATTTTAACAACTAGCTAGACATAAATTAGCCTTTATCATTATCCAGGGTTTTAACAAAAGCAAAGGACAATGGTAATCATAGTCATGGTTAAGCAGTAAAATTTTAAATCTCCCTTTTGCTCCTCCTTGAACAAGTCTCATTTGTTTAATGCTCGCCGAAGACTTTTTCATCTTACATCTATATTCTTTTTTTAACTTTCATTTTATTTCGTCATCAACCACAAGCAAATTAGTTTGTAAAACATGTGGCAAGTGGTTCATCATCATCATCGTTTCAGCTGAAGGATGTCCACTGTTGGACATAGGTCTCCCCCAAGTGCTGCCACAAGGAACAGTCTTGGGCGTCTCATATTCACCGAATTCCCACGACTCTTACCAGGTCATCGGTTCATTTTGTGGGTGGCCTTTCAACACTACGTTTTCAGGTGTGCGGTCGCCACTCTAGAACCTTTTGGCCCCATCGGCCATCCTTTCTACAAGCAATGTCCTGCCCACTGCCACTTTAGTTTAGCCATTCTTTAGGCTATGTGGGCAAACTTGGTTCTTTTGCGGATATCCTCATTCCTGATGAGATCAAGCAAGGAAACCCCAAGCATAGCCCTTTTCATTGCCCTTTGGGTGACTCTAAGCCTTCTGATGAGGCCCATTATGAGCGACCATGATCCAGTAGCATATGTCATCACTGGCAACTCACACTGATCATAGACCTTCGTCTTGAGACACTGTGGTATGTTGGACGAGAAGGTACAGCGCAGCTTCCCGAACACTGCCCAGCTGAGTCGATCTCAGTCTGCCTAGATGAGAACGATTGACCTCTTTCTCAAAGTTAGACCTACCTAACGGGATTGTCTGTCTCAAGTAAACGTAATCATCTACAACTTCGAGTGTAGTGTCTCCAATCTTGATTGGAGGGGGTGCTACATGATTATTTACCATGACTTTGGTTTGGACATGCAAGTGGTTACAAACACATTTAAAATAAATAATTTCACCACTTTATAAGTTTAATAGCAATAATGGTGCTTTTAACTAAGCATCATTATTGCCCATTAATGAGTTTTTGAATGAAAGAAGTTAGTGCTGAGGAGTGCGTGACGAGTGACAGGACAGAATGGAAGAAAACAACGTGTTGCGCCGACCCCAAATAAAACGGGATAAGGGTAGGAAGATGATGAATGAGTGTTTGAATGATTTTGTGACTACTTTCTTCACTTTACAGGATATATAATATCCTTGCACTTTACTCAATATTTAAATTTAAAAAGTTTTTTCAATCTGACTGCCACTAACTAAAATGAGCATAATTAAAGTTACATTACCTGACATATTGCAGTCTGTTGTTTCATTGCTACACAGCTGTCCATAACATCTTTACATCTTTCCTTTTCAGCATCATGAGCTTTCTGTGTCTCTGTCAATAGCTTATCGATGCGGTTTTTATATTCCGTGACCACTGTAATTAGAGAATAATTATAAATTTCTTATGATAATTCAGATGTTGATAACATAAATCATTATTTACCGTTTAATTGATATTTAATAGATGTCAGTTCTGATAAACAACGTTCTCCAGACCATTGAGCACTGTTGTAGCTTTGTTGTAAGTGATTTAAGTAAAAATATACACTCGCTAACAGAACTAATATTACAAAAAAGATAGTAACTTTCTCCTTCAGCTTAAATAATGGAAAAGATAAAACCATTTTAAAATACCAGTAGGTATTCTTTACTTATTAGATTATGTACACTCGGAAGAAATTCATATACATTCGCATATTCTACGTTATCTTAGAAAGAGCACCTCGAACTGTACGAAAACAAAACCTAAATAAATAATATCAATGTTTGAAGAGGGATCGGGCACGGTGGGAGGGAGGGAGGACTAGCCCCTTGTTCCGAATTGCGTCAAAAGTGATTATAGGGCGAATCCAACCAACGCACAACGTCACAATTATTACATAAGAGCCCATAATTTTGTGACTAAAAAATTTGGTCGGATTCGCGCTATAATCGCTTTTGACGCATTTCGGAACTAGGGGTAGACTGTCAGTGTCAAACCTGAATTGTCAAATATAATGTTGCTAGTGCGCTTGGGCAAAAGACCCGAAAAAGTGACTAACATTTGGCTCCTCTCCTGCAATCCGAAACTTGCGTGGTTTGGTGGTGGGTACTTTGAAAAACATAAGAAAAGCGATTTCAAAAAATGAAGCTTGAGGGTGTGTCAGAAATCAAAATCCTATAAGGGTTGAAACTACTTTAAACCGGTTACTAAAGGTTAATTACTCAAGCCTCAAGAGGACAACATTGTCCGCACACCTATTGTCTTTCTATTGTGTCTCTAACTACAGTATTCACGTTTCATCACTTCCAGATGTACGAATTAAATTAATAACACCAGTTTAATTTTTTTTTTATAACCTTAAAGTAATGCATATTATAAAGCTTATCTTTCGTAGAACTAGGTGTCAGCAGAAATATTCTATCACGGCTAATTTTTTTCTGCAATCAATTTATTTTTTTCAATACCCTACTTATAAGGTGACGACAGTTTAGCGTTCATTTGTTCGCTTCAAACGTAAAATATTTTGTTTCTGGTTGAATTAAAATGTCTAGTACATAGTGTAAACAAAGCTCTGATAATTTTTGCTACTTTTGTGGACATTTTATATTTTCAAAGTAGAGAAGACTCATTGTAGATTCGTTAAAAACAGCAAAATAAAAAAAATGAAAATTAGAAAGATATTATCCTGGGAGTATGTTCTATTAGCATAATATTTTCTACTATCACACGGAAGCTGCTAACAGCAGCTAGTAGAATATTAAGATTTAGGTAAGCCCCTTTGTAGAATTTGTTACATGCCCTACGCTTGCTTATTCTAGCACTAGTTTTCCTCTATTCGCGCACAAACCACCTCTCTTTCATTAAAAAATAGTCGTAACGTGTGACGAAGACACGCCTTCTCCTCTAGGATTTCCCAAATGACTTCATAATGAAGACTATGAAATAGCCGATAAAAGCCTTTTATAGAGATTTGTATGGTAAGCATTTAAGGCAAAATAACTAAAATAAATCCTTCAATCGTAGGGCCCTCATCCAGAGCGACCAATACAAAAGATGGGCTCGAATGGCTGATACTGAAATACCTAAGAAAAATTTAATTTCGAAAGCTACAGGAAAGCATTTTCTTTTAGAAATCGAAAAATTTCTCCCTGTTGGCCCATTTACCCGTTTTCAAAGCACATGATGAGATGCAGGCAACCCACATATGATTAAAATTGGTATAAAAAAAATCTCTGTACATATAGTTAAAGTTTATTCTCAGTACCATACGGTAATCTACGAACGTAATTTCTTCCTTCTCTTCTCTCACAGAATAATTTGAATATTATATATAAACGTTTTTGTTCGTAAACTATTTGGTTTATGGTTGGTAGTATATTTTTTTCAATAGGTAACATTGACGTACTTTATTTTTGTGATGAAAACCCACGAATACTATAGTGTTGTAAATGTCAACCAATGTCAATATCGACAGTTGAGTTCATTAGGATGTAACGATCGAAAGAAACCCTTGTGCAAAATAAATATCATTTAAAGACTGTCCAAAATAATATATATGTGGAATTTTGAATTGCATTTATCGTTATGCGATGTTACAGAAGAAATTACTACTACAGTATCAAATACAATAACTACGTAATTATCTAAAATGACAATTTTGCTATCACTTAATGTAGGTAATAATTTACCTGATATTACTTTTTTTTTCTTTTTTTATGGTAGGTAAAATCATCAAATGAACAGTGTCAGACTCTTACTCACTAAAAACCTACCCTGTTCCATTCATTGCCTTCGTCCCAGGGCCCCGGGTGACATTTTCACGTAACCTTTGGCCCCAGTAGGCTTCGGCCCTGCTGGGCCCCTACAGTTTGCTGACAACTCCTTGAGGCGCGCGGAAACAGTGCGCGCCGTAGACGATTTGAGCTCGGACCGGTCTGTTATCGGACAGACGGACAGCGAGCTACCCATTGCCCGCCGTCCATGAGCCCGCGCCTACGGTGGCCGGCGTGTGCGCCGTTGCCTGATGCGGTCGGCCTCCTCCTTTGCTAGCATTACTGCTTCGCAGATGGAGGCGACCGCCTGCCACTCCTCCTCGCGACATTACTTAAGCCCATTTTAAAAGTAAGGAGATTTCGTGAAGTCTTCAGAATTTCCGCTTTGGTCCCTCATACAACTTATGTAGAAAAGCGATATAATTTTGTAACATAAATCGTCATTTCATTGCCCTTGTCTTATGTTATTATGGGCCAGCGTAACGCACAACACGTTAGTTTCTTTTTTTTTAAAGTAGTTAAATTAGCATTAGGTAATATTGTTTATATTACCTAATGCTGACTACGATCCCACTCGATGGTAAGCAGTGATGCAATCGTTGATGGTGAGGCGCACTAGTTTATTAAAAGCCTATTCACTCTAGCCTTGAAGACACCTCAATTATAATCGGACGGGAAGAGTTCAGAAGGCAAATTTTTCCAGTCGTTGTATGTACGCGGTATAAATGACGAGGCGAAACACTTAATTCAGATAGTAGAGGTTTCAACAAAGTAAGGGTGGATTCCCGCCGTACGTTGGATTTTCCGATGATTGAAAGATGATGGCAGAATCAAGTCAAGTAATTCTCGCGAACAGTCTCCAAAATGCATCCTGGAAAATAGCGAAAGGCTGGCTACCCTATGCCTGTGCTCTAGGTTTTGTAGATTGGACTTAACCAAATCTGGATCACCAATTAATCTTTTAGTACGCTTTTCCACTGAATCCAAAGCTGCTAGATGGCATTTTGCAACATCAGCCCGTTGGCTACAGTACTCTATACATAATCTGCCTGTGCTTTGTAAAACATTAGGAGCTGTACCGGTGTGAAATACCACCAGACTTTTGTAAAAACGCCGAGATTCGTAGCAGCTACCTGGACTTTGGACTAAATTAACTGCCTAAGGTTAAGGTCTGTCTAAGGAAAGGAAAGTTCAACTCCCAAGAGCAGAAGGCGGTCAGTGTCAGTACATTCCAGGGATACATTCTTGAAAGTTGGAGCCAAGATGAACAGGCTCCTTTTTGCGGTGAACAGACATGCTTGTATTTTGGTGGTTTTGCATCCCACCAGATTGGTTTCGCCTCTACTCAGAGACTGTCTAAAGTGACACATTCGTTCGTGAGATTCCCTTTTTTTGTCTTTCTTTTAGCCTTTTAGGGCCAATGCTGTGTTTAGCGGGCGCACGGTTGGTCACACGCCCGGTTGCCCGCGCGGGTAGCCGGCGCGTAATATCGCGCGTGTTTTGTGTGCCGTGGTCAGCGTCATGGAAATCGGATTATTACTTGTACAGTATCACTAGTTTAACGATGTGCATGTAGTCGTGGCTATAGAGAACTTTAATGTATTATTACGTAGTAAAACGGGTGTGGGACGTGGTTGCCCGCAACGGGTGCCCGCGCGGCGAGCCCGGACGGAGCACTTTTGTATGAGACCGCACGTCCGCTCGGTTAACGCCGCGTTGGCCCCTAGGCTTAATTCATTTAAGCTTTCTTTGGCTTTCCTTTACCTTAGCATCCGTCCACATTAAAATTTATAACTCTTTTAGTAACATAAATTAAATATTTCCTCTTTGCATGACGATACAAAAACAAATCAATCTTTTTTAAGTTTTATATTCAAGCTTTCTCTACTATAATAATAAGTGACCATTTATGATCAATTTTTTTTAGTGTCTAAGTCACATAACATTGTTCAGGAATGGGCCTTAGTCTTAACTTAGTTCTTATTAGCCAGTCGTTAATCGCATAGTGCGTTTTGTATTATCGTCTGTAGGTACCATGTTTACCATGCCCTCTGAGTTGATTTCAGTCCCTTAAACGCCTTCCAAAGATCTAAGACCCTAGAGTCCTGAGGTATAAAATACCTCCTCCTCCTTGCATCGTTTATTCTCAATGCTGAGGGTCATGACCTCGACGAATATCTTTCTTTTGGATTATTTCACCATGTTGTCATATTTTCGGCGATGTGGATGACGTCGCAGACTGTGGTCTCCAGTATGTTCAAACAAATCCAAGCTGGATTTAGTCTAACCAACGTATTGGATTCCTGACTCTGGGACATTTCCCATCCACTTGTCTTGTAACAACAGTAACTTTTCCAGGTTATCGCCTCTCTTTCTGGGAATGTGGCCAAATCCTTTTTTAGCATATGGTGGTGAGCCTCATGGGTAACTTGAGTCCGGCTATAACGGAGTCGTTGATCCGATGCTCTGTCCAGTGGATTCCGAGCATTTGCCTCCAACACCACATCTCAAAAGCGTCAAACCGGCAAATAACGGCTTTGGCCACGGCAAGGGTCCAGGTTTCTACGCCATACGGTAGGAAGGAGAATATGAGGGTGGTGACAAGCTTCCTCTTAGTCTAACGCGAGATGTTTGTGTCGGTCCAGACGTGAATCAGCATTGACATGGCAAATACATGAAAATAATAATAATATTTAGTTTTAAATACACCAGGAAAATAAGCACTACATAGAGGACTATTTTATATATGTTTTTGAATGCTAGTTTATGTTAAACATTATATATACATAAATGGTAAAGTAAATAAATTATAAGAATAAGACGATTTCGCGGTCACAGAGACTACTCATCATACCATACCAGCATACACATCTGACCTGTGGTGCTATTCTCTAAGAAAACGCAGTGCTGCCTCAATGACGAACGCCCAAATAGGATACATTGGATTGTCAACCTAATGAACCTATACATTGGATTGTTAATTGTATGTATCCTATTTGGATGTTCGTCGTTGCGGCAGCGCTGCGTTTTCTTAGAGAATAGCACCACTGTAAATAGTTTCTTGGCTGTGACCGACTTGAGTGTAGATAGCCAAAAGGTTTAAGCTTCTCTCGCCAAAGATCGAAATTTTCTAACTTAGAATTGCCGTCAGATGAACTTATAAGTCTCTAATGTGCTGAACTACAATTACGAAACAATGCAATGCAAATCGATATATGGAAATCAGTTGTAATCTGTCCAATCTGATGGTAGTCTTATCTGTCTCATATTTTTAAGTAGTATTTTGGCAGTGACTTCGTTTGCGATAATGTTTTTATAAAAACTGTATTTTGAGGGCAGTTCCTAGTTTTGAAAAACTAATAATGACAGTATAAATAAAATTGTTAATTTTGATTAAACTTGTGCCATGTTTTAATTTTTTTTCCCAAGTAACACGTTTCTCTTTTACTATTTTCAACACCCCAAAATCTTAAATCATCGCAAAATCTCCGATTTGTTGTCGATGGATGCTCATCAGAGCCCATGACGACTAATGCCGGGGTTCGCCAGGGGACTGTTCTTTCTGCAACTCTATTCCTGCTGCATATCAACGATCTGCTGGTGCCCGGCTTGAGCACAGGCGTAGAGTATCCAGCCTTTCGGTTTTTTACAGGATGCATTTTTGAGAGTGTGCACGGGAAATGCATGACTTAATTCCACCATATCCGTTCTACCATCGGACAACCCAACGTATGGCGAATATCCACCCCTACGTTGTTGAAACTGCTACGGTCCAGACTAAGCGTTTTGCTTCGTCGTTTATACCGCTTACATCGAGGGACTGGAACAGTTTGCCTGCTGCGGTATTCCCATCCGATTATAATTTAGATGTCTTCAAGGCTAGAGTGAATAGGCTCTTAATAAACTAGTGCGCCTCACCATCAACGATTGCATCACTGCTTACCATCAGGTGGGATCGCAGTCAAGCACTAGTTTTAGGGTGATTGGTAATTAGTGAACGATACTTAAACACGTGATTGTAGTCATGATAAAAAACAACTTTTACTATCTGCCAAGTTCAGTACATTTGTGTTCGCCTCACTGGTCAAAATGTACTGAACTTGGCAGATTTTTTTCGCGATTTCAGTCTTGGTCCCATAGTAAAAGTTGTTTGTTATCATGACTACAATCACTTGTTTTAGTATCGTTCACTAATTACCAGTCACCCTATATGTATATAAAAAATCGTATTATAGGGGTAAAACGAATAATGAAAATCTTTTTAGTTTACTTGAGTTACTGCCAAAGAATAAAATTTTGTCAACAAATGAACTTACTCCTTTTCACCCCCTTAATAGTTGAATTTTCAAGCCTTGTGTACAATTTTACTATCCTAGGCTCTGTAGTTTCGGCTGTGCGTTTATAATTATGTCATTCAGTTTCGCCTTTTGTATACTAATATAAATGCATAACCTTGTTGATTCCTTTAGCTTTTAAAATTTTTAACTGTCCCGGTACATATACTTAATTAATTTGTATGAACTCTTGTAATCATTGTTTTACATGAACCTCTTATAGGAATTTTAATTATTATTTCTATCGATACGATACATTTGACATCCCTATAACCCATATTTTGGTACGTGTCGCACTTGCTTGCTTTGCTTGTGTCTTGTGCAGTTTGCAGTTCTATGCTTACTCTTTGGTTATAGGGCACGTATTGTTTGAATGTGTAGTTTCTATTATTTATTTCGGATGTAAATATTTAATTCATTACTCTAGAGATATTGTTTAACTATAGCGTATTAAAATTATTTTTCTTAACATATAAAAGCAGCAAAATGCTAAAAGGTGATGTGTAAATAAAGTAACTAGCAAGGTACGGTTATTTTACTGTACCACTGTCTGCGTACTACATATTGGTGCTGCTCATAAAATTGTTCTTAATTCAAGGTAAGAGGAACGTGTCAAAAATTTTTATATCACAATTAAAATTAACTTCACGAGTGTTCATCCTTTAGATTTATGCGTAATTTCATTAAAGATTTTGGGAAAAATTGGTCGTTTACGTAGTGCTTATACCCACTATTTTATACTTAGAACGTGGTCAGCATGTGACTTGACCTTATAATTCCAAGTTATTAATTAGTTACGAGCAATTTAATGGAACTACTTTGTTAAAATATGGCGTTAATAATAAAAACAGATGAAGGTTTATTCATGTTGCGATTGTAGCGAATTTACGTAAAACCGTCGCGTTCCTCAAATTAGACTTTGACACCTGCTAAGCGTGTGTGCGTGTAGTGAAGCGAACGCGTATTTATATCCTATGCGCTGCGAATGTGTGCGGAGATTTCTCTTATATAGTAGGTATGTAGTACCATGTATTCATTCGGTTTATTATTTTCCGACATCAAATATACAAATATTAGGTACTACAGCAATATTAACTAAAATAATGTATATTGACACAATCATGGGTCAGCTGGTATGAGTTTAATTGTAGTTACCTACCCTTGATGTCAATAAAATAATATTGAAGGTGAACTAGATAAAACTTTCCTCATACTTAGCATATAGGACAGTTTTTTATTTATTATATTTACATAACCTTTCAGATAAAGACTACATTAGTAAAAACTACATACAAAATATTGTTTAGTTTACTAGAACTAAGTGATCACACATAGACACACAATAATAGTGACTATATTTTATACAACAGTTTCAAGTAATTATATAAAAAACAATGCATTGTTGCCTATAATTTGTTCACAATATTGTAAGTTATCTCCAAGTCTCTGCCAAGCTGTGAGTTAAAAACTGTTAATATGTAGTCCGGACACCTGCAACTGTGCCATCTTTGCCACAAATCTAATCCTGTCCTCTGTATTCCACCTATCCTGCCTCTTGTCCCACCTGTAATTGAGAAGGGTCATCTCTTAGCTGCTAGTGACTTATTTCAATTTCTTTTTTTAATTACTTTTTTTCATTATCTGTCTACATTGTGTTCACATAAGAGAAGCAATAAAAAATATGTAACCAAGATTATAATGTAACTCATAATATGAGTTAAAAGATTGTCCATGGAGTTTCTCGCACATTCTTCTCCATAGAGATCATCGCTTTGGAATGTGCAATTTAGCTTCACTTTTTTTGACTGATTAACATTTTGACTATTCAAAAGTTTTTGTAAAAGGTCTATTTAAAATAAATGTTTTTGAGTTTGAGACTTCTTATGCTGTGCCAGGCAACATGTAGCCCTAAATAACTTTTGTACTGTCATATGCGGGAGAGCTTGTAAAATTTAATGCACAGTTGTATCTGCGAAATGGAAAATAAAAAGAATTGAAGCCAAATTACCAACAACATCTCTGTTGATAAGCAATCTTACTCAGACAACCACACATAGAACAGTAATCTATATGCTGACTGGTCTAATTACCATAAAGAAATGCCAATTATGGTTGCATGGATTAGTCAAATGCAAAATTCTTTAAATGATTAAATACTAGTTTTTGCTCGCGGCTTCGCTCCCGCTCTTACCCTACTCTAGTCTGCCCTATTCTACCCTACTCTACACTACACCAATAAATGAGCATGTTTTGGATTTTTATTATTATTTAACGGTATAAAAATACAAATTTTCAGCCAAATCTATTCAGCCGTTCTAGAGTTATAAATGGTTTAACTAACATGACTTTCTTTTATAAATATAGATATTAACTGTTGCTTGCGAATTTCTCAAGAAGTTTTTTTTTGCCCAGTACCCTAAATTATTCTTATTACATAAATTAACTGATTTTAAAAGTCCCACCCTTTCTTTTTTAATGTCTGCTACATGATAAACCCTTGTATAATTAAAATATGCTTGAATTGAGAGAACACTTGCTGTGCATCCTTGTTAAGTTTTACAGGATCCAATTATCTGAATGTTTATTTGTCTTTGCTACTGGCACACAATCGCCCATGCTAATGTTTCATTTAATTTAGTATTACTTAATCCTTTAATTAACTGCTTGCGTCGGATTGGACCAGTGACTCTTTTCGTGTCCTATTCGCCATGGTCGCGTATTTTTAACTGGGTACTCCATTTTGATTTAGCTCTTCAATTTGTTAGAGATAACCGGCGGCGGCGTAGGTAGTTGAAAGGTTAATTAATAATGACAGTTTAAAAGTTGTATGTAACATAACTATAATATAACAACACGCTTCAAAGTGTCGAGTAGAAGTGAAATTAGAGTACCTAACACGGTTCACCACTTCACTAAATGTTTATTTTTTTGTAAACCGTGCTTGGGGTATTATTTTCCCGAACCACCTCAAACCTTCTCTTAGGGCCTGTGCACACCAAGTTTTTTAAACGCGCATTTTAGTGCGTCGACGGCGCGCTTTCGGCGCTTTTATGTTATAGTATGTCACAGGGCTGCGTTTGCATCGCTACAACGACGCGCGCCAACGGCGCTTATAAAAAACGTTGTGGGTACAGGCCCTTACTGTGAAAGGATTTGTGAAGTACTGGCTCAGCAGTGGCACAGTGTATGCTAAACAAAACAAAGATATTATTTAAATTAATTTATTATTTTGCTATTCGTCCTAAAATCCTATGTCAACAATTTCACCCTGCCTGGATAGTGTGAAATAAAATGTTTAAAATTGTACAATCAGCATCAAAAGTGTCAATAGGAATTCGAGAGAGTTTTGGTATTCTCAATATAATTGTATGACACTAACATATAGTAGAGAAACGAATGTTTTATTTACAATTTCCATCACAGGTTTTTTCCATTTGCGGTTTTGGTATTTTTTCTCCACATTGCTTTATATGTTTCATTAAATTGATTGTTTTTTCTCAGGTAAATCAAGATGGCGGAAGCGCACTCGGCCGTCGCGTTCTCATTCGCGATCACTCACGACGGATGGGATGTGAACTTTGACCGCGAGGTACTCTACCTGGTCTGGGAGTCGGGAATACGCTCGTGGAAGAAACGTCTGGCGCGTTTCAGAGTAAGTAACCATAATAAGCAATAAATGACATAGTAACGACATTAAGTCCAGCAAAGGTCAACTAATCTATCCAATAGCAACTCACACTATTGTAGGATATTCTATAAAGAATGATCCACATATAAATATTAACATCATGTCAGATTGATACCAAGTTCATATTTAAGTCACTCTACCTTCACACATGCCCCAATATCATTATTAGTTTCTTGTTTGCTATTTAGATATACATACCTAAAATAATTCCACTTCAAATATATATGTAGTATATGAGTATATTTTATGTAAATTTGCATTGTAATTGCGTCTGCATTATATTTTCCTCAATACTAAACGGTAGCAACTAAATCTAATCATTATTAAGCATTCACTGAAACGTTAATGTTTTATAGGGCCATTGTTTAAGTTCATTTTCAGTGATAATAAACGAACATTATGTGATTATAAAGTAGCGAAGTTGCGTTGAATACCGATAGTAAAGGTTAGTAATTAGTGTTTTGTATTTATGTAAATCACTTTGTAGCAAATATTGCATTTTATGTGATACAGTTAGGTATTTTTTATGGTTCCGTACCTCAAAAGGGAAAAACTGAACCCCTATAGAATAAAATTACTTTGTTGTCAGGTTGTCTATCTGTCAGTCAAGACCCTTTATCTCGGGTTCGCGTGGAGGTATCGAGTTGAAATTAAAACCATATACCTACTCTGGTTTGCGGGACCGCAGACCTGAGTACCTGAGTTGTTTGAAGCTGTGAAAAATCAAACTTCTAAATCAACGATATAAAATGATTAATTCATAGGGTACTTCCTGTTGACCTAGAATCCTGAAATTTGGTATGAAGCAAGGTCTTATGTTATGAGTATAGGAAAAAATCTGAAAACTGTAAATTCACAGCTGTCCCAAAAATAAAACTTTTTTCGAAAAATCCGGAATTGATCTATTTACATAAATTAGTTGGTACGGAACCATTGAAGCAAACTCGCACTTGCCCAGTTGGTTTTTAAACTGATCTAATTAAATATTAACAAAACCAATCCAAGGCTGAAGATTGCAATTGTAATGATGAAATACGTCTATTACATAACAAATATACTAATCAATAAAGAATAGTAGAAAGCAGCTTGTGGCCGGACAGTAATCCGACCATACCAGACTGTCAATTATATACGAATATACTAAAATTGCTATAGGATGGTGACAGCTGTCGAATTTTCTCATCTTAAAATATGCATATTGTCGTTCTGCTGTCATTCTACCCATGCTATATTAGTGGGTTTGCGGACGGCAAGCAATGGGTAGTTCGCCGTCAGGTAATCGTCCGGACCGAGCCCGAGTCGTCAACGGCGCATATAATTCCACGCGCGCCTCTATTGAGCCACGGGATGAAGGCAAAGAAGGAACAGGAATGGGTTTTAGTCAGTAAAAGTCTGACATCTCTCGCTCCGCAAGAGCGGGAGAAGTCCTTGGATGATTTCTCACCTAAACATGCTATGTAAAAAAAAGATCGTAGTCTGTTATGACAAGTCTTGCTGAAACTGTTACAGTAACATAGATTTCACGGGAATGTGGTGTTGATGGATAGTTCATTGGCAAAGTTTCCGTTGTGACTGAGGGCTGATTTCATCATTCAATATAAAAACTTAGTTCAACTAAACTGAGCTCAGCGTAATCTAATTTAAAGACACGTGTCGTAAAAAAGGGGACAACAAAATAATTGAAAATGAGTTTAGCGTAAACTAGGTTCAATTCATCGCGGTGAAACGCAAAATGAAGCTATAATCTCGATTAGTCGCTCAAACTGCGTTTTGTTTGAACGAATCGCGATTAGTTTATTGGTGAATTTGGCTCTGAGTGCTGCTGTGTCCAGGGATCAATGCTCGTGTAGTACAAATCTGGGTGCTCTTTTAACTAATTATCGACGCTACGATAGCAAATACGTTTTTACGAAAGAAGTTAAGGCGTATAGTTCCTTGAACATCTGGCCGAAGTTAAATACACACATGCTCGTAAAGCCGCCAAGACGGCAGTACGAGATGATCTTTAAATCGATTTTCTTTGCGAAATATTGATTGATTTACATAATATGCTATTTACACTCAGAAGAACACTTAACCAGATTTTGTGTAAACATATTTCTAAAGATCCAAGCCGTTTCGAAGGAGTATAGAAGAGTTGCTAAATTTTTAATTTTTTTTTAACCCCCGTTGGATATGAGGGGTGTTGTTAGATAAAGTATTAATCGCACAAAAAAATCATATGTTGTTAATGTTGTACATGAATCTATGATAAACATTTTTTTTTTTTTATTTATTACGGAGGAGTAGGGTTCAGAAAGTCACTGTTTTATGGCACTGCTCAGGCGCTAGGGCCTTAATCCAAGTGTATTGGTTCACAGAACAGCGTGCACAATGGCGTGTACCCGGGGCATATGCAGTCTCTCTACGTGCTGTGGACGCTACTCGTGGCCGCCCATTTCGCTGGATTTAGCATACCATTTGGATTAGTACAAAAAGCATTATCTGTTCTACCTAGGTGAGTTGGTACCTACTAGTTACTTGAACCGATATACTAATAAATATAGTTACTAATATAGTTTAGGATTTCATTCTCTATGGTTGCTCAAATTGTTTGTCCTTTTGAATGACCGTATACGATTTACAACGCTTTTTTTAGTTATTTCCATTTCTTTTTTCTGTCATTATCCGGGGTCTCAAAATGAGTGGTTTGAGAAGACAATCCCCAAAAAATATACGTAAAATGGAGAATGGAGAAGATCCACCAACCCGCACTGGGCCCGCGTGGTGGATTACGGCCCATTCCCTCTCCTAGAGAGGAGGCCTGTGTCCCAGCAGTGGGAACATTAAAAAAGGCTGATGATGATAATGAAAATGGAGAAAATAAAAAAGTTTAAATCCAATTAGTTCTAAACTTCAATCTGTGAATCATCATCACATAAACTAAAATAATTTGATTTATACTTGCAGGCAGATTAAATGAAAATTTTTAATTTTTCACTCACTTTGATGTCATTCAGCGTTTTAATTGCGTATAAAAAAATAAACAAATGGGTTATATCTAGCTGTCTTGACCGTTGATTCAGAGCTTAGTTATCAATTTAATCCACACTATTTTCAACGGCCGTCTAGTGATAATAATCCAGCGACATAATCGCATACGTGATCATCAATCTTATGTAAAATACTTTAATAAAGGTAAATAACTGATGACTGATAAAACATATTTTTTATCTCGAAGGCGTAGACGGAGGATAGTACCAAACACACCCACAGTATCGGCTGATGATAGGTATTTAAATATGATAATGGAGGTGCTTATTTTTTTTTATCAATTAGGATATATAGTATAGGCCTTTAGGGCTTCTGACCCGAAAAGTATATATAATATGGATCAGATAAATCTATGTCAAAAATCGGTGTTTGATTGTTTGAACGCGTTAATATTAAAAACTACCGAAAAATTCTTGTAGTGTTAAATAACCCATTTATAGAGGAATAGGCTGTATAAATTCATGCTTGACCAATTTTTTTTCTTGCTCTACTGTTAGAATATATGCAATTTCATTTAAACGACTATTCTATTCATATTGGGTTTAGCTCAAATATTTGAAAGTTCGCTTTTATATTTTACCATTCAATATCTATTCCAGCCCCATCTCATCGTAGAACCGTCAATACAACCCATGTCAAGCACTTTGTCAATGTAGTAAAGACTGCATCCGCAATGGCATTTTTATTTGTAGTAACAATAAACTTATGTTTTGTTTAGCAACTCCACGATGTGGCAGATCATCGCTTGTTTATTGGCAGCTCTTACCATGTGGCTTAGTGTGATATTTCTCATGAGATACCTTCTCAAACTGCTATTAATGTACAAGGTAAATGTCTCTTACAAATCAAAATTGTGAATATAAGATGCTTAGAGTGGGTTGCACCAAGAGCTACGTTTTTTGATTCGGTAACATTAACAATGACCATTGAATTTTATTATCATGAAGGTACACGTTACAGTTTTTTTCAACTGCTTTAATCATAACTATAGCTCTTAACCGCCTGAATTTGAAGCAGTCAATGTTATCGTTATTTGTGACGTCATTTTGACTGTTACTAAATTCTTACAACCCGTATTTCGCTTAACCAGAGTTTTCACGGCTGATGAATATTGATCATCGTTAAAGTTATTTGGTGCAACTGACTCGCTGATAAAATGTACTTATTAACAAAAGTATAAATTTTAATAGGGATGGATGTACGAATCTCGTGCTCCCGGTTCGAAGATATCGTTAAAAACAATGCTCTGGATCAGTGTGGTTAAAGTATTATCTGGGTGGAACAAACCCAGGTTGTACAGCTTCCAAGGATCATTGCCAAGACTACCGCTACCTGCTGTTAAAGATACTATGAAACGGGTGAGTTAAAAAGCACCTTGTTTGATTAAATCAAAAATCTTATTTATACACACAAACATCAAATCAAACCTTATCACTAAATAATCTATGCCAAATGATAAAACAATGCGTGTAATCTTGCATTGAACATACACAACTACGTTCTAGTACAATGTTGAAGGCTTTAAGATTTCAAAATGATCACTTACAATGAGTCACGAAAGCAAATTTTTTCCATTTTAATTGTACCGATAAAGAACAATAAGACATTTTTAATTTCGCTTTACTTCTGATTTACACTTTTTTCTAATTGTTTTACTATATTTTATGAGACCAATGGAATTAATATAGGGGTGATAGCCTAAAAATAAACTATTAGATTGGCACTATTATTTGGATAATAAATATCTTATTAATGTTTATGTAAACGTGTGTTTTGTTTCAGTACCTGATTAGTGTTCGCCCCTTATTGGACGACGACAATTACAAAAGAGTAGAACAATTAGCTAAAGAATTTGAAGAAACTATTGCTGTGAAGCTACAGAGATACCTTGTACTAAAGTCATGGTAATTTATTATAGACCATCTTATCTAATAAATATAATCAACTGCCGGTTGGATTCACCTTATCTTTGTTCAATAAAATGCTGTCGAAAAACACCGGCATTAGAATCGATTAATTGTGCCGTCTAGCGCCTGTCTGTTCGTTGCACAACACAACACAATAGCAAGTTGCGAAACGCTGTTGCAGCAAAATATTTTTGTGTTTCAGCAACTTTAAAAACATTTTACACAACTTTCGTCTGTCATGAATCATCATTCATATTTTATTTATTTATTTAATACTGTATACACACATAAGTACAAAGGCAGACATACTAATTAGGCATTTTCTACAAGTTGACCTTAGTTCATCAATTTATAACGTTTTTTTTTAATTGATATAAAATAGTGCTTTACTGCGATCTCACCTGGTAAGCAGTGATGCAATCGTTGTTGGTAAGGCGTACTAGTATTCATTCTAGCCTTGAAAATACCTAAATTAGAAAAGGACGGGAAGACCGCAGCAGGCACATTGTTCCAGTCCTTCGATGTACGCGGTATAAACGACGAGGCGAATTGCTAAAAAAAAATCCAATAATTCCACCTCTTTTTCGTAGGTGGTCCAGTAACTACGTCTCTGATTGGTGGGAGGAGTACGTGTACCTGCGCGGGCGCTCGCCCCTGATGGTCAACTCGAACTTCTACGGAACGGACGCCATCTTGTTGAGACCGACAAACGTCCAGGCGGCGCGCGCCGGTGTCATCATCCACTTGTGCCTCAAGTTCAGGAGACTCATCGATAGACAGGAACTTGAACCGGTACCTACATTAAGTACTAGTATATTTATTAATGGTATCGTGGCAAAGATGCTGCTCATATGCCCATATTCGCACGCCATACCTTTCCAAATGGAACATATATAATGCAAGAGTGCCTGGTTAGTTAGTTTTCTGGTGCATTATATTTACTAACATTCGCTGACTGTAACATTTTTTTTTTAAATCTATGCCACCATTGTGAGCAGTGGTGGCACAGTGGCAACGACGAGTTGTTGGTCGCGGAATAACCCAGCCAGGCGAATTACTTTGTGTAATTTATTTCATCACATCTCTCAGAACGGTGAAGGAAATCATCGTAAGGGAACTGACATGTCCTAGACCCAAAGATTCGAAGACATGTGACATCCATCAAACTGCACTAGGACCGCGTGACGGTTTAGGGCCCATTCCCTCTTCTATAGAGAAGGCCTGAGTCCCAGCAATGGGTACATTATAAGGCTTGAAGAATATTCATAATCGGTTCAGTAGTTCGGGAGATTATTTCTACAAACTTTACCTCTTTATAATAGTACTAGCTTTCTGCCAGCGCCTTCACTGGTATAAAAAGTATAATATAACGCAAGAGCAACTACTTCGCGTGCCTAGCTTACGTACAAAAATCGTAAGTGGTCACTTTCGCGCTCAGTCTGCATCGGAGTACAGCGCTAGTCGGGTGCAGTTAAAAATATAAAAATGGTTAATTGTACTGTTGGTGTGGGGGTGGAGCGAGGGGGACGCCGTACGCGGCGGCGTCTTCACTAAATAGTGCTTGTGACGTCATAATAGGTAGCCAAAAAATGGCACACTTGGTTTTCATACAGATCGTGATGCTTGCGTTATCTATGTCTATCTATATCTGTGGTTTATTCATACCAACCTTGAACTCTTCTTTTATCCCCTTACTGATGGATGTTTGTTACTCTTTTATGCAAAAACTAATGAATGGATTTCGATGAAACTTGGTACACCAGTAGGCTAGGTCCTAATAGCACCAAGGTTACCTTTATCCCGGGAGTATGTTCCCTTGGGATAATTTTCTACTGTCATGCGAGTGAAACCGCTGGCAGCAGCTAGTATGTTTACAAAAAGTATTATAGTACGCGGCAAATAAGTTAAACCTGTTGCTACGGTAACACGCCACTTCGATTAAGATCCGAAAATCGGTTACTGCGCATACAAGGTCGACCGCCATGGTGGTTCAACTTGCCTGCTGAGGATTATATCATGTGCTCTTAATTTCATTTGTATAAAGCCACTGCACAAAAGTCTTCCTTTTTTCCTTTTGAGCCTCTATTTTGTACAATCTGGCAAGGATTGGCTACTACTGTCAAACCAATTTTTTTTTTGTTTCATAGATAATGCTACAGAATATGGTGCCTCTTTGCTCGTGGCAGTACGAAAGGCTGTTCAACACGGTGCGGGTGCCCGGCATCGAGCGCGACAAGATCGTGCACTATCAAGACTCCACGCATATCACCGTCTACCACAAAGGAAGGTATTACAAAGTGCTCGTCTACACAAGAGGACGTCTATTGAAACCTGCTGAAATCCAAGTGTGAGTGTATATTTAAACATATTATTTCATCTAATGTGTATATAGACACCTCTGGGCTCAATGGGCGTATAGCACAATGCACGAAATATATAACATGTATATATTTAAAAAATATAAACAAGTGCTTGACTGTGATCCCACCTGATGGTAAGCAGTGATGCAATCGTTGATGGTGAGGCGCACTAGATTATTAAGAAGACACCTAAATATGCTATGCGCCCTTTGAGCCCAAAAGTATTAATAAAATATTATGCATCATAGTTTTATATCAAATTTTTAACTGTAAAAATTGTTAACACACGCGTGCTACGTCAGTCAAATATAGGCACATACTGTAATTTATTCCATCACTACCCTCAAAATGGAAAAAGACAACATTGTTAAGAAACTGGCTTTTTCAAATTTTTGGTCTCAATATAGACCAAAAATTTAAAAACGGAAGTTCCCACCAACCCGTAATTCTAGGTCTGCTTGGTGGATCACTTCCTCTCTTACAAGGGATGGCTAAAGTTCTAGTAGTGGAAAGGCTGAACGTATCAATAAAAATACATTTTTCTTTCAACAAATAAACTTTGTTGCGACGGCTTTAATTCAGATAGTCTCATTACAAATAAATCGCAAGAAAAGTAAACGCTGAAGCAATGCTCACATTATGCAATTATAATCCACTGCGTCAGTCGAATACGCTTAATGAGTACTGTCATGCATCCAACTGCTTACAAATCAAGCTAATTGAGGTCGTCGTTCAATGCTGCCTTTTTCCAACCTATCTGCATATATGTAAAGTTATTGGGGCTACTTATTACACGGCGATGGTATGCCACATGACGAGTATAACGCGTATTAGCTGTTTTCGTAGAAAAGTCAAAATTTGATCCGATATGCCATGCGAGTAATGGGTAACTCGCCGTCCGATCGTCTGGTAACAGTGAGGACTGAGCCCAAGTCGTCAACGGCGCGTATCGTTCCACGCACGCCTCAAGGAGATGTGAGCAAACCGTAGGCGCCCAGCAGGGTCGAAGCCTACTGGTGCCATGGGTTATGTTAAAGCGAACCCCGGGGCCCTGGAACGAAGGCAAAGAAGGACCAGGAGTGGGTTTTTGGCCATTAAAAGCCAGACACTATACCCCACTTCGCCCAAGGACGGGCGATCTCATGGGATGATTTTACCAACTAAAAAAAAATACATGTCATTTTCTTCCATATAAAACAAAGTCTCCCACCGCGTTTATTTATATATGTTTTCACGATAAAGTCAAAATTCGAAAATTCATTCGATTTTCACTAATAGGCAGAGTAGTTCATGAGGAAAATAAAATTAAGATGTATATATGGGCATTTTATAGTAAAAAATGCTGAAAATTTTAAAGATTTCTAACGGGTCACTAGTATTTAAATAATTGGCATGCTTACAAAGGACGCTAAAATTATAATAGGTACCTCTGGTATGATACCCTCGGTTGAAGTGTAAATTTTAAAGAAATATGTGTTTTTTGTAGACAAATTCAACAAATTCTCGACGACAAGTCGGAGCCGATGATTGGAGAAGAACGCGTGGCTGCGCTGACGGCGGGCGAGCGCTCGCACTGGGCGCACATCCGAACGACCATGTTCAACCGCGGACACAACCGCACGTCGTTGCACTGCATCGAGCGCGCCGCTTTCAACGTATGCCTTGGTAAGAAGACTGGGACCATATTTTTAGTATCATCATCATCATCAGCCTTTTTTTAATGTTTCCACTGCTGGGACTCAGGCCTCCTCTCTAGGGTAGGGAATGGGCCGCAATCCACCACGCGGGCCCAGTGCGGGTTGGTGGATGTCACATGTCATCGAATTTTTGGTTATAGGACATGCCGGTTTCCTCACGATGTTTTCCTTCACCGTTTTGAGAGCAGTGGTGATGAAATAAATTACATAAAGTAATGCGCCTGGCTGAGTTTGAACCTGCAACCTACAACTCGTAAGTTGGGGCTGTTACCACTGGCCACCACTGCTCTATTTTTAGTATGTCGGTCCACAATTCGGTTGCGAGTCTGGCACCTTCGGTAGCGTCTACAGTCTTCTTATGAGCAGCTTCTTTGTTCGAATAAACGAATTGGGGGCGTGGCCAATTCCAAGCATTAATGCAAAACGAAACGATTGTAACTTGGCAAGGGGGGCAGGTTTTCCTTGCTTCGGCATACCTATAGGTCCTAAATCTATTTAGACAGCAGACAGATTTTCTGCAAGATACTAAAATCGACCAACATTAAATTCTGACAGTCAATGAACTCAAGCGAGAATGATAACTCTCAGAAACGACGTTCAACATACCTAAACAACTATGTAAGGAAGTATGAAATTACTCTTGTTTCACTGAGGTACAGGATGTCGGCAAATGCAGGTACCTGGTTCCCGGCCCGTATAGTAAAGTTAGAGAGATATTCAGATGACACTACACCGCACGTAACTAAGTAGTAAGCCTTGAGAACGAGGCTTCAGTTGGATTGTCCTACAGTTGACTTACGAGACTGAGATGTATTTCAATACTCACGGTACAAATGCATCAGTTCAAGGTCGCTCAGCATACCATGGAAAGGGTAAAAGTTATCTGCTTCTAAGGTGCCCTGTAGTCGCTAGATATAAGGCAAAGTACTTCGGAAACCCAGGTATCCTCCGTGAAATGGGCAGTAAGACCAAGGCGCTACAGGCCTTCCTTGAGGAGCTGGGGTGGATCGAATGACACATTTGTCCCAGCTGTACGCAAATTACGCGCTTTAGTCGTGGAGTTGCGGACATTAGCCCGAAATACGAATGGTAAAGGCTCCGGCTTGGTCTGGCCTTGGGGCAGACTTTTTAAGGGTCTAGTCTATCAAACCGGGCCCTTCAATACTTACACATAAAACGCATAATTAATGAGTCCAAATATTGTAATTATTATTTATATTTACGCTCAAAACTAGATGCGGAACCGTAAATCAGTTCCGTCATACAATACCTACAACGATAAGAGTACGACCTTCAATGGAGATTGTGGGTCTCATTGACCTCTTTTTTATTTATATTGTACGTATTGTAGTAAAATTAGTATTCAATAAAGTTAACTGGCTTTGTGATCTTTATATGAAGACTAGCATTTGCCCACGGCTTCGTTCACCTCAACTGACTATTCTACTCTACCCTACGCTACTAACCTAGACAGGTTAACCTATCAGGTACCTACCTACCCTAACTAATTATGTATTTTTTTTTTCTTTTAAACCTTCCGCTGGTTAACAAACAAAAAAAGAATGATTAAGATAATTGGTCTAGCCGTTCTTAAATGATAGCGTGACCAGGAAAATTAGAGGTTCATTTTCAGATAATTTCCCATTGATGTTAACCAATTCTGCTCCCATTTTTTAAAATAGACACAGTCAAGTTTAGTTTTTTGCCATACAAAATATAAAAGCATTGCTCCATAAAGAAGGGCTTTAGCAAAATCGTCTGTTTCTCATTTGAGTTTTCAAACATGTGTCAAAATAAAATGTAATTTAAATCAAAAAAACTAAAGACTATTGATATCAACTTCGAAGCAAATCACCCCCAAAATAACTTTCTACACATTTTTAACGCCGTTAGGGAATGAATTTCAATATACATAACACGTCTTCCATCAATTCTGTTAAAGGATGTTCAAGTTGAAGAAGATTGAGCCAAAAAATCATTGTCCCATACAAACTTTGCCCCCCTTTTTCACCTCCATAGGGGTGAAATTTCCAAAAATCCTTTCTTATCCGATTCCAACGTCATACAAAGAACATACCCTCCAAGTTTCCTCCAAGGTCTTTACGATCAGCGGTTTAGGCTGTACGTTGATCCGTCAGTCATTCAGGACAAAGCATTTTTTAAGTATAGATTCCGGATTAATTTGTATTTCAGTGTTAGACGTCGTACTGTGCACTCATCTATCATAGGTTATTCGTCGTATCGAAGGTATACGGAGCGTAAACGCGACGTTAATGTTGCTAATGTCGCATCTAATCGACGTCAGATTCACGCTCACGTGACTCTAGCGTGGCGTAGATACTTGCAACATTTCCATTTTTCAGAACTCGTACTATTTACAAAGTAGATCTTAGAAGTTTCATTTCGATCGTAATAAAAATAATTTTCAACATCTCTGAGTGAGGAGCGAATTGCTCTTCTATACTTATTCTGTATAGCCCAGGCCAGCCCATATTATAATAAATAAACATGTATTTATTAGATTTGTTTAAATACAATGTTTTATATCTCATTGACTTAACACAGTACAAAGTCAAAAACCCAGTGACGGTCTATTATTTATTATTTGTTAACTAATTCGTGAACTATAAGTACTTCGATTGCATAGTTTTGTAACCTACATTTTTGCAGTCGTCCCCAATACAAGATCCGTATTAGTACACAATGTTCTACATACAGTAGCGTAGTTCCATTCGCAGATGGCTCATCGCGACGTTATCGCTAGTACAGATGACCGCACTTTCATTGTATAACAATTTGAGTTTATAATATCGCTTATTATTGTGTATATCGTAGTATTATGTGTGTTTTTGTTGTTCTAATATACAGGATGACTGTCTAAGATAAGACTTTGTACAACTTTATTAAACAAACAATAACAACCAATAAAACAAACAATAAAATAAAATGAAAGAAAGAAATTAAAAAAAAATCAAATTACAATACAGACTTCATGTAAAAAAGAATATCTACTCCATATAAAACTTTTAGTTATACATTTCTGTTTATCTATACGACAAATGGATATTGTACCCAACCATGACGTTTTTGTCTAGACAAGTAACCGGATAAATTTGCTAGCCATAATGAATAACGTCATATCATTATCTATACGATTGTTTTGTCTTCGACGAGCACGCACTCCATAAATATTTTATTAAATAACTAGATAAATCCTTCAGTATTTCAAACATTTTTCAATGTGTTCATTTAAATTCCAGATGACTTTGAGTACGGCTATGATGAGAATGACCCTTCAAAGCTAGACGAGTTTGGCCGAGTACTACTGCACGGCAAAGGCCACGACCGATGGTTCGACAAGTCATTCAACCTTTGCTTCAGCAAAAACGGTTTCGTAAGTATGGTTTTCCTGTTATCTCCGAATGTTAGAATTATGCATTAAGATTAGGTATAAGGAAAGAGTCCTTTGTTTTTATATAATAACAATAGTATTGTATTGAGTAACACCTATTTATGTCACCAAACAGCGTTGCTGAGTCCACTCTCTCCAAATGGATTGCTACAAAAAAATTGGTCTTATAAGACCAAGACATACTAAAACCAATTACCTTGTCCATTTAATGGCTACATTATTCCATTCAATTTAAAATGAAATTGTGGTTATTACACTAGACGTGTTTATGATACGGCAAACGTATTTGATACATCACTAATGATGTTACAAGAATTTTGAAAGTAGGCTAGACAATCTTTACATTTAATTATAAGTACGTAGGTAAAAATAATACTTTTTAATTCTTCAAGCTTCGGTGAACATTAATTAAGCTAACTTTGTATTTTTGCAGGTTGGATTTAACTCTGAACACACATGGTAAGGAAACAAATCTTTTACAAACTACAATTTTAAATCAGTATGTTTTATGTCAATAAAATACCCTAACGCAAAGATTACATATTTCAGGGCAGACGCACCTGTTATGGGCCACTTATGGGAATACGTTATTTGGTGCGAATTGGAAGTAGGGTGAGTATTTTGATTAATTATCTTCACGACACCCCATTATGACTTTGTTTATTATTCTCAAAATGTAACATTTATGAGAACAATTTTTTCTTCAATCTATATGTATAGCAGAGATTACGGAAGTTTGATTCTGAAGTTTGGAACAAACAAGTTACTACTACTGCCGATTACTTATACTTTCACTGGTTTTGTTTCAAATTTGGAATGTTGCCTTACGAAACGACGCGCGGCACGTGGCGACGCTGCCGCTTCGCCGACAAGTTTTATAACTTTGTATGTAAGCTTCAGGCCCGGTATCCACCAAAGCGGAGAGGAGAGGAGACGAGAAGAGATGTGTTTGAACAAACCAATCCGATTTCATTATGTCCACATCTCTTCTCCGCTTTGCTTTGGTGGAAATGGGTCAAGCGTCAAGCGTGAGGAGAGATGTCTCATTTTTCTATAGAATTTTGTGCGGCGAGCGAGCAAGCGGCGCGGCAGAGTCGAGAAGTGTCTAGTCGGTAGGGCGGTGCACGCACTCGCGCACCCCGCACCCAGCTGCCTTCTTCTCGCGCATTTTTTCTCACAGATCACATCTCTGCTACACAAAGCTCTCATCTCTTCTCCGCTACACTTCTTCTTTCCGTTTTGGTGGAAATAACCTGCCAGCTTCGCAACACATCTCCTCTCGTCTCCTCTTCTCTCCGCTATGGTAGAAACTGGGCCTCACGCAGGAGTACACAAAGCTTATAATGGCGAATACGCTTCTATGAAGCTACGCATCTGTGGAGGACAGTAGGCCCTACCCGAGATTTTTGATTGATTTTAGTAGATCCGATTTTGATTCCAATAAACCAAATTTAAAATCCGATATTATCACTTCCTACATCCATAATGTGTACTACAAACATTCACAGAAGTGCCTTTTCAGATACGATAAAGACGGCAACACAATCGGTACGGTTGACTCCCCACCTCCGGCACCCGCTCGTCTACAATGGGACCTTGGGCATGAGGAGCTACTCAAGAGCATTGATGTTTCGTACAATGTCGCACAAAAGTTACTCAATGACGTCGACCTCAGGATACTCATGTACACCAATTATGGAAAGGGTATGTAACTTTTTAAATCATATTTCGGTTTGGATCGTTTACAAAGGACACTATGGCTATAAGCTACACATCTAAGCATATATGTAACACCATTATTGAATAGAGTTATATACTTAAAGCTAAGTATAATTTCTTATGCTCTTAAATGTGGCATAACACGAGTACCATAGGTTCATAAGAGAAAACGCAAAAATGAAAATGAAATGTCACCATATGTGAATGATAACTCATAAATTAGAACTGATTTTTTAATAGTCAGATAACTTTTAACTGAAGAATGAATATGGTGGCTCTATCAGGAGAGCCACTTTATTTTTTTTTGCATTCCACTATCCACGATGGTAGTGTATTTTTTTCACAAATATACATGGTTTTTCTACAAAAGCCCTCAAACCTCCGTTATATCTCAGGGCAAAGTTATCGAACTATTGTTGACATGAGCCCTTTATTAGCATTAAAAACGCGGGTGTTTCAAATTTGACAATATCCTTCCTGCTCTAGTTTTATTAAGCGCAGTATCGTAAATTACCTTACACCGAAATATGTGCAATACATATAAAAAATATTGTATTATCAGTTACAAGTTTCATTTTGTTTTCTATCTCTCCATATTACTTACTGTAGCCAAACTAAAATGGCCAAAATTCATATTGACGTTCCGCTGTCCTGTCCATTTGTTAATCCCTTTTGAATTGTTTTGCAGGTTTCATGAAGAGTTGCCGCATATCACCGGACGCGTTCATCCAGCTGATCCTGCAGCTCTCGTACTACCGCGACGCTGGCCGCTTCTGCCTGACGTATGAGGCGTCCATGACGCGCCTCTTTCGTGAGGGCCGCACTGAAACCGTGCGCTCCTGCACCATCGAGAGCTCCGCGTGGGTGAAGGCCATGAACGACCCCAATTCCACTGTACGTCGTACTTTTATCTTCACTCCCGATGAACCTTACGCTATTTTATATTTTGTGCACATTTTGGGATTTCTTGCTTGAAATATGTAAGAATAAAGCTCATATGAAGCCAAGCTACCGACAGCTGGACCTCATTGTTATTGGAAACTGCCGAAACATATTTACATACTCTACACGGTGCATCGCGACTTCTAACTAAAAAAAAATGGCTTTTATTATTGACATTTTCGACTTTATTAACGCAAACGTCTGGGACGTGCCATCCGTCACCCGTGTTCACAAATATCAGAGAAATCGGTATCAGTGTAAAAATGTTCGAACTTACCATCAAACTTTTCTTTTTTTCCTATATTATCCCATAATATATTTTTCTTCTTAGGATTCATATAATGTGGATTAGTAAGGTCGTATTATTCTGTCGTACAAGTTCTATCAACCTTTCTGTGTTATTGTTGTCGTCAACGTACCTAGATAAAAATCGTCCTAGCGTGCGTCCGAGCGTGATACGGTACACTGACGTTCCGAATGTGCCTGACACAGAACTATGTGCACGAGTTCATACAAGTTATACGTAACCGATTTTTTCCCCGTCCCTGGCGGAACACGGCAGGGCCGGGTATTCAGAAATGTGTGGATAGCACTTAAAGGCTGAACTGAATCAGCTGTTCATAAACACAGTATTTCAATAGGGCTTTGAGATTAATAAAAGAAAACATAGAAAAGAAAAAAGAAGAACACTAAAACTATAACAATTAATTTTGCTCGTCTTGCAATCTCAGAAATCAATACGTATTCAAAACATGTTATAATTATTTAACAAAGTTGGAAAGTGAAAATAAATCAATAGTTTGACGGGCAGCTCAGGGGCCGGGAACTTACCGAACCACTAATCAATCGACCAATACCTAGACACTGACGCAATTAAACTGTACGCTACCAAGGACGTGGCGTTTTTGTTCAAGTAACCATTACATTTCAGAAGACTAATTAATGAAAAATAAATAAATATGCGAAACTATTATTTTATGCGAACTAATATATTTTTATTTATTTAGGTGCAAGAGCGAATGGATCTGTTCGTGAAGGCCAGCCACCGTCATCAGCTGGGCTACCAGGATGCCATGGCTGGCAGAGGCATCGACCGTCACCTCTTCTGTCTGTACGTCGTGTCCAAGTATCTCGAACTAGAGTCGCCGTTCCTTCAGGAAGTGTTCAACGAACCGTGGCGGCTCTCCACAAGCCAGACTCCACACGGTCAGTATTTCAATCTACCCATACTTACGTACGGTAAAGGCTCACAGAGTGATCTTGCGAGGGAGACCGAAAGAAATTTGAATTACACAACATCCACACACATTGGTTGGTGAAAATAAGCTATATAGCTTATTGAAATAATAAAGCTCGCGCTTATTTTTATCAACCAAACATAAATCTGGTCTCATTGTTGCTATCCTACTCTAAATTTCCAAACCCCGAGGTGGGAATCCGATCTATTGATAACTTGCGCCAGTTACAAAGTGGTTACATTATGATATTGTTAAATTTCTATTTATATATAATCCTCTCCGCCAGCAAAGATATAAACAATGTGCTTTGTATTGTCAGGTCAAACATCAATGTTGGATTTAAAGAAATACCCGAAGTGCGTGAGTGCTGGCGGTGGCTTCGGGCCCGTGGCTGACGACGGCTATGGAGTCTCCTACATCATCGTCGGAGAAGATCTGCTGTTCTTCCACGTCTCCAGCAAGAAGAGTTGCCCTATCACGGTGAGTCTTTCAATTGTTCACTATGGACACAGTATTTAAGACACATTTTTTTTTATGTCGTTTAACGTTCACATTAATTACCTTTCTTAAAATCGTCAAAAAACCTTTTTTATTTTAAGTTCTAATTCATAGTCCATCCTAAGGTGTTCCGGTAAATATTTGTGTCAGCGATAAGACCGTCATTGTACCATTTGTACCCATAAATTTAAGTTTCTGTTAAATTGTTACTACTCGTATTTTGGTGTACAATAAAGTTTATTGTATTCTAATCAACTTTATCAATAAAATTGCATTCCTTTTACAGAGCTCATCGAACTTCGTGAAACAAATCGAAAGATCTTTGAAAGACGTGCAAGATCTATTTATTGAATACAAAAAGCTCAAAAACGGAGTCAAGAGTAACAAGTAAATCAGCATAGACTAGATTTTGTATTGTTTTAGTTTTGTTGTTGTTGTAATGTGTAGTTTATATTTCTATTTTTAGACTAAGTGAACACTCAAATCAAACTGAAGTATTCTTCATAATAATTCATTGTGTACAATATTATATTTGTAATTTTCTTATTACTAATGTAAATTCAGATAATCAGTCTTTGAATATTAGGTATTTTATAGAAACGATATTTGAATAAACTCTGCTATGAAAAAGAATAATTCAGTTACTCATATTAGTTATTTTGATTGTTGAATATAATAATGGAATTTATATTGTGTCAATTGTCTGGTGCTGCACACTTATGTTTAAACGTTTTGCTTTTGCTACAGATAGTTCAAGAATAGAGTGTATATTATTATTATAAATTAATTGATAACAATAAATCTGCTTTTGAATAGTTTTTTTTTAATAAGCTTAAATGTATTTTTAGTAAAAGCGTGATTTTGTTCGAATACAAATTGATAATACGTCGGAATATTTATAATACAGAATAATATTATAATCTATAAATACGCCTAAGACTTGTCCGCGGAGTTTAATAGTTTTAAATAATAGCAGTAAAACAATTCCCGTGTTTTTAAGAATGTTCGCACTTTCATCTCATTCTCAACGTGTTAAAAACACCTTTGATCCATCTACAATATCTCACATGGTTTGTCGCTGAGATTGTGACTATATTTGCAAGGTTTTTAGTTACGGGATAACGCTGCCTTGGATGGCCTGACTTAATGCTCTATTTTATCGCCTAGTTTGCGTTGACATCTCTGTGTACATAACTGCATATCAATCTCCTAAGTTAGAAAAATATATTAAATTAATTAAATACCCAATATGGTCGATATCGTTTGTCATAGTTGCGACTTCAGTCATATTTAATTTCCCATGTTTGTTTATCTACCTCGTACAACACAGAAAAGAAACTTCAATAATGCCTATTCTGAATAAAATGCAGTATGTAACACATACAGTTGACCCGCGGTAGTCCGTAAAAGTGTTGCAAAGGGCTGTTGGATTATCGACTATGGAATACTGCCATCGTCCCCTTGTAGTCTGGAACTTTTTTGAAAATGAGTACCTTGTAATCTGTCTAATTACATACATACATACAAAAATGATATTATCAAATCCATATATCTGGGGGCCGACCATAAAATTTGAGAAAACAATCTTATTGCAGGAGAGTTTTGTTTTAATCTTAAAGTAAAATTACTTCATTTTGTACCATAAGCTTAATCGCTCAGTATGATTGTATTCCTGCTAAGGGCGGGGAAAGAATGAACGATTCTAAAGATTTTGTCTATTCCCTGCTAAAACAGAAAAGATACGCGCTATACTGATCTGTATTGCGTTGTCTCTTTCAGATGTTTGTTGTTCGAATCGCTACATTAAAGTTCATCGTGAACTAATAGAATACATTTAACTCAAAAGATGCCTTGTTAAAATATATTTTTAAAAGGATCTATGTAACTTTCATAAAAAAGGACGTAATAACTTTCAAGATTTTACATTAATAAAGTAGAAAAACCAAAAAAGCTGCGAGCGACAACGTCGACATTTAGTTGCACGTTAGTGTGAATTACAACATTCGGAATTCGGAACTTTTGTTTACATTAACAAAATTCTTATCAGTGTTTATTTGTTTAGTGCAAACGAAGTTTGATTTTTTGAATTAAAATAGTTTTCAAGTGCTTAAATTTAGAGTAATCTAGCTGTCTTTAAGTGTTTGGTGTTCGAAGCGAATAATAAACTATGCTTGACACACACACATTGACATCATGGAATTAAGGTAAAGTTAAACAGTGTATTCCAGTGAAATACGTAACTTGTTGTAATAAAAAAATAAGATTGTTTTGAAGACCAAAAAACATAAGTAAGATTAAAACAATACTGCTATAAGAGCTTGTGGTCGCCCCCCTGTACTTCATAATATACGATAGGTATTAACGCACTCGTCGAAATACATAAAGTAATCATATTGATGTCGGATTAATAAGGGCTGGATAATCGAGGGTCTACTGTATTCACTTTCATGTTATAATATAATTATTCTTATGTCTAAATTAAGTATGACGTTGAACTAAGTGCTCCCTTTTAAAAGTACCATAGAACTATAATCATGATGTGACTATGAGACAATATACAACTTTTTTTTTTTCAAATATATCTTTTCTCGTCTATGTCACACTGTTTACTTTGTATTAAATTATATTATGTGAAGATGAAATCATAAATATACATTATTTATTATGTCATAGTTGCGATTACATCACTATTGCTTTTAAATGCATTTTGTTATAAAGATAGATTTAATGTAAGTGAATGACAGTGATGATCAATGTAAAACTTGATTTAAATATTGAATAACCTTCACTCAAATATGTAATCGAAATATGTTTCTCATTTCTTTCAGTATGTGCTGCTAACAAATACATTCTGTCCAATTATAAAATAATTTAGCTGTAACAGAAATATTTCAGTAAACTCGTAAGTTTCTTAAGGAGCATGTCGCTTTGTTTAAACGAAAAAATTGTATTACACTTGATCTTTGACGTGCCTTTGATATTTACAACGAACATGAGGGGATCGCTATTTTATGTATATTTTAGATAGGTCCGTCTACAATGCAAAGGTGAGATCACCTTTGCATTGTAGACGGACTTTAGTTTACATTAATCTAACAATAAATTAACCACGTTTTTATTAAGCTACTTACAAGTTATATCAACTAAATGTAAATAAATATATTTAATACTGAGATGTTTGATTACTTTGCTAGTGGTGCCTGTCTATTACGATGCTCTGAGGGAAATCCTAAGGCTTACCAAGTGTGAGTGCTTGCTGACCTCTACATATTAAATAATAAATAATAGAGGTATTTTTTTTTTAAGTAATATCATCCAATGACAAATCCCGCCCTTTGGTGGAGCGGGAAGTAGTGTCAGATTCTTACTGACTAAAAACCTACCCCGTTCCTTCGATGCCTATCGCGCCGGGGCCGGGTATTCCTTTCGGAAGCTGACCCATGACCCCAGCAGGCTTCGACCCTGCCTGCCTGCAGCTAGCAGGCTGGGTCCCTACGGTTTGCTGACAGCTCTTTGAGGTGCGCGGGAACAGTACGCGCCGTCGACGACTTGGGCTCGGTCCGGTCGGTTATCGGACGAATCGGACAGCGTGCTACAGTGATAGAGGTATTGCAAAATCATGAAATAAGCTACTGAACAAACAAACACATACACAGTAACCTTTTGATAATTACAGTTTTGAACCATTTGGGGTCGAAACGCTTGGGTCATGGGGTCCGAGTGCGCGTCTCCTTTTCAAAGAAATTTCACGCCGAATAATAGACACTACGTGATCAGATGGCTGGCTCTTTCTTCGCTCAAAAAATTAGCATTGCCATTCAATGTGGCAATGCTGCCAGCCTTCTAGGAATATTTCCGGATGACAGCGATGTGTTTTTGTATTTTATGTACATAGTTTTTTTCTGTATATGAATAAAATATAAATTGAACTATCTGACAGTGATAGGTTCGGGAATCTTGGTTGTCTTGGACATTTTTAACCGACTTCGAAAAGGAGGAGGCTCTATATGTTCGGCTGTATGTATTTTTTTTAATGTATGTTCACCGATATCTCGGTCAATTGTGGACTGATTTCGAAAATTTTTGTTTTGATTGAAAGATTATACTTCCGAATTGGTCCCGTTGGGGCGACGTCTTCGGGGTCTTTACCGTCTTAGTAAAAATGGGCGTGCCTCAGAGTTCAATGCTCGGTCCTTCCGGTTTGTATTAATGACCTTCGTTACATGATGGTTAACTTACCAGATATAATTTTATTCGCTGATGACACTTCCCTTATTTTTAAAATAGACAGAAAAGTTATGGATGTCTTGCATGTTAACGAAAGTTTGGCTGTTCTTTCGAAATGCTTCGCAGCAACCTTTTATTAAATGCGGACAAAACTAAATGTCTTAAGTTTTCATTACTGAAAGTCTGTTGGCCTCAATCTAATCCTTGACGGCTGAAAACTTGATGTTATTGCGGAAACTATATTTTTGGGTACCTAAACTATAGATTCAAAATTGCAATGGGGCCCCCACATTAGAACTCTCTCAGGTAGAGTAAGCTCAGCTGCATATGCATCAAGAAAAATAAGACAATTGACAGATGTAGCCGCAGCTAGGTTAGTTTATTATGCCTATTTTCACTTTTAATTAGTGTATTATGTCTTATGGACCTGGCAGCTCATTAATTGCATTATTGTATACCTATTAACTGCTCCTTCATTTTTTAACTTCATAATGTATACTGATACTTTTTTTTTTCTTCCTTTCCTTTGACATTGTTTTTGCAATGTTTTTTCATTAAACATAGGCGTCTCAATTTTAACTACTAGTAGTTTATTGTTGTATACATCCAGCGACGTATATAAGGGGAGGGGGGTCCAGTACCCCCCATTCTTCAAGAATGCGTTTGACGAGCCAGCAGAAACTTCTGAAATATATACGTACTCTGACGAAATATGTTTTACCCCTTCATAGACCACGTGATCACAGAATACGACGCTCGCTTTAACAACATGATCGAAGAAATCCAAATGCTGCTCCTTGAAAAGACCAATAATAAATCCAGGATAAAAGAAAATCTCAAAAAGATAGTACAAACATTTCTGGGTGATGAAAATGAAGGCTTTTTTAGTGAATATAAGATATGGCACAATGACTGGATAACTGTAGTGCAAAAACCTGCAACTGTGATCCGATACACGCTATTGATCACTTGCGATGATCAGTTTTTCCTTTAATTAAAAAGCTTCTCATCATTTAGTCACCCTCCCAGTGCAGTCGACTACAACCTCTGAAAGGTATTTCAGAGGTTGCAGTCGACTACAACCTCTGAAAGGTATTTCAGAGGTAGTCGACTGCACTGTCTACCCCAAAGAGGTTAAAAACTTACCTCAGAAATAAGAAAAAAGATGAAAGACTGACTGGTCTGGCTTTAATGAGCTCACATCGAGATTCCGGTTATTTCAGCCGAATGACGTCCTGGCTGGACATATGCCTCCCCCAAGTGTCATAATCACTACAATTTAATGAACAGTTCTGAGCGTCTCGCATCCGTTGGAATCCCGCCACCCTTACCAAGTCATTGGGTCCACCTTGTTGGAGGCCTTCCAACGCTGCGCCTTCCTGTACGCGGTCGCTACTTCAAAACCTTTCGGCCGCAACGACCATCTGTTCTGCGAGCAGTGTGCCCTGTCCACCATTACCACTTAAGTTTGACGATTCATCGTGCTATGTCGGCAACCTTGGTTCTCCTGCCGCTATCTTCATTCCTGATCGATTCGATCACGTAAGGAAACACCAAGCATGCTGTATAGTCTTTAAACTCGTAGCATACTACATGGTGGTTTATCATGACTTTGGTTTTGTCCATGTCATTTTAATTCCCACTCTTTCGGAAGCTGTGCTGAGCTCCTTCCAAGTCTCAGCCATGACTACTATGTCGTCGGCAAACCGAAGGTGAGTGATGTACTCGCCACTGACGTTAATACCTAGTCCACTCCAGTTCAGAACCTTGAAAATATCCTCTATTGCGGCCGTGAACAGTTTCGGATAAATGACTTCTTTCTGCCTCATATCCCGCTGCAGGAGGATAGGTTTCGAGGTCTGGTCATGAAGTCGGACTGACATAGTAACGTTTGCGTACTAACACTCAGCACTTCGATGTACCGATAGGACCGATAGTCAATCTGGCACCTTTGGAAAGACTGCAGCACAGACCAAGTCTCGATCAAATCAAAGACTTTCTCGTAGTCCACATTTTTTATAATGTTATCTTAGATTGTAATAAAAAAAGCTTGATACTGATCTGATAATACAAACATTCAGGAATGACATAAAAAAAAACAGAACGAAAGAAAGTCACCAAAGGACATCTATTCTATTCTATTTTTTGTTAATGGCAAATGAGCCGATGTCGACTATTCTGCCAATGTCGGAAGTAAATTGGAGAAGCAAGACCCACGGTCCATACATTTTTGGTCCAAATTTGAAAGTAAAAAAAAGAACAAAGAAAAAAAATACAATATTCTGTTAGAACTTGTCTTCACGAACCTTTTTTATTATGGCAACAACGCTGTAGGACCATTAGCCTCGGTTTTATTTGAGTTCAAAAATTATTGGTTTTCAAAGAAATAGGTACGTCCTCAAAAAATGAAATATCCTACATAATTATGCATGCAACACTTAAAAAAAAAGAGAGAGTTGACTTGGACTTGCATGGTTTTATGAATACCGATATCATATACCTTTTGCCACACTTGGAGGAACATATTATTCCTTAATGCACCATTGAAGGTGACGGTCATTAGTATTATGAGTTGGGATGGGAAGAGTTTAAACACGGTGTTGATAGCGTCAAAGCCGAAGTCTTTCCAGGGCTGGATGACGGGAGACAAAGGATCTTTGGGATCTTCGATGAGTGCGAAGGAAGCCCTACGTTCAACTGTAGCGTCTCTCATGTTGAGGTGGGTTTTTTCTATTGGTTAGGGGAACATTGGAACTGTAGGCTGTTAGTTAAGTATTTCGCTTTGTCAGAGTTATTGGTAGCGATACTCATATAGGGCGAATAAGAATAGCCATAGAAGCTTCTACTTCCTTTGAAGGCGCTAGAAGGCGAGGTGAGTGGGTTCTAGGTCACATTTTATCCCAGCATGCAAAACGCTGCATTTTTTTCGGTTTTCAGACCCCATACATCGTCCAGGAGTTTATAGCGACGGTCTTCAGTCACTATGTGAACTCCCCTGAACAATCATTCAGGACGGATCGTACGTGGTCCATAAGTGAATCGAAAGCTGCTGTCGTGTCAGCGAATGAGATTCAAGAAATCGGGGATGAAATCTAGTTGAGGCAACATGGTAGATTTTGGTCTTCCCTTCCCTGACTAATTGGGATGGGAGTGATACACTATAACACGCGTCGCTTTTGGTACCTAATAAAGTAATAGATAAGATGTTCGAGGTGAGGCGAGCGTTCAGTGGCTAGGGGAGGGGAGGTCGCCATGTTGTGTTGTGGTAAACGGCAGCTACATGGAAGTTTCTATTCAAGATATAACTCTTTGTTTTTACCCGACTGCGCCAGAAGGAGGGTTATGTTTTTCGAGAGTATGTATGTATGTATGTATATATGTATGTATGTATGTATGTATAATTGTTTGGCACGCTCTGCAGCCTGAACGGCTCGATGGATTTTAGCTTGAGAGGTATCGTTAGATTCGTATTTACTGTGAGAGTGACACTGGGTATACCAAAATTAAAAAAAAAAAACAAAATGGCGGATTTTTAGTGCCAAATTCAAATGCTTGGCACGCTCTGCGACCTGAACGGCTCTTTGGATTTTAGTTTGAGAGGTGTCTTTAGATTCGTAATTACTTTGAAAGTGATATAGTAATAAAATAAAACTAAAAATAAAAAAAATAAAAAACGGTAATTTAAAAAACTAAAAAACCCGACTGCTTTTCTGAGCATTCATGAAAAAGCCCTAAAACAAGAAAGTCGTTGTACCCGATTGCACTTATCTATATAATATTTTAAATACTGGCAGTCGGGACCCATTCTAGAAAGTCAGCCGTCTAGTCAATAGATTGGAGTAATCTGCAATGTGATATAGGTATGTGCTCTCAATTCTAGAATGGGTCCCGAATGCCAGTATTTAAAATATTATATAGAAAATGCAATCGGGTACAACGACTTTCTTGTTTTAGGGCTTTTTGAATTTGGACCAAAATAAATGATCTCCTTTATTTATTTATTTTATCAATTGCTTGCTATATTTACAGTATTCACCAAAGCGTATAGCAAGCCAACAATCTACGAACTAAAAAATTTTATACAAACATTTATCATTTCATTAATGCGATAGAAAAAAATGTCGAATTCAGGTTCCTGAGCAATCAAGGCAAATGAAGAAATGGCAGCTGATTTTGTATGAGTAAGAACGATTTTTATTTAAAATATCAATAATTAGGACATCCATGAGTGTATAGTGATATAAGTGGGGTAAATGATAGATGATAATCTGGCCAATCGACAGTTTCAGGCAAAGAGAATATAAGCGCTACGGTTTCAGGGTTATCCGTTATTTATGCCCACACCGTATATTCTATTTCAAGGACAAAAATCATGTAAACTAAAATAGTGTTGTTTTTCCTTTGATTTTTGTGTTCTCTTCCTTTTGCAATGGGTTTCATCTTACTACTATTTTTTTTTTGGTTTCAAAAATTATCGGCGCTGGTTTTTAAGTAGAAATATGAAGCAGACTAACTTCACTTACATTTTTTGTAGGTAAAAGTATAATGTTTTAAAACCTATTTTAAAAAGGCAAAATTGTTATAAATGGCAACATTCGTGGTCACTTTTCGCATCATTTTGTAAAAAAAGTTACACCTGTCAACAAATTACAATAGCAATACAATTTACACATTATTTTAAACTATTAAAAAATTCAAATCAAATTCTCAACCAAACAAACGATCCGATATTATTCACAACTAATATGTAATACGTTCACAATATTATTGTTGTTACCATGTTGTTAACATAGCAATAAATATCTTGGCTATGGAACTATTTAGCAATTTTTCCTCATTTCAAAGGTGTCCCTGTAGTTAGTGGTTTTAAAAATTAAAACATGTATCATATACTTAGGATCATCTTATACAGACTATGGGTTGTGTCCACGATAACCTTATTCACTGGTGTTGTTACATTTTGGTTTTATGGATTTATAACAGCATTTCTTGTTTTCACTTTGGGAATATCAGGTAAGATAATTAAGTAGTAATTATGTTATTTTATTCACTTTGTTGATTGCTTGATAAAGAACTAACTTTAATTATCAAATAAATAAATTGGTTGATATTGCCTCTTGAATTGAACATCTCACTGAAACTAGATTGATTGTCTAGGGTTTAATTTACCTACTTAAAAAAATATAAATTTATTACAAACGAATCACTACTTATTCTACTATTATGGAGGTCATCGATTTTATCCAATTTTGAATATGGATTCAAAAGTTTTAACATGTTTCAGTTGAAAATTTTCAATAAGTTATTTTTCAATTATTATTATTTAAATATCAATTAGGTATTAACCTTTAAGCAAGGACTTACTCCTTCATTGTGTTTTTTAGTGTTTTGGGCATAGATATTTGATATTGATATTACAAAATTTTTAAATATCATCTTAAGATTAAAGAAGAGATTAGTGGATAAGATACTTTAGATAAGATGCTACTAAGAGCGGGTTTCTGAATTGAGTATTTTGAGTTACGAATGTCTCAAACCATACTTATATGCCAAATTTTGACAGGTTTAGAGGGTAAAGTAGTGTTTGAGTAATTCTCAACTTCAAATGCTTAAATCAGAAATCGGGGGAAAGTCAACTTAATAGGTCCAATTTAAACAAACTTATATAGATCACATATTGGTGGCATAAGCCAAAAAGAGCTGTACCGGCTTGCTAGAATAAGAGAGAGAAGGACGAGGGATGTTTGTCAGATAAGATGTGTAAGGAATGAAGCTGGAATGGTCCTATCGGATGATGAAGAAATCAAGGACAGGTGGAAGGACTATTTTGAAAGACTGATGAATGAGGAAAATAATTGGAGTGGGTCTTTAGAGGGTAAACCAGTGAATGTAGGGTTAGTGAGAATGGTTAGTATGGATGAAGTCAGAATAGCAGTAAATGGTATGAAAAATGGTAAGGCCATTGGTCCCGATGGAATTCCAGTTGAAGTGTGGAAGTTATTGCGAGTGGATGGATGGATGTGGTTAGCTTTGTTCTTCAATAAGTTGTTGCGGGAAGAAGCCATACCTGATGATTGATGCAACAGTTCTTTGGTGCCCATCTTTAAAAACAAAGGTGATGTTCTTGAGTGCAACAATTATAGAGGAATAAAGCTAATGTCACATACCATGAAAGCCTGGGAGAAAGTTATTGAAAGGAGGTTGAGAGAAGAGAGTGAAATTTCACAGAACCAATTCGGTTTTATGCCTGGTCGAGGTTCAACGGATGCCATTTTCGCTATACGCCAGCTGTGCGGGAAATACAGAGGTGCGCATAAAAACTTGCACATGGTGTTCGTTGACCTCGAAAAGGCATACGACCGGGTACCTCTTGAGGTTCTGTGGTGGGCCCTTAAAGAGAAAGGTGTGCCTGGGAAGTATGTGCAGTTGATCCGAGCGATGTACAGTCGATGCCGTACCCAAGTCTGGTCTACAGTGGGCACCACTAGCAGCTTCAATGTGGCTGTCGGCTTACACCAAGGGTCGGCACTCAGCCCTTACCTCTTCCTGATGATAATGGACGCTCGGACGTCGGACATTCAGGAAGAGGCTCCCTGGTGTATGCTTTTCGCCGATGACATTGTGCTGGTTGCAGAGAGTGGCCTAGAGGTCCAAAATAGATTGGAGGTGTGGTGGCACAGACTGGAGAGTGTTGGCCTGAAATTAAGTAGAACCAAAACGGAGTACTTGTTCTGCGATTTCGGCGGTCTTTCCGGTCCTGTGCCCTTAGCTCTCGCCGAAACGCCCATACCAATCTGCTCCGACTTTCGGTACCTCGGGTCGCTCGTTCAAGGAGATGGTGAGGTACACCGAGACATAACACATCGGATCAACGCCGGATGTATGAAATGGCGACAGGTCACGGGAACAACTTGTGACCCACGGATGCCACTCAAGTTGAATGGTAAAATTTACAAGTCCGTGATAAGACCTGTCATACTGTATGAATCAGAATGTTGGGCTGTGAAAAAGATGGATGAAAAAAGACTGCATGTAGCGGAGATGAGAATGTTGAGATGGATGTGTGGTGTGACGAAAATGGATAAAGTGAGAAATGAGTATATTAGAGGAAGTTTGAAAGTGGCGCCAGTGACTGAAAAGTTGAAAGGAAATCGTTTGTCTTGTGGTCATGTGAAGAGGAAGGATGAAACACATGTTACTAAAAGAGTTCTGAGTTTATAAATAGATGGATGGAGAGGAAGAGGGAGGCCGAAGAAGAGATGGATGGGTTGTGTGAGGAGTGATATGAAAGAAAAGGAAGTTAGTGATAGTGTGACGGCTGACAGGATAGAGTGGAAGAAAAAAAACGTGTTGCGCCGACCCCAAGTAATATGGGACAAGGGCAGGAAGAAGAAGATATTGGTGGCATAAGCAAATGTAACAATCAAAATTTTTGCGTTGAAAATGTTGATACCTCAACACATAAAGTCATATTTCTTAAATTATTAAAAGCTTCTGGTACTGGGATCTTAAACATTCAAAACTGGTTATAGTTTTTATAACCATTTAAAACAAAGCCTGTACAGGAGATTTTACCAGTTACCTATATTAATTATTTTAACAGTAAATGGTATGATCTTAGCTTAAAATATAAAGCTGCAAAATATTACCTGTAAATTACTAAAATATTAATAACTTATGAGCTTATAGTTAAATATGTAAAATTTAATTGAAAAAGTGAATAACTTAATCTTATTCAAATTCACAAATATAAATTGTGTTTAAAATTATTCAAATCCATTCCATCATACTATGAAACTAAGTCGCTTTCCACTGTCTAGCCCAATGTATGCTTAGATCTTTAAAACAACGCAACGGACTTAAAGAAATTAATTTCGTACAAATATTAACTTGAGTTTTAGAAAAAAAGTACTTTATTTTTAAATTTATCTTTACAAGTCGATAGTGTTTCATGTACCGAATCGACCCTCCGCGGGATTAAAACGACCAGAATTTAACGGTGTATAAATATTTAAGTGGGACTCCCATACAACAAAGTAGATTTTTTTTAGCCATTTTTTTGCTATGGTTGGTCCAGTACCCTTTGTGAGCAAGTCCGAGTTGCATTTGGCCGGTTTTTTACTAACTATTAACATGTTTGTTCACAGGTATTCTGTATAGTGCTCAAGATCTCTTACTTTACTATCCCAATGATCCACCCGACTCCAGGGTGTTTGTGCTTCAGCCCAGCAACTACAAACTCCCATATGAAAGCATCAAAATCACTAACAAAGACGGCTTTAAAATTCACTTGTTTCTTATAAAACAATCTGTGAATAGCAATCATAAACCAACAATGATATTTTTCCATGGCAATGCTGGTAACATGGGCCAAAGGTGAGCTTACTCTTTCTTTATGTTAACGTATATTTATTTTAACGTTAATATATAATAACATACATTAATTTAACTGTTTTTTTATTGTTTCATCTGCATTTCTATCAGTAACAATGATCAATTCATTTATTTAATTACTTTATGAACAAATAATTACACACTTACAACAGAAAAAGACAAATCAATCAATCTCTTCTTCTCCCAATCTTGGACTATGCTGATGCCAGCTATCTTGATCTTAACCAAGACCAATTGGATAAGCTTGAGCGACTTCAAAATCTTTGTATATTTGGCTTGCGCAAGTATGACCATGTTTCTGAATTTCGCACTCAGCTCAAATGGCTTCCTATTCGCCTTCGCCGGAATGCTCATATACTTTCGTTGCTTTACAATGTGCTCTTTAATCCTCTGACTCCTTTTTATCTCAAAGAACGCTTTCAGTTCCTCTGTGACACACATTCTAGGTCCTTGAGGTCATCGGAGAATCTGAAACTTAGTATTCATATGCATTCTACTTCGTTCTTCGATAAATCTTTCACGGTATAAGCAGCTCGTTTGTGGAATGCATTACCCATAGAAGTGAGGCGTGCCCAAACGCTACCAGCGTTCAAAAAAATGGTGAAGGAGCACTACCTATCACTTTAATTTTTCTTCTCCTATCTCTTTTGTATATTTTAATATTTATTAGTTTATTATTTGATAACTTATTTATGTATTATATATGTATATATATATATATATATATATATATATATATATATATATATATTTCCTATTGTATTATATATATAAAAATTTATATTATTTTTATTGTTGTACACTGACAACCCCAACTCTTTTTCTTTCTTCCAGTCCATCCAAAGGTTGTCTGGTAGAAATTGCCCTGTGCAATAAGACCGCCTATTGTACACTATTTTTTTTTTATAAATGTTATCTTTTAATAAGGTAAGGTGTACAATAAAGAAATAAATAAATAAATAATCAATATAAAAATTTGGTACTGGTAAAGATACTGCTTATTTCAATAGAAATTTCTTCCAGCAGACCTGCAAATGGAAAGATTAAATAAATGATAATAAGAAATGATGTCATTGTCATCTTTTGAAAATTGGTTTCATTTCGAGACTAATATATACCGTTAAATGTTAGTCGTTTTAATGCTGCGGAGGGACGATTCGGTACACGAAATACTATCGATTTGTGAAGAAAAAATTAAAAAATAAAGTACTTTTTTTTTAAACTCGAATTAATATACGAAATTAATTTCTTTAAGTAAACGAGTTAATGACCTTGTAGGTAGTTGTCGGTTGTTGCGTACTAACTACCTACAGTTCATTGGCCTCGCTCAGCTGACGTTTAATTAAAGAAATTAATTTCGTACATGCGTAAATTAATTCGAGTTTAAAAAAGTACTTTATTTTTAATTTTCTCTTTACAAATCGATAGTATTTCATGTACCGAATCGACCCTCCGCGGGATTAAAACAACCAAAATTTAACGGTGTACAGAAAACATAAATCAGGTTGCATTATACCTACATTTTTTTATTTTTGTTATATTTTTTGAGAAGACAAGACAATAAAACCAAAACATTTGCCAACCTAAACACCAAAATTAGTCATACATTTCTACTTTCAGACTGTCAAATGTTTCCGGTTTCTACCACAAGTTGAACATCAATATCCTCATGGTGGAATATAGGGGCTATGGTTTGTCAGAAGGAACACCATCTGAAAGAGGTGTCTATGTTGATGCACAATCTGCACTCGATTATATCATGCAGAGAACTGACATAGACACCAGTAAAATCTTCCTGTTTGGAAGATCATTAGGTAAAGTAATCCTAGTAGGATAAATCTTTGTTTATATCCTAGTCATCATCCTCCTTAGCTAACAAAGTTGGAGACACCTTTCAGTTTATTAAATGTGGATGAATGTCAATGCTACGTTCATGGAATTTGAGGCATCTATGGACACGTTTTTGTCACAGCTGATCGCATTTGTATTAATTTGTAAGACACTTCGATCCCTAGTGTTTTGTAAAGTCATATATTTTGCAACTTTATATTTAGATGTGATTAAAACAGCAATTCCGAAATTAGATTTATTTTCATTTAAAGTATGGTTTTATAAAATCAACATCAACTCGTTTGAAAACTTGTTATTAGATACAATTTTGTCTGGTAGACTCGCGGCAATCCGAGTGATGCGAGACACAGGGTACTGATTTTTGTGATGACATTTGCCTTATGTCCAACGCTGGTCATTTTTTGGCTGAGATGATGATGATGATGAACCTTGTGAAAGCCACGGGCCCGACATTTTTAGTTTATTTTGTTGGGAGCATTAATAAATCAATGAAATGATACCCGCGAAAATCGAAGTTCCACTTTATTAAACTTAATAAATTTAATATAAATAAAATTAGTTTAGTAGGTAGTAAGTCTTGAGTTAGAGTCATGAGCAGACAGAATTAGGTGAATTTTGAGGCAGTAAGTTTGTCTAAGGTAGATTTATTTTTGCACTTGAGTCGATGGGACGGCCTGTAGTTTTCACCCAGTTTAAATAAGCAATGTATAAATTCCAGGTGGAGCTGTGGCGATTGACTTAGCCTCAAGGCTGGAGTATAGGAACAAAATTTGGGCGTTGGTGGTAGAGAATACTTTCACTAGCATACCAGACATGGCTAAAGTTATACTAAAATGGAAGTGTTTGAACTGGCTCCCTAAATTCTGTCATAAGAACCAGGTTTGTGTTTACTGCTTATCCGCTGCCTTCTCTGTTACCCGAATCTTGCCTCTTAAGTGCCTCGTTGGTCTCGTCGTTGCAAGCGCAACGGTTGAGCGTGGGGTCCTGAGCTCGAGCCTCCGGTTGGATAAATAGTGCTATTTAGTTTTCCTATTAACAATTATTTAGCAGCTTGGGCTTGGGAAGTTGGTGTTGTGACACAGCCGTGCCTTGGAAAACGCTTATGCCGTTAGTCCTACCTGATTTCTTCCCGATCGTGTAGGATTGTCTTCCTATCGGACTATGTGAGTAAAGGAACACAGTGCACCTAGGTACTAAAGATGAGATAAAGACGATTCTTTAGTACATAAACATACATCGGTATGTTTACTGATTCTGTCATTAGAAACATATATGTGTACAAATAAGTACTTTCTATGAATGCGATGATTTTATGTGGGCTTAGTGGCAAAAGTAATAGCATAAATGTATTTATTAGAATTTTTTTCAATGTAGAGCCAATTAAATGAAAATAGAAAAAATACATCAAATTTTTATGCCAGTGAAAAAAAATAAAATGGACTAAAATATACATTTACACATTTTTTTTATTTAAAAAATTTAATTATGAACTATGGGCAAAGAAGTGACAACGAATTTTTTTCTACAAAGAAATTTTCGACACTTTAGTATTGGTAGAATACAACTGCCATTTTGATCTTTCAGACTGTACTTCGTTCTCAAAGGACATTGCGGTTACGTATTTTTTCACTAGTTAACTTTATGTTAAAATATTGATTAATTATTTTCTTTTTAGTACATGTCAATCACGAAAATAAGGCACGTGATGACGCCTACTCTTGTGATATGTGGCTCTAACGACGCTCTGGTCCCGCCGGCAATGGCTCAGGAGCTAGTCATGCGTTGCGGAGCCCTCTGCAAGAAGCTAGTGGTGATGCCGGGCGGAGGACACGACGACACCTGGACCTGCAGAGACTACTACTCATCTATACAACAATTCTTGATGAATGTCCCGCCATTACCTGATGAAATAGGTCCATTTTTCGATGACGATACAAATTCCACTAGGCATAATATAGTGCATACAGTATAGTATATATTTTTATAGTAATAATTAGATAAAATATTATAGTATTCATTATAATTTTACAAAGTTTTATATAGATAAAATATTTTAATAGGTTTTTAAATTCCTATAGCTTGTAGATAATATTTTCAAGTTTTCCAACATATTTGGTACAAAATGGCGATGAAACTGAGTGATTGTGATGATAATAGGACCTAAATCCTTTAAATAACATGTATAAAAACGCAGCATTACCTATTTAAATACTAAACATATTACAAATATTTTTCTAACTGCACAAAAAGTATAATATATTACTATTAATATATTATAATACTATTATTAGGGCAAGAAGATGCAACCAAAATGTCTAAAGCACCATCGGGTTTAAAGGTAATTTTATTGATTGCTAGCTGTCCTTCGCGGTTTTACTCGCATCTGTGGTTACTGATTCACTTCCATGGTCTTTACCATTTTTCATGAATCTGGCTTTTGTAAACAAAAAAAAAAAAATTCATTCCGACTGGTAGTTCCAGATTAGCGCGCAAAAAAGGTAATTCTGTTTTGGTAATCAGTACAGATGGTAAAACATCATAATATTTCATCGAAAATTTTTCAATAGGTACTTCCTCCCCCTGATAGATTGAAAATAATTTACAAACTATCCTGCGTACATGGTGTATAAAACCGTCGTCAATGTTACTAACAACGTCAATATAACGCATAAATTCTTATACTTAGGTACAAGTGAAAAGAAAGAAAGGAAAAGCGTTTATTCGTACCGCACACAATAGTATAAACTAAAAATACACAATGACTTATGGTTTTCATTAAATGTCTTTTTACACCCGATTTATCTGAAATTGAGGCAAAACCACGATAAGATAGTCTACAACAAATTAATGCTATAATAAAAGGTACCGGGACGGTATTACGACTAAAAGATACATCGACAAACAAATGTATTGCGGCAAGAACAATCTACAGTAGTTTAAACTAAGACAAGAATATACCGCAACTACTTGCCTACTAGGACATGATGTTACCATGACGATATCTTTCTATGTTAATATTATGACTTTAGGACTAGTAGATGTGGCTCTAAACGATAACGCGGCAGAAAAATACTTTGACACGAAGATTATATCACCATCATTCCGACCAGTACCTCTACCATGAGTTTTAAGCAATAGTTTTCGTCGCTACTCGATATCGACGCCGTAAATATTTTGTATGGCAAATTTTGGTTCTGCAAGTGACCGCTAGAGGCGCTGCAAAATTTGCCATACAAAATATTTACGGCGTCGATATCGAGTAGCGACGAATACTATTGCTTAAAACTCATGGTAGAGGTACAGAAGGACTCTGATTCTGGATATAAGCATCTCTCAAGCGCGTCACATATAGCGTCCGGCGGATTACCGCGCCATCCTACAGATCATAGGTCCAATGTGGGCCTTCCCTCGCTGTATTTTTCAATATTAACTCCAGTAACACTGACGAAGCAGGGTTATTTTTGCATACCTTTATCTTTAAACAATCTTTACTCGGTGGTGCATAAATAAATACCTACCTTTCATTTGATTGGTAAACTCGGTCTTCAAGCATATTTTCACACCTATTATTGCCATGTGTTCGACTGATTTTTTTATGTCGCCAGTATTTATAAGCAATGTTTTAACTAAGAACTGCCTTAGTGTGTGAGGAGCTTTAGTTAAATCAATTCGTTATAGAATTAACATATTTTTATAGTCAAAGCAATTACTTTGTTGAAATCAATACGATACAAAGCTTTAGTGTAAATTTATCAGAGTAATGGTGTATTATCATAATTTTTAATTGTATGACACCGTGCGGTCTATTTATTTGTGTATTTATGTAATATAAAGAAGGAAGGGGTGGGGCGGGAGGGACCATTTGTCCTCTTAGTGCAGAAGCCTTGGGGTTGTAGCCGTCGTTGGATAATTGCAAACAAAAGAAGTAGGGAGCTTTCGATTTTATTCCAAATAGAAAATTCAAATACAATAAATGCCATTCAATTTTAATAATCATAACAATATTAGCAACTCGTTGGTATTTACGCGTGTGTCTGAGTTTACGTGATTTAAAGTAAACTGACGCTCTAAAGAAATTTATAATTATCCTGTGACACAATTTGCACTCATCCGTCCTTCATACATACTAAATCTCTCCAAACTATTGCTGACTGATGGCAAGACTAATGTATTATTGTTATGGTAACATGAACGCTATTTTGAAATTCAGATCGTTAACCTAAGTTACTGATCTGATAGTCAATGGGAAAAAAATTACAGTCGGCAAGTTTTGATAATAATGTGTTGTCAATTAGATGATCTGATTAACCTTTTAACCGCCCGACTTCATATCAGTTGGCGTGCCCCCAGCGCCCGGCACAGTGAATCGAAAATTAATACCTACATCAAAGAGGGATGTGCAGTAAAGTGCGTTTCACTAAAGAATTCCCTTCGTTGTAATGTTGGCTCCCCTGGCCTGTCTAAACGTCAAAGAACGAAGGTGCTTGTCAGGGCTGCCAGATGTACGATTTAAATCACGTATCAAGACTGACTGCTGCTAGAGTGGTCGACAATCGGAGGTTTCATCCTGTGAGTAGACTCCTTTCTTGCATCCCAATAAAGCTATGAATTGTTCCAAATTCCTATGTAGTAGTATATTTTATCCAATAACAGGTTTTACAGTTTCCAAAAGAAAAAATGAATTAGAAGGCAATTTGTAAAAGTAACGAAATATAAGTAAATCTCCCTAATATTGAGTAATTTCATTACTAAAAATGTAGCAACACTGGCCGTGCTACCAACATTACGGTGAAGGGAATTCTTTAGGGAAATGCACTACACTTAAATTTTCGATGTCGATATTTCGTTTTAATAACGTTCCGTTCCAGAGTGGTCGCGCGCGCATTCTCATCGCACGGCTCATTCTCGCCATTCCAACTCTAATTAAGTTTAATATTTCCATTCAGATACCACCACCATACTACACAATAAATAACTAGCTATGTAATAAAAAAAAGAATGACCTCTACATCAATGTCAAACTCTTCGTCTGATAAATAATTCTTCATTTTCATCGCCTTTTAGAATTCGTATTAACTCTTCAGTAGTCGTCATGATAAATTTCTGTCATGTACATTTATCGACATACGAACGTAAAACTGCATGCACAAGCACAACACTGATGGAAAATTCCAGAAGTCGACACTCGTTTTAAATGACGTAAGAAGCGGTCGTCTTTATCCGACCGTGGCGCAGGGCGTACTAACAAAATAAGTTTCGGAACATGTAGGCTAGGGATGAGAACCATCAATTCTAAAGGAATTAAATGAAATACTCACAAATATTTGCAAAAAAATGTTTTATTAACAATTGCTGTATTGAAGTTAATTAGTCAGTATAACGAGACATATTTTGATTTATGTTTATTTTTGAATCGGTAAATCTTGGCATATGTCCCGTCCCTCACGTCGGATGTTGTCGTCGCGGTTAAAAGGTTAAAATATCATTAGATAGCTAAACATCTCGCTGCCTGTAATTTTTTTCATAACTCTGATTGTCAATGTATGTGATATTGAATCGGTAAAACAGTAAAACAGATTATATCGTGAGAAAAATAAAATTAATGTGGTCCAGAACGTGGCCAGTTATTTTCAGTTTATTTTGTTTTTAGTGTATAGGAGTATTATTAAGTAAATTTACGTACAGTACGTCCAACGCGACGTAACTGGCGAGTTGCGCTTGTGCACTTATAAAAATGAATAGTTAAAAAAAATTAATACCAATAACAGTTTTTAACAGCAATAACAACTGTTATTTGCATTAATTTTTTTAACAGAACAGTTGTTAATACCAATAACAACTGTATTTGGCATTTTTTTTAAACCATTTACTTTTTACGAGTGTATCTTCATAACGCTAAGTTCGCAGAGCCTATTTTAGAGTTTCAGACTCGCCAAGTTACGTCGGCCATAATATATTTCTTGATAGATGACTGGCTTGTTGGTCTAGTGGTTAGTGGCCCTGACTGTTATGCAAGTCGTAAGTCCGATACCTACCCAAGACAAATGTTAGTGTTATAAGCACCATCATTTGTTCTGTGTGTGGGGGTAATTTAACTATAATAATGTATGTATTTAGTAATATTTGAATGCCTTTATCAGTCGTCTAGCTCAAGCTCTGCTTAGTGGGACTAGTTAACGTTGTCCGAAAGTTGTGATAAGTTATATAAAAAAAAAAAAAAAAAATTCCACAATTATCATACAATGCCGTCTATTAGTCCCATGATAAGCGGAGCTTGTATTTTGAGTCAACTGATAAACACACTATATTTCTAAAAACATACATATTATAGATAAATTACACCCAGACACAACAAATGATCGTGCTCATCACACAAACATTTGTCCTGGGTGGGAATCGAACCCACGACCTGAGGCATAGCAGTCAGGGCCAATAACCACTAGACCAGTCAAAATATGATAAATATATTATACTAGCTTTTGCTCGCTCCCGCTCTACCCTACTTTACCCTACTCTACTCTCCTCTCCCCTGCTCTACCCTACTCTACCCTATACCAATAAATGAGCAGTTTTTGGATATATTTTTTTTATTTAATGGGCTAAAAATCGGTTCAGCCAAATCGGTTCAGCCGTTCTTGAGTTATAAATAGTGTAACTAACACGACTTTCTTTCATATTTATAGATATATCATATTATTATACAACCTTATTTTTAGTATTTGCGAAACCCGTAACAAGGGCCTAGTATTTTTATGCAAAGAATTTATGTACAAAATTTCATAACTGTACCGTACCTATCATGAAAAATCACAAAGTTATAAGCTTGTTATTTTACCTGGTTGTCCACATAAACACATGGTCACCGGGCCATTCGGGCTACTGAGGGGTTGTTTTGTTCCCTCATCTTTGTATTATAATTAGTCTCGGTGGTGTCCAACTTTGACCTTTTTAAATATTTTTAGGAAAAATATAACATGGTGTCATCGATCCAGTTACTGATCCTGAACAAACTATATTCAGGTTTCGCATATACTAAAAATAATGTTGTCTAACATATTAGGTACCAACTTTATTGAACTCATTGAATCAAAATTACCCAATTCTAGCTGTAGATGTAGATGTTAAGTTCATATGTCATGATTAGATAGATTTTATCCAATAATTTGAGTAAGTTCAATAAAGTGAAAGTCTGATTTTAGCAAACAACATTTCCTTGCCTTAATGATGCCCCCTATACACTAAAAACAAACCAGCCGTTTCAAGCTGCTGAGACCGCTAGTTGCAAGCGACTCGTTCTTTGTGGCGGCTGTTCATAGCACATTTTCTAGTGTTTTTGTACCTATGCATTGCACATAGATTGGTCTACAGCCTCAAATTTAAAATATTAAAGTGTACTACAAAACCATACAGTCTAAACGCACCGAATTTCTTTCTTCATAAGATGCGATAAGCCAGTAAAGATTGTAAAAAGGGAACCGACTTACACCCGTTTTGTGGGGGCAAAACTGGATCCCTCAAAAATCCAGCCAGACAGCAGTTTACACCCGCGTACCCGGTATAAAGTCATCATTCCGTTTTTTTTTTTTTTTTCGTTTCGATTTGACTCTTTGTCCGACTAGTTTGTAGCCTCCTGAATAGCTCTATCGTTGATCACGTTTATGTCGTGGAAGGTGCTGGTGGTTTTGCATGCTGACCAAGAAAGGTATGACGCCACCCATTTTAACTCAGGTGTCGTCTATTTTCATTCTTGGAAACTGGGTGTAATTCTGTCACACCGAAAGTGCGAATGCAGTGACCGCCTGCTAGTTTGCCTGACAAATAGTGCATGGTATATTTCGATATAGCAAAAGTAATTTATAGCTGGGTCCGTACAGCTTTGCACAAACCATTGCACCGAGGATTGCAGTCAGACACCGTATACACACTTTCGTCTATGTAATTCCCGTTAGTACCTTGTCATATGGAATTCGGGTTTGATAAAGTGCTGTAAACTAGGTTAGGTAATGTAACTGTGTATAATTAGGTACGTATCTCTATCCTCTATGGTTAGGGAGCTCACACGCATTACAGAGGAAATATTACAGGTTGTGATAATCCTAAAACATGTAAAACTAAGCTATTCATGGAAAAAATATGTTAATATAGAAATGCTGTTATCGCCGTAACCAAATGAATTAGGAATCGAATCAATTGACCATGTATTGCGGCATCGACCGAAGAACTTAGCTACCCTATTTTTTACTATGTACCTAATTTATTCCATTTAATTGTAAATTGAACGCCAATTAAAGCAATAAGCACTTAACACAAATAAAGAATATAATATATTAAGGTGGGTCTACGCTAGAGGAGCTGAGCACGAGCCGAGCTCAAATTTGTGTAGTGTCGCTCGTGCTTCGAGTCAGTCCACATCACATGAATTTGTGTAGTGTCGCTCGTGCTTCGAGTCAGTCCACATCACATGAATTTGAGCTCGGCTCATGCTCCGCTCGTTGCTTGGTTCCTCTATAGCGTCGACCCACCTTTATAATAATCTAATATTGCCGAAGTCTTTTAACGAAAATAAAGAATAACGCACGGTGACAAACAATAACACAAAGTACATTAATTACCTGTATGATGAAAGGAAATAATAATAATTGTAACTATATACTTCATATAAGTACATGACATGGTCTTCGCTGTTAAAACTGCTTAAAATTTTTGGCTGTTATGGTGCCAAAATCTTATTTGATAAAATAGTTAGCATTTTGTTCCATAAATAATTGTGTAATACAATTTTTATTTAGCAGAGTGGCATAGACATGCGGTTTAAGGCATGCGCAAATGGGGGATAAACCCCCGCGTACTTTTTCATTCTTCAAAATAGATTCCTTAGAAATGTATGTAATAACGCACACAATAGATTAAAAGGTAGGTCCCTCTTAGGAAAAGTCCGGGGACACCGATAGACTCGATTAAAAGAAGTAAGAGAAAAATACGGGGAGTAGTCCCCGGAAAAAATAGAACTAACGTAACTAGGCGCAGCAATGCACACAGTGAACTTAGTCCGCGTTGAGCCAGTTGAGTGCATGAAAATATCCATTAATTAATCGGGCCGTAATAATAAAATGGACGGAATATTCTCTTTCGTCTTCTTTTTTTTTATTAAACTTTATGTACATAACAACTCAACTGCAACATAATTTGAGATTTGTTGCTGCCAATAGCGCGCTATACTAAATTTCCGAGCAACAAATAATATCGTTGCGTTGAGTCCGTGGCAAGTTCTCCACTCAACGAACTTACGATTCAGGGATTATTCACGATTCAGGGATTTTGGTCCTCTGCAGATTAAAATCCCTCGTTTGCTCAGGCCTTTAGTCCCATCTGGGCAACCATAAATTTCTTTTTTGTACTTACGAAAAATTGACATCTTAGAATTTTGCAATTCATGGGTGCCCAAATAGGACTTACCAGTCTTGCGCATCAAATTAAGACCGCTCTTATTTTTATTCAATTATATGTTATTTTTTCTAATAACTCCCTAGTTTTATTTTGACTTCTCCCTTAGTTAAAACGTTAAGGGTGGGCCAGACGGTTGCAAACTAGCGTTCCAACCAGGGGGCTTACTCTCGAGTTTAATTCCGATCGGTCGACATTAGAATTGTGACGTTAGGTACTCTTGAATTCGATGCTAGGGCCAAATTGCGTGACCTTTTTGGGAAACTAAGTAAAATGGGGATCGGACCCTAGCATTGATCTCAAGAGTAGGTACCTAACGTCACAATTCCAATGTCGACTGATCGGAATTAAACTCGAGAGTAAGTTGGTGTGGGTGATCAGCTCGTTGGTTAACTGCGGTGGGTTATTAAAACACTTAATGAGTTTTTAATTTACTTTTAAATATATGTGTAACCTTTGATTATATACCTAAAATAATCAAAGTACAACCTAATATTTGAAATACTCATGTTCAAGCTGGTGCCATTGAACTGTTCTGATGTTGGGGCTCGAAGGTAAGAGACGTAACCATGGATGCTTATTAGTAAACCTATCGAGTTTTGGCCAATTAGATTCGCCTCAACCAGTGCTATAGGTACATTTCTCGTGATGACGAAGACCTGATACTAGAACTGGTAGGAAACTGATGAAACCCTGGAATGTCTTAAGTAGGTAGTTCTGTTCATTCTCATGATGATGAGAACCTAATGACGAAGACCTGATGTTAGAACTGGGAGGTGACTGATGTAACTAACCCTGGAATGCCTACTAGTAAACCCATCGAGTTTGGGTTCGTTAGATTTTTCTTAATTAGTTCTATACATTTATCATGATAGGAAGTACCTGATGCCAAAACTGGCAGGAGGTTTGTAGTTTATTATGGTACACGATTTGCTGCACGCGCGAATTTGGTGTGAAAAGGTGACAATATTTAAGAAAATGTAAGTACTTAGATATCATAATAATGGGATCCGCGAATAATTTAAAAAGTGTGAACTAAAAATTAAAAATAAACCCCAATGCAAAAAATGCTATAAAAAGTAAAAAATTAGTTAATTAATTACTCTTTTAGCCTTTTAACTTCATTAAAAGAACCAATAAATAAATCGTCGTTGCGACTTTAAGACCTCTTATGTGTCACTATTGGCGACACCACTTTTTTACCCCCAAAACAGTTATACACATGAGAGTTTTTAAGCAAAAACTCTCATGTTTATAGGATGATGAGGATTAATTCATCATAAACACAGAGTTTTTGCATTCCATAGAACTTCAAAATATCTGAAAGGCAGGGTTCTAAAGTGGTTTGGTCAAAAATTACACATAAGGTCGCAACGATGAAATATTTTAAAGATGAGCGTCACAGTCGGGGGACCGCTAAGTAAGGAACCTAGGTAGACTTATAGATTGATATACAAAAAATACTAAGTACATTTGAAACTATGTATTATGCATTTTCTATTCGTTAAAGCTAAATAAACTTCTGCATATTGCGGTCCCCGACAGTGACTCTCATTTTTACAATATTTATAGGTTCTTTTAAAGAATTTAAAGGCTGAAAGAGTAATTTATTAACATTTTTTTTTACTTTTTATAGTTTTTTTTGCATTTTTAATTATAGGTTTTATAATAGGTAGGTACAAGGGTGGACCATAATGCCTTATATACCCTGCCCTGCATTACGGAGGCACTCCAGTATCATCGGGTGCCGATTTACCTCCGTCATACCTTCATGATCGAGGCCTACTTGACAGACAGGTTCATCACCTACTTTGGTTACCAGGGAGAGTGGAAACAGCGAGAGATTTCGTGAGGGGTTCCGCAGGGATCGGTACTAGGGCCGCCTTTGTGTCCTGGCGTAGCGCGACTTGCAACGACATGCAGGGGTTGCGAGTCGTGGAGAGCATCCGGCAGTTGGGACTCGGTCATGTGTTTTCATGGCTCTCGTTACACGAAGGTGTTCACATCGGCGTCGGGTCGGCGATGAAGTACCTGGGACTCGTCCTTGACAACCAGTGGAATTTCGAGGAAGCATCACGCGGGCGTCATTAAATGCCGCAGCATCCCAAGCAGCACGCAAGCGTATCAAACATCAATAAAGCAGCCGATATACAGCTTAGAGCTGTATAAGGGCTGTACAAGGGTGTAAAACACAGCTTTAGGCTGCATAAAGGTATCCGCGTACGCTTATGGTTCTATATCAGAGTATTTTTACTCAATTAAACAGCTTTAAGAGTTTTTTGACACTTAAGGCTGCGTTTTACACTTAAAGCTGTATATAGGCTGTATATTGCACGTCACCACTTCCTTTATACAGGTCTAAGTGTTATATTAGTGTACAATGATACTTATTGCTGTATATTGGTGTAAACGAACTCCATTATAACTCTTATTCGTTTGGTGTAATTGTACACTCTTATAACTATTGTGGTGTTATAACTACTGCCTACAAGGGTGATATACAGCTATAAGAGTAAATGAACGCTATAGTACAGCGTTAGGCTGTATTAGTAATGGAATCACTCGGATTGTGTTTTTGTGAACATCAATATGGAGGAAAAGACCGGTCAAGTGCGAGTTGGGCTCGCGCACCAAGGATTCCGTAAAAACTTACTCGCACCGTGTCCGTTCTATGGGCCCTATGATTAAAAAAAAAGAATTTCAATTATCTCGAAAACGGTGCGTCCTAGGTCAAAAATAACCAAAATTTGAACCCCCCTGTGACACCCCCGTGCAAGTACCAATAGAATACAAAAACGTAAAAAAAAAATTTTTTTTCGTGATCGAATCGGAGCAAGAATTCATTCCAGAAAAAAAAAATATCCGAGCAATTGGTGAATATTTTAATATAAAATAAAACTAAAGGCACATAACTCATAAGGCCATGAAACTTGGAACCTAAATAGTTTCTATGGTTGAGGTTAACCCAAAACTACAAAAAACAAAATGCTGTAGGTATTCTGTACCAATCAACTAAGGGTGGTGAAGAGAAAACATTGAATTAAGAGGAAGGTCAAAAGGAAATATTTAAATATTACAAATACAGATAATTTATTTAAATACAACAGACAGTAGAGATAGTAAAGTATAATTTATTGGAGAAGATAAAGTAATAGATCACAATCTGCTTCTTCAATGATGATAATAATAGACTTTATACGCAGCATTTTGATGTAACCCCACGATGATCTGGAGGGTTAGAACTGTCATCCTTCACCAATGCGTCCGACGTCTAATCACTCGCTTAGTAATTTTAGATCGCCTTCTGATTCTCGTGACCTTGATATTAGACCAAGTCAAAGGCCTTATTGTACCTTTTCTGAAAAATAGATGAAAGATCGGTTACAAATCTTACTCACTACTTCACAATAAGTATATAAATTGTTAAATTGTATTCGGACATATGAGATTTAGTCGTAAGTAGCTGAGGATTTTTTATTCCTTATACGTATCTCTAAAGATGGTTAGAAATGTACGTACTTGTTATGAACAATTACACAGATTATGGAGTAAAAATACTCTATTATACAGCCTAAGTCGTAAAAATACTCTATTATACAGCCTAAGTCGTAAAAATACTCTATTATACAGCCTAGGTCGTAAAAATACTCTATTATGCAAGCTGTCGCCATTTTGCAATGTACATAATGATTTTATAAACATAATAAAAGGCTTATTTGGCAAAAGCCTAAAGTCGTATCATGATTATCAGCTTGAATTACGGTTGATTTGCATTTATACCTATTATTTCAACATATTTTTTTAATATAACCTAAAAAATAATAACATTACTTACCGTATTTACTATTTTCCTTGATGTTAAAATTGATTATTTCGCTGGCGCGTTAATATTTTCACCGAAAATATACACACTTTTACAATGAAATTAAATCGGCACTATAAATTCACCATATTACTAAGGTCAACAAGTCCAATTTAACATATTATATTTAAAACTAAATGTATATGGCGTAGTCGCCATTATAATAGTAAAATATTATAAAAAATAATCTTTAAGTTTGGATTCTTTCGTATTCTTACACCAATTAACAGCTTTTTGCTGTATATGATAGTTATAATTGAATATCTGTAGAGTTAAAGTGTAATTGTACACCGATATACAGCTTAGGGTGTACAAAAACGCCTTTATACAGCCGATATACAGCCAACACGCAGCCAATATACAGCTTTTATTCTCCACTTACACTTAACGCTGTATATAGGCTGTATATGTGGGCCCTTTTTGGAGTTACAAGGGCTGTATATAGGCTTATACAGCCTATATACAGCTTACTATACAGCTTAGAGAGTAAACCTGAACCTATATACAGCCCTTGTACAGCCTTTTGTGCTGCTTGGGATCCCGAGGCACGTCGCGTCATTTTGCTGTATCGTGGTATCGAAATAAAATAAAATGAATTCTACTCATTGAATTAAGATTCAAAGTAACTTGATTAATAATAAAATCATTCGTGCGTTTCGGCCCTTACTGCACTGCCGAGGCATTTCCATGCTGTGTTTGGTACGTTAAAATAAAAACAACAATAAATTCCTAAAATATTTTATTTAATATACGAAGTTAACATTCCACGTACTGTTATGAATATTTCCTACCTTGTAACGTCAAGAAGGTAGATTTACACAATATGAAATATATACGAAGCTAAAAGTTCATAGAAATAGAACACTCGTTCAATTATTATCCATTAACTCAATAAAAATACAAAAGAAACAACTCATTTACGAACATGCATAATTATTAAATTAGCTACATTTGGAAGAATATAACTATACATCACATAGCTATAGGTACATCATTCAGTTAAGTATAAATATGGTAAATTGTAAAATAGAAAAATGTAAAGAAGGGAAATGGAAAGTCATGATAGATAGCAGGTCTAGATTAAATTCACAATATCGTCGTGTAGAATAAATAACGAAATTAACAACGAAATATAATGTTAATTTTATTTTCAGATAATTATACAAAACTAAAAAAAATGTAAATAAATCAACAATTTGCATTTTAAATTTGTCATAAAAATGACCATTTTATATTATTTGTCACATTATTAATTAATCACGTAATTGCATTGTGTACAATTCATGTCTGTTTACTAATAATAATGTCGCTTAGAACCTGATAGTTATTTTAATAATAGTATATTTTGTAGATACAAAAGAGGCATATAATGCCACGAGTATCATGTTACGAAGTGTTCATTTGAATTATGTCCGATTCACACGCACATTGCACCGGCACACACACGCTTATTTAAAAGTCAATATTTTTATTTGATTATGCCATGATTATTCCCACGATTTCTAAACAGTACTGAATTTTAAAAGGGTTATTTTTCTAAGCAAATAAGTACACAAGAAATACGACAAACAGATAGTCAGAATTTCGTATTAGAAATCGGTTAAATGGTTTATAATCGTTTACAGAAAGGGGTATATGATACTGTATATGACAGTTTGGATGTGTATGGCTGTGCATGTGCCACAATGACGCACGTGCGTGGGAGAGTCGGTGGCGTCCCGCTAGCGACGCGCCCCGAATTCCACGGCATCATCGTCAGTAATGTCTCCGTGCCGCCACAGGTTGAGGCGCGAGCTCTTGGCGTGCTCCTGCGCCGCACGGTACTCCGCCACCAGCGCCGCCAGCCGGTGGTCGCGCAGAGACTCCATCAACACCAAGCCTTCTTTGATCAAGTTCTAAATGCAAATAGTATTGATTAGCATGTTTGCTGTATACCATTGTAAAAATACCATTGAGGAATTGTTAGTTTAATTCAAAATTACTTTTGTACTTCCAATTCGTTGTTATCAGAACTCTGATTCTCTACTCAAGCTAGACATCAATAAATATAATTAACAATTCCTTCTTTATATTACAGTATAGGGATTTTTTTTTTTTTATCAAAGAAAAAAATAATTTGTTAAAAGTGCATTCGAAATATTATTGAAAAGACAACCGCGGTTCGAGTTAACTTAGAGGTGATAATGAACACCCTGTAATTTAGTATCTTTTAATAAATCCCCGCACTCCATAAGCCAATTCAAGGTCAATGTTACTTACTACCAACACAACAACGTGCCGTTGTCTGTGATACAAAACAAAAAAAATATATATATATATAAATAAAATACCTTGCCAACATCGACGTTAGTGTTAGGATCAACGAGGGTCACTGCGGGCGGGGCTCCGCGGGTCTCAATGTTGAGGAGCAGCTTCCTGTTGAGCGTGTCAGCGGAGAAGGCGGCGACGGCCTCGGACCGGTCGTCCGGGTCGGACGGGAACTTCACGCAGCACAGCGTGAACTCGCTGGCGTACGCCGGTTCCGTTTCCGTGCCGGCCGGTAGACCCGCCAGTCGCGTCACGTTGACGACCTACGTCATTTTGATATGTACAATAATGCAATGCATTTTTGGATCAATGCTACACGAATTATGTAATGACAAGACACAAGACTCCGTAAGATCCACCAACATCAAAAGATCGCGTAGCTTAGATAATGGATGTGTGGGAGAAAATAGTATATTATGATATAAGTGTGTAATGTAGGAGGTTACCGTCGAGGCGGTATTAAGACCCGAGCCGTGGCGAGGGTCTTAAGAGAGCCAAGAACGGTAACCATTCATTACTCACGTGTATCATACGACGTTTTTCAATACACTTGTGAAAAATAATTTAGTTAACTAATATTACATCGGTAAAACTAGTAAAATTTTTCATAACATGGCGGTAAATCTGTTTTCATAGGCACGCGCTAGGCTATGGCTATATGGTCTTTTGATCATATTGCCTAGTCGTCGTTTGTTTTCTTCTGTGATAAGTTTTTACGTTAATGTCATTCGTAGTGATAATAGAATGGATGAGATATTTTATAATGTTTTTGTTGTATTTGATTTTATTTAATTAATACAGCCCATAAACTTCATTCGAAAAAATCACGCCTAAAACCGCGCAATGACGGCCATAGACCACAAACAATTTTTATTTTTTCGTATTCTAAATTTGTTTTGCGAACAAAGAGGTTGAACAAAAAGGTTATAGCTACATTACAGCATTAGTGCGTAATGGTAATCAAAATGTCACAGTTTGGTAACAGGCGCCATTATGTACCTAAGTGTAGTGCAATAAGAGCCACTTTCTGAGCAAGTGTATTGATAAGTATTATTACGCGTTCATTCAGTAATGCAATTATTTTATTTTAATGATAGTCTTCCTAGATCCCACCTCACGCTACTCACCTCACGGTTTCCGTAATCGATGTAGAAAATATGAGCCATTTTATCTTCTGACATTTTTTCAACCTTAGCTCTGTACCATTGGTCATCCATAGTGAAGCGAGCTGCACAGATTTGTCCTCTTCTGGGTATGTAAGACCCAGGAAGGGGAGCATTGTTCTTAAATTCCTGATGGATTCTCTCCATCAAATTTTCGAGCTTACCGCCCAATTCAACGTTCTGAGCATAAAACGTGCCTTCAGATGTTACTTCGGTGATCAGTATTTTCTCGTACTTTACAGTACGATCTTGAATAGGGGCATTCCTTTCTTTCTCTGTTTCCTTCTCAACTTCAACATAATCCTTCCATAAGCCAATGCGCTTCTTCATGGCATTTTCTTCGGCGGTCTTGATCTGCCGAGCAAACTCCGAGGTTTCGGCAGTGTGGTGCATCGTGGCGAGTCCATGTTCAATTAAGGCCACTGACAAGTTCTCGTTTTCGATCCACAACCAACCGATGAAGTTGCCAGCCTTGTCCATCTCTTCTATGGTGACAACCACATCCCGTTGTAAGCATTTCTCCTTAGTGAACTGCAGCGCTTCTTCGCCGAAGGGATCTGCGTTCTGCATACCCCCACCCCCTCCAATAGCTGGCCGCGATCCTCTTGGACAGTTGATGCCAGCGAGAAGGAACGTTACCAACACGGATTCCTTCGGAATATATATCCTCATGCGAGATCCACTGGCGACAAACTCTACAGTCGCTTCAGTCTTTTGAGCTCTCTTCAAGAACGGGAAGAATTTCTTGGCTTTGGCTGAATCTCCACTAGTGTCCTGGATGCGATGAGTGGGAATGTCTTTCTTAGCGTGAACGCCGATGCCAGCTTTCTGGGCCTTAAGTTCGGCTTCCAAAAGTTTATCATAGTGAGAACTTCTCTGATCATTATCATTTCTGTACCGAACAACGGTGGCGTAGCCCTTGGACACTAACGCCTCCGCCAGATTTCTGTATAGTAAATAAAAGCTCATTATGACTTGACTAGAAGATAATAAATGTTATAATCATAAAGACCAGCTGAATGATTACTTACACTCCTCCTGAAACGACAGTGCAGCAGCTTTTTTCAGGGAAGTTGTCCTTAGCGGGCTGAATGTAATCGACAGTGACGTTTACTTTCTTGCCAACAACTTTTTTCCGTAGGAATTCGCGAGCTTCATACATCCACGGGATATCGTATAAGGGTTTAAAACCCTTTGGCCTCGGCGAAGTTTTGCCTTCCTCATCTGGGCTGTTCCTGTGCAAGAAAATGATATTAGTAAAAAGAAAAATTTTATATTATGTTTAAGTAAAGTGCGAAACATACTTTTCACGCGGTGGCCTGATGCTAGCTAAGAATATTTTCTTCTGGGTGTTGTTGGGCATCTTGACGACGAGTGCGTCTCCGTTGACCACTTCCATAACTGTGGCAGTGAACTCTTTGTCTTTGGCCGCGATGATGGGAGCGTTGCTTACATAGTTTGTCCAGATACGGAGCCTGGCTTCTTTCGCGGCTTTTTCAGCAGCTCTTAACGGGGCCGCGCCTTAAAATTGGGAGAAGAATTTTTAATAGCAATGAGCAATAATATACCTACATGTAAAACCACCAAAAAAGTAGGAGTAACATTTTCAGCAGTGTTAATTTTTTTTTAATGTATTATTAATTATGAAGTAATACATTTTTTGGTGTGGCAATAAGTTTTGCTGTGATACTCAGCATTTGGCAGTCACATTTGATTCAAGTGCCAAATATTCCAAGGGTGGTGAAAAAAAATATGTATGAATATCTTTCCTATAAGCTTGGAGCTATAAGAAAGGTATTCATACTTTTTTCACTTGTTACTAATTCAATCTTATTAATTAAAAAAAAATCTTTTTAGTGGACTCTGAAAATAATTACTAACCAGCTTTCATGACTGCCAGGGACCAGTCTACGCATCTAGCAAAGCCCTGTCTTAGCAGAGCTTCAGCAATATTTCCTTGTGGGTGCAAGATAGTTCCCACATAGTTGTTATTGTTGACCGACTCTAGGATCACTTCCACATCTTTTTGCAGCAGTTTGGATTCCAGGAAGAAGCGAGCTTCTTCGGCGTACGGCTCTGATTCACCATCTTGTCTTACTGCAGGGCACTAAAAAGCAAATGAGGACGATTATAAAGTTTTTGTGCAAATGCTAGTAAGTTAGTGTCATAGAGTCAGATTTTATTTACATGATACTTACTCGAATACCCGACAGCATGAGCGTGATCTGGTAAAAGTCAGGCAGCAAACAAAGTCTGACTGTGGATCCATCTCGCACATACTCAATGATAGCTTTGATCGGCTGATATCCAAATTTAGCAACAAATGCCTTTGGGTTGTCCCCAGGAGTCTTGATGTCTCGGACATGATCCTGTTGATGCCAATTAAAAAATGAGGGTTTGAGAGAGAAACGTAAAATAAAATAAAAGGAACCAACTTCAAAAGAAAACTTCTAATAGCACAGAAAAAAGATTGAAATTGCAAAATTAGCTATAGCTGGCCAAACTATTGTTCAAAACCAGATTTGAATAAGTTTGGCTTTCAAAACTAGAACATATTATCAAGCAAATCAGACACAATTTTGTATCTATTGGTGAATAAGATCCAAGCACCATATGATATTTACTGGACTTTGACGGAGTGAATTAATTAACATTTTTTTTCGGCCGTTTAACTTATGTTCGGTGGTACCTAGATACCGATTATATTTTAAATTGTCTTCACATACCAATACAATAATAATACATCAAACAATGATACATCTAGACATAAAAATTTGAAATAAATATTTTCTTGATGAGTAAACAGTGTTGCTTCTCTGTATTTAGATGACCTACAACTCAGTAAACAACTTATTACTAAATAGCTTACTTGAAGGTCTGTTCCCCAGATGCCTTTATTTTGTGACTTCGCTATATCTTCAATCTCTACCAGCCTTTTTAATTGCGGTATGTTTCTGCCACCATCTCTGACCTTTGCCAAGCCTTCGGCAAGTAGAATCTCAGTGAGGTTATCATCTTTTGTGGGGTCTTTGCCGGCCCACACGCTACCATACTCTCTGGTTGCTGAATTTGGTGGTTTTTCAGCAGTAAAAATGACTTCTCTACCAACTAGTTTCCTGAGGAACTCACGAGCTTCCCATGCATAAGGCTCATCTTTTGATTCCGTATCACTGTTAAGATGAAAATAAATTCTTAGATTGTATACAACAATATTCAGTATAGAGATGAATAGATAGCATAGCAATTTCTTTTTGTTTCTTGTTGTTCTGTAATACAGGTGTATTTTGATATAAAATTTAAGGCTGCATTGACCTTAGATAGCTAATTATTATTGATTGTTAGAGCATTTAAAGTTCTACAGAAATGTTTCGCATTGCATTTTATATAAATTAAAATACAGCAGCATACAATAACAACAAGCAACAATAGCAAATGCAGATATACCTACTTGGTTTTCTTTTTTGCCCTATCATATGCATGAAATATAAAATGATGGAAATGATTAATATAGTTATGATAAAGCAGTTAGTGTTTAAAATAATAAAAACGAGCAGTTTGTGTCATCCATCATCATCCATAAAATGTAAAATTGTTTTATTAAGACTGATATTTAGTGAGTGAAAGTCAAAATATTTTTTTAAGACAAACTGCATAAAAAGGATCATTGCTTATACATATTTTTATTACAAGTTATTTTCTAATGAGATGCTAATTTCACTCTATTGTTTTAAAATAGCAGATGGTGCAGATTACTTATTGGATTGGATGATTGTTGACTCTACATGCAAACCTTGCTATAAGTAAGAACTGGATAAATATGTATTAACTAGCTTTTGCCCGCGGCTTCGCTCCCGTTTCACCCTACTTTACTCTACTCTACTCTAGCCCATTCTACCCTACTCAACCACACTCCAACCTACCCTACCCCACTTTACCCGCTCTACCCTATACCAATAAATGAGCAAGTTTCGGATTTTTGTTTTTTATTTAACGGGATAAAAATTATTCTATATCCTTCTCCTGGTTCTAAGCTGCTTTCCCACCAATTTTCCGTCAAATCGGTTCTGCCATTCTTGAGTTATAAATAGTGTAACTAGCACGACTTTATTGAAAAATATTGAGTTATATATATTGAGTTTTTGTTTAGGTGTGAAATCATCCAATGACTTCTCCCGCTCTGGGTGGAGCGAGAGGGCTTGTCAGACTTATATTGGGTTACGGGACTCTTTGAACCAGAACAGGGGTTGAAACATCCATCTATAAAAATAATTATTTCTTTTTAATATATGTATTTTGGGAGCACAAGGAAAAGGTATTAAAGTACAGTTACCTAAAAAACTGTATTTTATTAGTGGTCCTAAAATACTTTTCAAAAAAAAAATATAGGTGAAAGTTTGGACTATGGTCCCAGTCTAAAGAGCTCCGTGATCCAATATATTATTTTAAGATGAGAATATAAGTGATAATTTTTTGTACATGTTTACACATATTTTAGTCAGGAATAGTCTTATTATTAACTAACTTTCAATATCACTATTGTTGACAGTTCATACAAAATCTCAAGTGTAAAAGAGATCTACTTTATGCAATTGCATAACATGCTTACTTTTCTTAAGTCTTACTTTGTAACCCAGGCACCTAGTTATAAAACTGTTATGTGTAATTTTACTTCTGCAATAAGCAAGTAAAAGGTAAATTAGTGTTTTTGTGAAGCTGTTTCTCACTATGATGCTTCTTTCAAGTAAAGAAATAATTTAGATGTCTACAAAGATGGTTATTCTGTAACCCCCAACATTAGTTTTTTAGTTAGTACTTAAGATAATTTCCCATTCCTAATTCTAATTAGAATTTGAATTGGGAATTTCTAATATGATAATGTCTGTGCATTTTCACATTAGAAATAGGAAATTACTAATATTATTGCCTACAATATGAAATAAATAAAATAAAATTAACTGTTTCATGCGGGATAGACAATACTTAGATTTACTTCTCACTTTAAACAAGGTTTAGTTTTGGTCTATTATCAGCATTTAGAAAACTAATATCTGGTACAAAGTTTTATTAGACTACATTAACTTATATTGAATAACCAAAGACTAATTGAATTTTTAGCTGTGGCTATTTTAGTGCTAGTTTCAGCATTTACACTCAAATGATGAATAAATATTTTAAATTAATTTTAAGAACCTCAATACCTTTACTCAATACAAATGATTACTAAAATCCTTAGGTTCCTTTCACCATATGTTACCTTACCATATGGATCAGGCGATACAAAGCAAGCGACAGTAGAATTAGCTTATATACAGCAGCAAATAGTATAGGCGGATTGATAGCTTTTTGTTTCTTATAAATATTGTCACTACAGTAGGCTGGCATTAGTTATTGTGAAGATTCTTTTTATGGCCAGAATTATCTACAAGCACTCAAGTTCCATACATCATGACATGTTGTGTATGAGAATAGTAAACTTATATTTAGCCATGAGCACATAATGATATAATAGCAGATTACATGTATTCGCATTGCTTTGATTTATTCTATAATATACATACAATCAATCAATTTCAGTCTTCGAATATCATTTAAAAAAAATTAACGCTGTCAGGCTTACTTTTAATATTGCTAAGCACAATGCTCATATTGACATCAATTTTGCCTGTATCAACACGTTAACTGTTCCTATTTTAATAGCACTAATACCCTGTTAGTAGAAGTGATAAAAACATGATAAAGCTTTTAAAATTGTATACCCCTGATTGTTTTTCCACACTCAGTTTACTACAGTATTGCAAAATAGGTTAAGGGACTTGTTTTAGGATCCAAAATACTGAACAATTGATTATGTATGATTTATCATGTTATGATTGATTTCTAGACATATAAAATTGATTTAATGACTTAAAGCTGCAGTATTTTTATGCACTGAATCAACAATTGTGTTTACTTGACGTGTAAATACTGACTTGTTGGCGGTTTTCTGGCGCGCTAGCTTGGGCGCGGTGATGCCAGACAACGCGATTACTTTCTCTGGAGGTGGCCCGCCTTGAGGCTGTCGCCTTATCACAATCGTGTCACCGGATAGTACCTGTGTAGCACAAATAGATATTTCTAGTAATAATAACGTTTTCACTTAATTATAACTCTCTATCGCTTATTTATCACGACTCTTTTATCTCGACCTGCCAGCTGGCACAAAATGGACTAACAGCCACTATCACCACATTATTACAGAATAATACAAAGAACAGTTAAAATTAAGCATTTACAGGGGATTATGGAATTGGTATACTCTTCAAATCATGTGCGCGATGTGGTGCCAACGGGGCAGATTTATCGAGATCGGCACGAGGCATCTTGGCTCACTGTTTATAAGAATTTTAAAAAACATGTTATTGTTGAATTACCTGCTTCACGATTCCGATTTTGTAAGCAGGCGTCGGTGCTGGAGCACTCATTTTGTAAGTATTTTCTTATGAAAATCCGGCAAATGAATATGATGTTATAAAAATGACTGAATGAAGAGCGAACAACTAACAAGATTGGCGAAACGTGGCCGCGCTAGTGTTTCCACATTTGAGAACTTAAAATGATATTGATAATATTGTTGATACTTTCTCCGCAGTACGTTTGACTGGTATTCTCGGCAACACTAAATAGTTTTTAGTGATCTTATTAGTAAGAAAAATAACGAGTGTTACACTAGTAAAAATCAACTAAAAGTAATTTAGTTAATTAATATGGTTATTGTAAAATGTTTTTGTAATCTGCTGTTCCTGTAAACAATTTATTATTATTTTAAGTTTTGGATTTTAAATCTGTTTATCGCAGAATCACTAACTAATAACCTATAAATTAAAATTAGTCTTTGTATAAACGATAAGTATGCTATTCAACGTGGCAATACAGCCAATCTTCTGGACAAAATACTAGTCGACAGCGTTAAGGACGACCATTTAACGTCTTATTTAAGAAAGTTCAAGGTAGCTATGGAGTTTTTAAACTTTGCTACGAAATCGAATAAATACGAAACTCGACTAAAGCCAATTTCGCAGCTGACGCCTCACGGTACAAAAGTGCACACGTGATACAACGTGGAACGCGTAATCTGATTTGGGTAGACATTTAAATACGTAGTATCTCTCTGTAATCTGTGGACATTTACGTATCTACCATAAACTATACAGTTGGTTTAATCATAAATATGCACTTTTATTAAAATCAATGCCTTATCATTTTATACGTAGAGCCTAGCAGAAAATACTGAAATAAATTTTAGTATTTGCTTTTCTTTTTCGAATTTTATTAATTTAAAGGATCTATTACACCACTCAATATTCCGCAAAAGTTACACACACTGTCTTAAAGTTTAGGTACTTCCGAGTTAGACAGTCTCACCCTTATTACACCACGCGACGTCGACAAAACCGGTCTGAATATCGAGTGGTGTAATAGATCCTTAAGGGCCTATTACACCACATCATCGACATCGCGTAGTCACGTAATGTAATAAGAATCAGACTGTCTTAGTCGGCAGTAAACTTTAAAGGATCTATTACAATACCTACCACTCGATATTCAGACCGGTTTTGTCCATGTCGCGTTTTGTAAAGCATCTATTACACCACTCGATATTCCGCACAAGTTACACAGACGGTCTTAAAGTTTACTTCTGAGTAAGACAGTCTGGCCCTTATTACACTACGCGACGTCGACAAAACCGGTTTGAATATCAAGTGGTGTAAAAGATCCATAATAAGGGTCAGACTGTCTTACTCGGAAGTAAATTTTAAAGGGTCTATTACACTACTCGATATTCGACACAAGTTACACAGACTGTCTTAAAGTTTACTTCCGAGTAAAGCGTCTATTACACCACTTGTTATTCCGCACAGTTACACAGACTGTCTTGAACGACTTGACCTATTAGTATAAGAGTCAGACAGGCAGGGACTGACAGGGTAGAGGTTTCCAGAAGCAAGTTTATTTGGTAAAGACTGATTTTTGCGCAGGAAATAGAAAATTAGTGACTCGGGACCGATGTACAGGCCTTAGACATTTGATTCGACTTACAGTTACACTACACTTACCACGAGCTCTTGAAGCGATCCATTTTATGACCTAAACTGCACTGTTAAAGAGATGGGGATGATTTTTTAACATGGTAAGGCCCCAGTGGATCGTACCGATGGGTATCTTGAGTGCCATCTCGCAATACCTATAAGGCAAAGGTATACTCTATGGTAGGGAATGAAGTACCTAGGCAAATAAGCTGAACCCATTGATATGAGTACTTGCAGCCCCCCACTTCGATTGAGACCCGAAAATTAGTTACTGCGCGTTCAAAGTCGACCGCTATGATGGTTCAACTTATGTGCCGAGGAATATATTGACTCACCAGTTCACCACCTTTTGACCATTAGGTACACGTTTGTCTTGACCATTACATGTTTGTGTATGGACTTTATTAGAGACTTTGACCCCTGATTATGCTTCGATGTTTCTTCTCAGGTTAGTCAGCTAGGAAACACCGGCCTCATCTAGTTTAAACTGACAAAAATTTTTACGTGTAAAGTGTTTTTAAAAACCTATTTGCAAAAATAAATATCTTTTATCATTTACTGTTATCCAGTTTTTCTAGCCAGGTGAGTCTTTGTACGTATACTTAGATTTAAATTGAGGGTTGAAGTCTACGTAGGTGACGCAAAAGAGCATAAGTAGGTACCTATTGTAGGTATATTTAACCGTGATAATAACGTAGGTACTTCACGTTATCATCATACTTACTACAGAAACATAGAGCTACTTGAAATTGGCTATATTTTACGAAAAAAAGACACTCCATAACCATAAGTTTACGATGGCGTTAGATACCTTCTTACGCAATTAGAAAGTCTTGGTCCCTTTCAGTACCTCTACCATGAGTTTTAAGCAATAGTATTCGTCGCTACTCGATATCGACGCCGTAAATATTTTGTATGGCAAATTTTGGTTCTGCAAGTGACCGCTAGAGGCGCTGCAAAATTTGCCATACAAAATATTTACGGCGTCGATATCGAGTAGCGACGAATACTGTTGCTTAAAACTCATGGTAGAGGTACAGATCAAGTCATAGCACCAAAGTAAAGGATGCACAATTTTTTACTTGTACGCTTTTACAGTCGATCCGTGCCATGATTTTAATTTAGCCAAGGCAAGAGGCTTATCTTGACTCTATCTTAATGCTGATATAATATGGCTTGCGTTTCTTGTATTGGTCCACATATAATACTGGAAATCTTGAATACATAATGGGCATATCACTGACTCTACATTCTTAAGATATCCGTGCATATGACGGTATCTACACAATTTGGTGGCGTTGGTTCGTCTTTAAAATAATGATCTGAGCTTTACTTTCGAAGTTTTTTCTTGCTGTTTTTTATTTATCTAATATGTTTTTCAAGAAAGTTTTTTTATGAAATATGGCCAGTAAAGATTTTAAATATTGAGTCATCGCCATAGAGAAGTAAATAAAAATTTGAATTAAGAAATAAATAAATGACAAATGACTTCTTCCATTTCTTTCCTACCGTGTAGAATGATTTATATTATGTAGCATTTTCCAGTGTCGATAGTCACTGTTGTTCATGTATTTTTTAAAATAGTGTATAAACCTTAACAGTTATAAGTTGAAGAAGTATTAAAATGGCAAATGCAGATTTTAGAAAGGATGTGACTATGCCTGTGCGACCTAGAAGTGTCTATACAGCGCACTCTTACAATCAGGTGATGTGACCCCTATATCCATCTTCTTTAAAAAAGATCACAAAGTATTTAAACATGCATGTCCTACCTATTTAGAAAAAAAGTTAATTTCCACGTATGTACTCCATTAGGACCTAGATACATAACAAATTTGACTCACTCGGCCAGACATGTGGGGAGTGCTGTAAACCGGTCGCACAAATATATCTGTACTAAACAGACGAGAAGGTATTGGTTAATAGGTACAAAGGTACCAACTGTCAGTCTAGACGGCTGTCAGATCTTGCTGCCTGACCTGTCTCGCTAATGCTAGTCCATTATTGTGTCAGCGCTCCTAAATAATTACCGCTTTTTTTGGTTGAAAAGCTTTTAAACCAAATGAAGGCAAACGGTACACGTTATTCTCCGACCTTCGAACGAAATGATGATGCTTGGACGATGCCATCGAGATAGTACCCTATTTCAGAATTTTCCCGCGATTTCGCTTCCGTGGCTGTCAGCCAGAATAAAAAGAATACCTATGACACTCGAAACCATTATTTTCTTAGAGACTTCGTTATCTGTATTTCTTTTAAAAACAATAAACAACGATATTTAATAATAATAAGTCGTCACAATTGTTCTATTTTGCTGACCATACACAATTTCTTTTGGAGCCGTTCGCAATAAAAAATTTGAATCGCAATGTAATCCCATCGATAATGGGTTTCTGCCCACACTTGAGTTTTGAGTTAGCCGCAGGCCGTGGTCTGAAGCAGGTATTGTCAACCTTTCAGTCACGTAATGTCTGCTAGCTACATCAATTGATACAGGGTATCGAAATGTCCACCAGAGCCCGCTTTACCCACTTATAGTGCAGGGTGTGCAGTGCATACGGGTGCCGGGACTTAGGGGGGCCGGACGCCGCAAAAAATCTAAGTACTAAAAAGTTCGAAATAAATCACTTTGTAATTAGTTTGATGCAGTTGGTGGAATTCATTTTAGTGATGGATTACACGGGACATAACTATCACGGATTTTTTTTTAACATTTGGTCGCCAAAAACCACCATTTTATAATTCAGATGCACCCAGCCTAGTGTCACTCTCACAACTAAGTGCTCGATTACGCAGACGCGGCGCGTAATTGTAATGTTATTCGACATCTTGGGGACGCCACAGTCATGGCGGTAAGTTCCATCTTTGAGGAGTGACTGGAGAGACGCCACGGCGTCCTCACCTTACGCATGATACGTTTGGGATTCAGGTGGAAGAAACGTCCAGGTGTTGTCACTATTATGCGAAATGGCGAACCACCCGGAGCCCGATCGGTGGCAGCGAGCTCTCGCGCCTGGCCCTGGTTCATGTCATGGTTTAGAGCGAGAGGAAATATATAATATAATAATAATATAATATCACTCAACGCCGTCTAATCCCAAGCTAAGCAAAGCTTGTGTTATGGGTACTAGACATCTAATAAACATACTTACATATTTCTAAATACATACATATTATTAGATAACTTACACCAAGACACAGAACAAATGATCGTGCTCATCACACAAACATTTGTCCGGGGTGGGAATCGAACCGACGACCTCAGGTGTAGCAGTCAGTGCCACTAACCACTAGACCAACAGGCCAGTCAAATGGGATGTGGTGGTCTCCCTCTGCGAAGCAGTAACACTAGGAAAGGAGGAGATGACTGCAACCATGAGGGTACGGACATCCTCATGCCCCGGGAGACGCCCCGGACGTTCGGAGTCACTCACGAGGCGATTTCCGGCCACAGTTAGTAGGCGCGCGGACTTGCGACCGACCGTTACTTGCCGTCCGCGCCCACCAGGTGAAAGGACCAAACCGAGTCGTCGACAGCACCAAGTTCCACGAGAGTCTCTAACCTACTTCTAGGGCCACGGGAATTATTTCTAAAGGAAACCCCGCGGTCCTAAAACACAAAGAGCAACTAAAGGACAACAACAAAATAAACAACAAATGTCTTACTCGCCCTCTCGTCGTTCCACCCTAGAACGGGAGAAGTCATCGGATTACACCTACCTCAAAAATAAACATTCGTCCATCCAAGAAACTGTAGACATTTTGATACAGTGGACATTTGGTTGCAATGGATATATATTTCGCTACAGTGGAAATTTCGATACCTTGAATACTTCGATATTGCGTCACAGAATAAAAAATAGTAACAGCGTCGACAATTCGATGTAGTGCACCTTATTATTTGACTAAAGGTTGTCAACGACACCGCTGGACCACACCCACTGGGGTGATGTGGATTAATATAATGAATTATTTTATAACGTAAGTATAATAAAACAAATCATTATAATTAATGTAATTGCTCCCGTATATTGTCAATTACACCACAGGACATCCCTGTGGTATGGCTCAGTGGAGCCATACCACACCCAGTGACTGCAAGGACCTTCCGTATTTTACTCGAGGCAAGCACTACCTATTGAGTTCTTGTAGTTGTTTTCTGAACAAAGGAATTGAGGGCGTCGCCAACTCCAAGCCTTCACGCTAAATGAAGCGATTGTAACTTGGCTAGGGGGGCTGACCTATCCTTCAATCTGTTACTTGGGATTGGGAACGTCATAGAAGCCTTTTTAAAATTAAAATAATGAATATTTTATACTAAGCTGCTGGCAGCGGCTGCGCCCGCGCGTGATAATAGAAAATTATCCCAAGGGATCATATATTCGTTCTTTCGATTCTATCATCATAGTCTACCTATATAATTGAGACAGCATGTGTATTTTACCTCTTTTATTGAGACTTTATTTTAAAGAATATTTTTCTAAATTGTTTCCTTTCTAAACTGTTTCAAATATATCCACAAAATTCGGTTAGTCATTCTATTTAATGTTACATTTTTCACATTTTTCGTTTAGTGGATCGCCAAAGTGTAACTCTAATTAATTCCTTGAATTCTGCCTACGTCTATACAATGTTCTCACTGATAAGCGCGGCACCATCACTCCGTTGCATTTTTGATAATTTTTATTTCGAACGGAGAATTATTTATTTGTTACGGATGAGTTTCATTACCGACATTTTTCGAAATGATTTATTATCTTACTCAAAATAACTAACTCTATGAACTCTACAATATTTGTAGGGTTTATTAGATTATTCTAATAATTAGAATTATTCTAAAAAGTAGCATTATCTAATTATTACGTGTTTTTGAAATTTCCTATATTTTAATTTAATTCTATTGCAAAACAATCATAAAGGCATTTTAATACGGAATTACATTTCAATTTAAGAAAATTTTAGTTTTACGAAAGAATATGGACACTATATATCTAAAGGAAGTGAACAAGTCTTACTCACCAGCCTGCCTAGCCTCCTTAACTGCCAACTCCTTTACTACCAGCCTCCTGCTCTGTGAGACTCCCGCCCTCGTCATCATCTCTTAGCACTTAGCACTCCTCGTCACTGACGATATTTATTTGGTTTTTTGGAACACCTTGCAACCGCATAATTCCCAAAGTTGAGCAGTCTATTCGCAAAAATCACAAGCACGAGACCACTTTGTGTTATTTTAAAAAACCAATCCTACCGGTAGCGCCAGTCGGGATTGGATTTTTTAAATAAAAATTTAAAAAAGTTTGCTTAATTTTAACTATGACCAACGTGTTACATATTCGAACGTAAGTCACGGAGTATTCGACTTCCCATTTAACAACCAAACTACAGATAAGGTTTGTTTTCGAGTTACTCAAACAAAGGAACCACACATACTCCGTCGGGCAAAAGTGCTTACACGAAAGATCTGTAAGGGCTATATCACGGTAGTGGCTATATAGTTCTCCCAGCTAGAATGTTCGATGTCGCCACACTTGCACTCGCAAGAGCGTTAAAATAAAATCTTCCCAATTCATTTACTTTTCTGCATAAGTTGATAATGATACCTAATGTATAACCCGAGGTTCATAAAGTTTCGGGCTCGCTTTGCTTACTTTGTCGTATTTATTGTTATAAGAATAGCTGTTTCGTCATTACTATTGTATCATTAATAGACTAAGCTAAGAATTTTACTTATTTTTTATTATATCGACACACACCACTATGGTGTTGTTAATTTTTTTTTGTATCCACACGACTGCCAACGAGTTCAGTGGTATTTTTGACAATAGGTACAAGATTTTTTTTATTATTTACATTGATCACAGTTGATTGTCATAATTAAGTAGCGTTAACTGGCGCTAAATTTGTAAATCCATCACGTCACTGAGTACACGCTTCTAGTATTTTTTATGATTGTATTTTCATGCCTCGTTTAGGAGGAGTCGAACTTGTCTGCTTTCCAAGACTACAGCAAGTTCCTCGAGGGTGGTTTGGGGCAAGCTGAGCTAGTGGGCGCGGCGGGATGGCAGCCGCCATGGCGCGCGCCCCTGCAGCGCAAGGCGCCCTTCTACCCAGGAGATGACATCTACCACGCTGACACCTGGCGCGAGCTTGAGGCAAGTCCACATTTACACTATAATATAAACAGGTATCTGTTTATTCGATTTAAGAACACGTTAAAGTGGGATCCTAAATTTATTTAGATATTTAAATATGTGTAGGTAAGTAACGTTTAAAAACTGTAATAATACTGGGTGTCATCGAAATAATTACTTCTGTAGATTCATAACCAATAACAAATACGCATTAATTTTGAAAATCAGAACTGAAGATGTTGCAAATTACTTTTAATAAATAAAAGTTTGTAAAATAAATGTTTAAATATTCAAATGTTATCCCTTGCGGCAAAGTCGTAACGCTCATGACAACGCGCTTCCAGAAGTTGAGTAAGAATGTTTTCGATTTGTTATATAATTTAATTTTCAAGAAGTTATTATAAAGTAAGTCGTTAAGAAATTTTGCCATGACTTCAATCTGATTTTGTAATGTAACGAGTAAGTATATATAAATATTTTTTAAGCATGTTATACAAAAGTGGATTATTTCTGAGACAATCTATACCTATTATTATCGTTTTTTATTTCCTAGAGCATTAGTGCCAGCACTTTAGTGCGTTAGTATTAGTGCGGTACTCTTGGAAGCCGATAACGATAGATACCTATTACTTGATACGGAAAAAGGTCCTAGGACTGAAAAATCGAAGACATGTATGATACCCATCAACCTGCAACTTGCCCGCTTAAGGGAAACAGATCAGGCTGTAATTCCCAGCAAATCTGACGTTATATGCTGATTGTTATGTTATGAATTTATTTATAGATGACGGACGTTGTGGGTGGCGCTGGATACAATGCCTCGGTGACGCCCCACGGCACCGTCTGCCTCCGCCTGAGAGACAGAGTTAAGTAAGTATATACAATAAATTAAGTCATAGATTGAAGCAGCGGCAGAGTCGAAACTGTATCGTACTTGTTACCAAATTTTTGGTCATGGTGACTATTCACCAATGATGTCACTATACAAGGTTTCTCTATAGATATACTGAACATGATTGAGCTACTATAGTCATTATGGTGATTATGAAAGTATCAAAGGCTATAAAAATTTCTACCATCATTTGTGGAAATTTAACTAAATAGAGCAATCTGAAGTTTGTATGGTTGACACATTTCGTAAAAAAGAAAAAAAAACGAGTAACCTGAAGTTTGGATGGTTAACTTATTTCGTAAAAAAAAAAATCTAAAAAGAAAACAGTATAAAACGTCACAATATTTCAGGAATTTACACAAAAGTAATTTTGGAGCTAGAGCTAGAAATTGTAAGTATCGAATGTCTCGCTAGATTATGTAAGCCACGAGCTTTCTGTTTAGCTTTCTGTAGGTACCCGTTTCATACACACTAAGTTACTAAGATGACCCGTAGTTTTCGGGATTAATCCAGACTACTACTCTTTTGCACCGACGGTACTTTAGCTTGCTTTCAAGAATTCGACACTTAAACACATCTTAAACGAAATGCGAAATAGGCGTCTCAAGATCGGGGACAGTTCATGTGCAAAAGTTCTTCGCGTCGGGGTGCTTTGATCACGTAAGTAATGCAATTCTCTACGGACGTCCTAGTGATATATGCGAATGTCCTACTTAGTAATGGCCTACTTAGTCTCGCATCCTTCAGAAGAAGCAGCTGTTTTGTTGCTGTTTGATTATGGCAAAGTTTATGTAGTTTTCGACGGGCGTTCCTTCTGTATGACCGACATACTCGTCTGGCATCCACCAGGTAAAGCAGAGGGCTTTTCGTCACCAGACGCGAAGATTTCACAAGATGAAAGGCAAAAAGTTTTCTTTCTTTTGACCCGTCGGGGTTTCAACAGTGGCAGAAGTGACGGACAACGGTTCAACTGACTTAGTTAAGGACCAAACGCTTTTCTTACCTACTGGGTTGGGTATGGAGCTACTTTATTTCCAATTCGGCTAATGTGGTCAAACCGAGACATGCGCATCACATAATTGCTACTCAAGTTCTGGCTTTCTGTTGTTACTCAAGTTATATGCTTTTCGCATAGAGTCCCGTATTTATAAGCGTCAGCGCGATTATTCTCTGCGCCGAATCTAGTCGACCATCGCCAGACATACTCCAGAGAATGGAATGTTAAACTCCATCTCCTGCCGTAACGTCTATTTAAGCGCCAATATGAATTTTCCGATGATCTCAAGGACCTTGAGGATGTGTCACAGAAAAATAAAAGGCGGTTTTTTTTTTATAAACCGGAATAGAAGGATTAAATACACAAGGATTATAAATCAAAGAAAGTATGTAGGCAAATAAGTACGTAAAAAATTCAAGAACGATGGAACTTATAAGAAATCTTATTTAGAGTGGACATGACGATCGACGGGGCTGTGCGTGTGACCAACGCTAAGAACAACATAATCCTGGCGCTGTCGCGTTCGGGCGCCGCCGCCGCACTCATTCATCCCAATGGGCGCGTCTACCACTACGGGTCCCGAGTCGAGATCCAGGCCCGGCACCAGCAGGGCAATAACAAGTAAGTCACATAACCAGTCTCAAAAAACGGTGAAGGAAAACATCGTGAGGAAACCGGCATGTCCTAGAACCAAAAATTCAAAGACATGTGACATCCACCAACCCGCACTGGGCCCGCTTGGTGGATTACGGCTCATTCCCTCTCCTAAGGAGGAGGCCTGAGTCCCAGCAGTGGGAACATTATAAGGCTGATGCAATGCAATGCACATAACCAGAAAGTCCATAACAGAATAGATTAGAATCTCTTTATTAAATACACCGTCATTCATCGTAATCATCATTGCAGCCGAAAGACGTCCACTGTTGGACATGGCCTCCACAAGTGTCACCATAATAACCGGTCCTGTGTGATACACTATAATATGTATAAGTTTCAGAAAAGATAAGTAGAAAGAAACATTACATACGATGATACAATGGGCGCGGGTAGACTTATCACTAAAAGTGATCTTCTTTAGATAGCCTCAGGATGGACTTAAAGCAAGAGAAGGAGGAACAAGAAGGAGGAACTGGATTAACATAGATTTTTGATCTAGCGCAGCGCAGAACAAAGTTATTAGGATAAGAGACCAACTAACACGTTTTTCTTTGTGTCTTCCCTGGGCCATGGACTCCACAGAGACGTTGTGTAGTCAAACGCTGAAAATCGTTACTATTTGAGAACCTGAGAAGATTTCAAGATTTACTTTCCCGATTAGCGTACACTAAAGTTCAGCCTACTGACCAAGAACAGCTTATATGACATAACGTGCTCAAGGCCCACGAGCGCCAAAATAGTCCCCACAAACGGAATAGAAGTCGATCAATTTCATCTATGACAAATTTCACACGAATACAAAATCTGTAAAGCCCAACCTTTTCTAAAAGTTGGATGAGCAATAAGCTGAACAGTTCATCAGTGGCAAAAGGCAACTAAACCAAAGCTGTGATTTCACAGTATGATAAATGATAATTAATTTGCACATAGGTTTTCAAAAACACTTTACACGTCAATTGTTTTGTCAATTTAAACTAGATGAGGCTGGTGTTTCCTAGCTGAACTAGCCTGAGAAGAAACATCTAAACAAAGGTCAAAGGGGTCAGTCTCTTTGAAAGTCCATACAGTACATGTAGGTAATGGTTGACATTCTATCGAATCTCCTAAGCTATACCAGCTCCAAGGTCAGTGACACAATTGATGTGTGTCCGACTGTACTAACAGCCCCTGTTTAATTTATTATAGTTAATGCTCAGAAGACGGGCTTGCCTATCTTGTAAGAAAAGTACAAAATCTGTCTTATACTTTTTTTTTGTACATAGATTATAAAGTTAACTAAAAATAGGATAGGTGTTGTACACAGATGAGCTTAACCCACAATTAGGTTTTCTTACAGGAAACCTTTTATATGTACCTATATGAAAGATTTAAACCTGAGGATATCTATACTTATAATAAATCTGTAGAAGTAAAAATTCTGTACATTGAAAAATCAAAAAAATAAATGGCAGGGGGTGTTACTAGACCGACACCGAACCCAAAAATTTTTGTCTGTCTGTCTGTCTGTTTGTTCAAGCAATCACGCAAAAACTACCGGTTCGGTTACGATGAAACTTGGTATAATTATTCTTTAATATCCTGGGCACCACACTGGGTAATTTTTTATCCCGGAAAAGTATATACAATAAAAAACAAACTTAATTTTGCGGTTCGATCCCTAGACCCGATTACTGTACCAACCGCAAATAATAACTTTGTCGTAGGTTACGTCACCCGCAGTGGAGTTCACTAAGGGGGCGCTGCACACGGCGTTTTTTTTTAATTAGCTAGGTACTTGGTTTACTTCTATAAGGCGTAGATCGTATAGATTTTAATTTCAACTATAGGTAGTATATTTGATAGTGTGTAACGTAGGTTATTTTTAGTACTCTTAGGTAGGATTAGTCATTCGTATAGATATTAGTTTTTAGGGATTTTGCTTATTTATTGGTATATAGATACATATAAGTGTAGGTAGGCGCTAAGTGTTAGGTTAAATACGGATTTACTTATAACACGATGCCTTCCAGAAAGAGACCCATCTCTTTCTGCTACATCGAGACACGCTAGGCGAATGAGACTAGCCAGATCGCAAGAATCAGCTGAGGAGCGAGAATCCCGGTTAAGTCTCATGCGGGATAGCATGACTGAAGCAAGAGCACGCGAAACCAGTGCCGATCGAGAATTGAGGTTAAGTGCTTATAAATATAAAAAAAGCACTTCACACAAAAAACTCATTGATAAGTTTCGTCGTCCACGCGAACGAAGTCGCGGGCACAGCTAGTTACATAATAAAATTATGCACAACAAAACTTAAACTTAATGTACGAGTACTTATACACTTTTATAACTTTGCCAGAAGGCTTTTTATATCTACTGTAAAAGAGTATCTCGAAGACAAAACGGCTTGGGGTTGACCTGCTCCAGTAATCACTAATTATAGTCATAGCTTATTTTAAAATTTTCCCATTTCATTATTATTTATAATTATTTATTTTTTACATTGACAATTCTTGTTATTTTACAATTAGGAAATAATATATTTTTATATCTTCTTTTTTTTACAATTTGACATAGACAATTACTTTTATACATATTTTTTTTACAATTTGATATATTTACTTTGTAAAATTACATTTTTGTAAATTTTATTAATTTTAATGTGGGGACTATGTGGATCACTTTTTCCTTTTCTTTAATTTTAACATAATGTCTGGCAGTTGAGTACTTTTTGCGGCCTACCCAAATGTACTTTCTTTGGTATTGTTCGTCAATTCGTTGAGCTCCTTAGTAGTCCTGAGTTGAGCTACACGAATACTGACAAATGCTTGCTCTGACTGGACAGGTCCACTCAGAACTGTTTGGTTCTTTCTTCAAAAGACCATCTCAGACTCCCAATCTGCATGGTTCTCATATGATTTGACCATTACATGTTTGAGGCTTTGACCCGTGAGTTTGTGTCGGTGTTTCTTCTCAGGGTAGTCAGTTAGGAAACACCGGCCTCATCTAGTTCAAACAGACGAAAAAAATGACGAGTAAAAGTATTTTTAAAAACATATTTGCAAAAAATATCATTTATCATCATAAGATATAGGTACTCTCGATATCCGTGGGTACTCTTAACATAAACTATATTACACTTAAAATTAAAAATAAACTACATAAATATGTGCAATCACACAATACATAAACATATTATATATACAGTAAATAAATCCTATACATTCATATAATGAGTCATATAGACAGGAAATGTTCCCTAATTCTTCCTCTGAAAACCTCAAACGAGGGGTTAGCCCGTAGTGTGTGAGGAAGAGAGCTCCACAGGCGCACAGCACGGACAGTGAAAGATCCACTGTAACGACTAGAGGAATGGGGAGGAAAACGACCCAGAAGAGAGGATGAAAAGCGACAAGGCTTTACTCCCGGAACAAGATACTCAAAGCGTTCACAGAAATATAAGGGAGAGTTGGGTTTTTGAGAAGAGTAAAGAAAGTGTGGCAATCCCGACTATCATATGATGGGCACGCCGCAATCACGTCGGTAAGTCTCCTTTTAGAGGAGTGGCTAGAGAGGCGTCACGCCGCGCAGTCCTCACTTTCTGCCTGACGAAGGCATATGAAAAGTTCGGGAGGTGTCAGTTTCGGACGGGTAACGGGAATGTTTCATTGAGTAACTGACCCTAGAACACAAAGGGCAAATGAAGGGACGTGGGTAGGTTTTTAGTCAGTGAAAGACTGACTCGCTCTCACGTTTCATTAGAGCGGGGAAGTCATTTGATGATATATCGCTTAAAAAAACCTTTTGTGAAGTTTCTGAAAATCCCATTTTTGGTAAGTATTGGCCTATTTGAGTGAACCCCGATTTCCGAAGTTGAGGGACTTCAAAGGGCGCCTTATAGGGCGCGGCGGCAGCGTTGCAGCAGCGCTGCAGCAGTGCTGACGTCATGCAGTACTTTGCGGCTAATTTGAAGGCACCATAAAACTGTACTTTAGCCACGTTCTTAATTCAAAACACATTTCAGAAAAAAAACACCCTTCGTCTTAATTTTATGCTTTTTGAGTGTCAAAATTTAGTGAAAAAGCGATTTTGGGATTTAGTAATAGTGATGACCATTTCCGATTGCTGATAACTAATAGAGTTGGCGGCAAGCTATTTGTTAATTTTTTGGTAGGTATTTCTGCTATATAGATACAAGTTTCTGGTATAAAACATGCTTTAATTTATCTTTCACTTGAACTTCATCTCGGTAGGTAGGTACATTTCTTTCTAAGAAAACACAAATAGATTCACATCGGATCCGGTTTGTATTTTTAGCTAAAAAAATACTAAATCTAAAGATAAATCTGTCTCTTGAGATGGAATGGAACTGTTGTTTACGGCAGTACCGTTACTCCCATAAAAGAACAAAATACTTACAGAACTGTTTTTATAAATATTCCACCTACTTAAACTTTAATCGTAGAAATGATTAATTTCTTGTAATAATAATGTAGTCATTAAGGAACCCGGTGTCAGTCAATGATAGAAAAAAATAGGTTTGGTCGATTTTTACTTTTAATTCTCGATAGCTGCTCTTTTTTTGAGGTGGGAAATTATCCTATTTTGTTCTTTTATTTGGGAAATGATCCAATGAGATCTCCTGCCCTTGGACGGAGAGGCAGGGCGTGTTAGACTTTTACTTGACTACCCACTCCTGTTCCTTCTTTGCTTTCGTTACAATGCTCCGAGGTTCACTTTCGCACAACCCGTAACCGCAGTAGGCTTCGACCCTGATGGGTCACTACCTTTTGTGGAAATCTCTTTGAGGCGCGTCTGGAACACTACGCGCCATCGACGACTTGGGGCTTGGTCCGGACGATTGGCGGGTGGTCGGACGGCTAGCTACCTATTTCTCGCCGTCCGCAAGCCTACGGTGGCCGGAAATCGGGATCTGGAACCGGCAACTGGGGCGGGAGCGCCGTTGCCTTATGTTAGCATTACTACTTTGCAAAAGAAGGCGTCCACCTGCCACTCCTCCTCGCCTTAGACTATGGCCTATACCAAGGGCCGGCGCGAGTGATCGTTGCCACCGATCGCCCCCACGAAGATACGGCGGTGCTTCTGCCCAAGCGGGGCACACCACCACACCACTACCGTATGTTCCCCCGTATCCGGTCCACATATTGGTGACACGCGGGCTAAATTATCCTACTATGACTTAACGAGAAGCTTGGCAGACTGACTAAAATCCTCTTGCCCTATGTTTTCTAAGGCCACGGTCACTGTTTAAAATTTTGCCGCCGTTTATCAGGTATCCGACCTACAAGGGCTGCTTCAGTTTGCTGATATATCTTTGAAAACTTACGGACGCACTCGCCGTCGGCTCAGGCTAGATACCGTTTCGCGAAATAGAATATCTTTTATAATACTCGCTGCATCTGGTAACACTTGAAACCAACTCCAATATAATGGTATCGGGCAACTTGATTGATTTCTGCCAGTAAACGTTGAATATAAGTAATTATCGAGGAGCTCTTGGCAAAATTTTAGCAGCCACACTGGTTCTTCCTCGACCTGGAGTGCTCGGCGGTATTAGCCTGGAAGCTAACCCGAACATCTTAAAAATAAATAGCTGTTCTTTAGTCTCGCTAAAACTCGAGATCGTCTGGGCCGATTTGGTTCATCTTGAAATATTCGTGATAGTCCAGGGAAGGTTAAACGATGAGAAAATCATAATATTCATAGGCGATATGAAGTTTGCCGGGACAGCCAGTATTTGATAAAAGGCTGGTTAAGCAGATTAACTGGCAAAATTGACAGTGAGAATATATCATAGGTACGCGAAGATGTGGTACAAGGGCGTGTCGTTCACGGCGGAGCAGTGCGCACTGGTATACCTGGTGGACGCGGCCGGTACGCGCACCACCACCGACACCTTCCTCGACATGAGCCAGGACTTCACCCTCAATGTCTTCTACAAGTAAGAACCTCTTTTTACAAACATGTGTGGTGGTATATATATATATATACTTATACATATAGGTATTTATAATCCTGGTGAGTGCCTGCATAGATATTTGATAAGTAAGAAGCCTATTTCAATGTCAAAGTTTGAACGGTTTTCAGGTGAAAGTTGAGATTGACAAATATTTTTCAATACACTTACTTGAAACCCCGCTCTTATTCCATCGCTTGTAGGCACACAATGGACTGTTTTCTTGTAATAAGTTTATTTATCGTACCAACCTGGGCGTGCGTCGACCACACGAGGCACAAGTCGTAAGTGTATCGAAAAACATCGTTTGACACATGTGCGAATTTATCACTGCAGCCCTCGGCTCCATAACACTTGCTTACGGCTCATGGCGAATTCCGCCTCGGTCACACAAAATGACAAACTTTCTGCACTTTTATCAAAATGTACTATTCTTATCCAAATTAAAGTTTGTTAATTTTCAAGAATTTTATTTGGTCTCCAGCAAATATATTAGAAAGGAGTTTCTGTTTTTACATTTCTGTGATCTCCAGTTTGCATAAAATACCTACTGTGGAGTGTAAACTTTAAAAAAGGAAATTCCAAACCATTTTTGATCTTATTCCTCTACAATTTCGAAGTTTGATGGAGTCCACTACTAATAAATGTTTCGACTTTAAGTCTATATTTCATTAGTGTTTTGTTCTGCAGTGAATCTCGCCACGGACCCTCGTACGTGAACGAAGCCCTGTCGCTGCTGCAGGCGGCGCAGTACTGGCTGACCGATGACGGCATCGACAACTGGATCATCAACAATGTGCGCGTCAGCCAGACCGCAGATGGACTCGTCAGGTAAATATGCATTTTTTTTTTTCAAATTGTATGAATTGTTGGGTTTGTTGGGTACAGCGGTGTCCCTCGTAGCTATCTAATTACCGGTGTCCTCGTGGGGGCAATCGGAGGCGATCTCTCGCGCCGGGGCTTGGTTCAAGCCATGCTCCGGAGCGAGGAGGAGTGGCAGGCGGTCGCCTCCTTCTGCGAAGCAGTAATGCTAGCAAAGGAGGAGGCTGACCGTATCAGGCAACGGCGCTCACGCCGCAGCCGCCGCCGTAACTCCGATCCAAATTTCCGGCCACCGTAGACGCGGGCTTGCGGACGGCGGGCAATGGGTAGCTCGCTGTCCGTTTGTCCGGTAACAGACCGGACCGAGCCCAAGTCGTTTACGGCGCGCACTGTTCCCGTGCGCCTCAAGGAGTTGTCAGCAAACCGTAGGGGCCCAGTAGGGTCGAGGCCTAGTCTGGGGCTCTGGGAAGGTATGAAAATGCATACCAGGGCCCTGGAACCAAGGCAGGGAAGGAACAGGGTAGGATTTTAGTCAGTAAAAGTCTGACACTATTTCCCGCTCCGCCCAAGGGCGGGATTTGTCATTGGATGATTTTACCTACCGTAAAAAAAAAAAAAAAAAAAAATCTAATTACCGGTAAAAGCTAGGTGTTTGCCTTTTTAACTTAAACATCAACGCTTTAGTGATCAAGCCAGCGTTTTCTACAAATTCCTCTGCGAAAACGCACACCGTCTTCTGGCGACTCCTGGGCCACTCTATCATTGCGCATTGTGCATATGACATGTCAAAGAACATTCCAATTTTGTCAAGTATCCTTCTTTTCTTAAGAATGCGCCTTGATAATTAAGTTTTACGTTGTTGGTTTTTAGGTATCGTTTAATCGAGGTTTCGGCGTTGAGGCTTCAGACAAATGATCAAAACCAAATATAATCAAATGTACACATAGGCATAATGTGTGTGCATGGAGTTATAAAATATCGATTCAATGTGTACTACGTAATCCGTTTTGTCAAGTTGCTTGGAGGCGTGGGTAGTATTTAGCCATCACCGACAAGCATTGACTTTTCAAAGGTTTGAATGGTGCCACGACTGTCATCTACGCTGGTTTTGCTATCACAGAATTTCAAAAGAGCAGATCAGAGAGTTTGAAAAATACTTCAAATGCTTAAATTAGAAATCGGAGAATATGCTGCTTGTGGTAAATATACCGAAACGCGCTATTCAAGCGAATACGCTTGAATATGTCACCATTATTTTACACGGAACAACCAAACATGCAATTAGAGAAGCCATACATAGAGGCATTATGGATGGTATGCATACGTTACTCGAAAGAGACGCGTTAGCCAGCTCACTTCTATTTAATTAATCCGTCTTAATACAGGCTTACCTTACTCCTTTACTTGTCAGGTTTAACCAAGTATTACACTGTAATGGAGAATGCTAGATATAAACTGGGTGAACGGCATTATGATATAATTCGTGTCAATTTTTTTAAAATTTTGTTACAACAAACATACTTAAGTCTAAGTAATTATGGCACGTAATCATACACTGTAATCTAGTAACTAAGAAAACCAATCAATATGCGAGTCGGACTTTGCACACGGAAGGTTTAAGGTGCCATAAACCTGCGGGAGACCTTTTAATCCCGCGGAGGTTTGATTCGGTACATGAAATCAACCCTCCGTCCGCGGGATTAAAATGACTAAAATTTAACGGTGTATATCAGATTACTATCGATTTACTTATAGAAAAATTTTAAAAATAAAGTACTTTTTTTCAAAAACTCAAATTAATATACGCTTTAAGCGTATATTAAACGAGTCAATGACCTTGTAGGTAGTTGTCGGTCGTTGCGTACTAACTACCTACAGTTCATTGGCCTCGCTCAGCTGACGTTTAACTTAAAGAAATTAATTTCGTACATGCATAAATTAATTAGTTTAATTTTCTCTTTACAAATTGATAGTATTTCATGTAGGTACCGAATCGAACGACGAAAATTTGCGGTGTATAGTCTGTCTAATAACTTGGTATAAGTATTTTTTTAAATGATTTAGTATTATTAATTAGGGAACTTTTTAACAATAAAAAACTGAAAAATATTTTCAATTGGAATATATTTCGGTTTCTTTAATGATATTCTTTATTACAAAAGTAGAATAAATAGCATGAAAGTATCAAACTGTTTCGTACCGGCTATAGTAATTTGAGTGACAACTAAGGGCTGATTTCAACAACAAAAGAATTGAAACTGAGTTCAATTCTTTGATTATATACCTGTCTAGATGCCACATTGACCGTACTAAAACGGCTCAAATAAAGTCTACTAAAATTGGTAGACTCGCTTCTCCCATGCGTCAGTGTCATTTTGATTACCTAAGGATGACGTGCTCACGAAAAATAATTAATTATGCCGGTCTGTTCTCTCAGACTGTGTCCCAATTATGTGGAACAGCCGTTTAAAAACACCAAGGATCACTTTTCATCGGTAAGGTTTGTAATTAAACAACTACTATTTAAAAAACACGATGTTTTAATTCGTTATTTTGAAGTTTAGTCTGATTTGCCAGTGTTGTCAGTTTATTAATAGGGAGATTTGGCCAAACTATGGGAGACAAGATACAAATACCATTACATCATCTTTCGATCAAAAGACATTATTATTTTAAAAATTGCAATATTTATTTGATCAGTAAAAATCTATACCTACAAAATAAATTAAACCTATGACGTCATGCACTAAATACAGTAGAACCCGCTTATTGCGATCACGTTTAATACGTTTTTCTGCCAGTCCCTGCAACTTGAGACATGTTTCCATACATTTCTTAGTGCTTAATACGATTCGTCATCCCGTTTAATACGCCTAATACGCCAACGTAATAATAGTAACTCTTTTCTGACTGCGGGTCAACTGACTAAGCACAAAACTTTTTAAAAAAAGCACAGGTTTTAGTAATAACGTGTTTGACGTCATATTGGAAGAAGAAGAACCCATGATACGGCAGGGCTTTCCTGGATATTCTTCCATTGATCACAATGGTAAAGGTTGCGGGAGTCCGGTGGATGCAAGACGCACAGGACCGTTCATTGTGGCGACACTTGGGGGAGGCCTATCTCCAACAGTTGATGTCTTTCGGCTGAAATGATGATGATGATGATGATCATAATGTGTAGTATTTTTGTCAGTTACTTTCTAATATTGTGGGTTTTAGATTTCCTACGGATCCCATACTAGGAAATTGCTGGTGAGATATTATACTGCAGACTCGAAACGAAGACCAGTAGAAACCTCACAAGCTTCAGCACAGTCGTGTGTTCCGAACATTTCACAGATTATATTTACAAAAAAGGAATTACGACGGCTAAAGAAGGGATCGGTAATTCGGTACCAGACACGATACGATGTTTTTAATTAAATTGGTAATGAAAAAATCGTGCAGTATGGCTATTTTACCGACTTCAAGAAAGGTAAGAGGTTCTCAATTCAAATTCAGTGTTGAGAGGCCTCCTACACGGTGGACCAATGACCTGGTGAGAGTCACGGGAATGCGGTGGATGCGAGATACACAGGACTGTTAGTTGTGGTGATGTCGTCCTTCGGTTGAAATGATGATGATGAATGATACACTAATCAGGCATTATCTGGCATTTTTTGCTGAATTGGGCCTTTTTGATGCAGCCATGAGTCGCACATTCTTGCTATATTCACACATCGGAATTTATACTTTTTATTTGTTTTTTTGTTTGTTTGTTTTATGTACTTATGTAACTGGATTATTGTGTGTCTTTTAGAATGTTCTAAATAAATGTTTTTCTTTCTTTCTTTAATCTACAAAATAATTATTTTATTGGACCTATTTTGTTAAACTTTCATCATAATAAATCATGAAGAAAAGGAAAGTTAATAATTTGGAACAGGCATCCCTAAACACGCACACGTTGACAGTTTGACGACAATAAGTACACGAGCGGTACTCACACATATCACGCAATTGGAGCCATTTTCAGCGCGTCGTTTGTTAGCATTGCTCTATCTAGACAGGTATATAATCAAAGGTTCAATTCATCGCGGTGAAACTCATAATGAAGCTATAATCTCGATAAGTCGCTCAAACTGCGTTTTGTTTGAACGAGTTGCGATTAGTTTCATTGGTGAATTTGGCTCTAAAGCGCAATTTAGACGGTACGAGTTTCTCGCCTCGAACATACGAGAATCGTAAGAGCATAGAAAAAATGTCATCGTCTAAACACATACCTAGGCGGTGCGAGTTTCTCGTCTCGAACGTACGATAATCGTAAGAACAAAAAAGTTTCTTCGTCTAAACATTCATCTAGACGGTTCGAGTTTCTCGACTCGAACATACGATTCTCGCTAGAGTGGACGAGCGAGAGGTATGACTTGCCTCTCGCTCGTCTACTCTGGCGAGAACAAGGATCATATAATATCCTAGGGGCAAACTGGATTGATTCCGGAGCAAAATTACACACTCTAAAGTGTACTATATTTTCATGTGCATTAGGTTCATATGTTTCATTGACAAGTAAAAGAAGAAAAAACGTTCCGAGCAAGACAACGAGAAAGAGGTGGTGTGTCCCTTTCTAACCTCTATTTATAACTAGGGTAACCATAAATTTACTATAAATGTAAATTATTAATATTTATGTCATTGCAGCATTTTAATATTAATTGATGCTGTAGAATTCTAATACTTATGGACGGCAAAGTACCAGTTATTCCTAACTATTTGTGAAACCTAAGAAAATAGTTTAAGTTACTGAGAAGTCAAAAGTAATTAATTTTCAATTTTTTTTAAAATATTTTTTAGTGAATATTTTTTTTTAGTTATAAAGAGAGTTTTAGTAATCTTACTTGAGACTCCCCAGTTAAGAACAGAATTTGGAACCCATGACATAAAGAGAGATCACAATTCATGGTGTAGCGGAACTTCTTTTAGTTCATGATAAAAACTCTTTAGTGTAGCGTTTAAAAAAAAACATTGTATTATATGTCATGCCACTTCCCGTGTAAATTTTCACCTTAAAATATATTAGAAATTACAATTTAATTTTGTATTAATTTATTTCATGAAATACTCGCTTCACTGGTGACCTCTGAAAAAAAAACACGATGAGTCAACATGGGATAACGCGTTATCTGGTTCATTCAAGCCAGCATATTATTATACAGGACCACATAAGGTACTAGAGAGGGGCGACAAGGTGTTCAAACTCCTCTTTAACGGTAAAACAGTCACAGTATCGGTAGACCGACTTAAACCAGCCTACATACTTCAAGACTCACACACCACAATAACACACATCAACGCACACACGCATAGTGAACACGGGCATAAACAGCCTACACAAGATACACAAGTCACTAACTCAACACCGGCGACCGAAGACGACAATATCAAAAGGACACGGTCAGGCCGTAGGGTACGGTTCCCTGACTACTATCGCCTTTGACGGTCTCAAGAGGGGTGTGATGTAGCGGAACTTATTTTAGTTCATAATAAAAACTCTTTAGTGTAGCGTTTATAAAAAAACATTGTATTATATGTCATGTCACTTCCCTTGTAAATTTTGACCTTAAAATATATTACGTATTACAATTTAATTTTTTATTAATTTATCTCATGAAATACTCGCTTCAATGGTATTAAAGTTCAAGATTCAGTTCTTTAGTAAAATTAGTTTTGATTGACGACTTTTTTGGTGAAATGGCCCGTCGGTGTTCGTACAGCTACGACAATCGCGTATTTAATTCGGCTAGAGGTATAGACAAAGCGTTCGACGCTAAATCCCCATGCGTGCGCTTGTGATATTCGTATTTAACCTTTCATCCAATCATCATCATCATTCTAGTCCAAACACGTCCACGGTTGGACACAGGCCTCCCCCAAATGTCGCCACAATGAACGGTTCTAAGCGTCGCATCCATCGGATTTCCGCAACCTTTACCAGTTCATCGGTCCACCTTGTAGGAGGCTTTCCACGTTTCACACTGTCACCACTCCAAATCCTTGGAAAGGTGTACTCGTAACTGGTACTTTGCCGTCCATAAGTATTAGAATTCTACAGCATCAATTAATATTAAAATGCTGCAATGACAAAAATATTAATAATTTACATATATAGTAAATTTATGGTTACCCTAGTTATAAATAGAGGTTAGAAAGGGACACACCACCTCTTTCTCGTTGTCTTGCTCGGAAAGTTTTTTCTTCTTTTACTATTGTCAATAAAACATATGAACCTAATGTACATGAAAATATAGTACACTTTAGAGTGTGTAATATTGCTCCGTAATCAATCCAGATTGTCCCCAAAATATATAAGATCTTTGGTAGGTATAGACAAGTCAAGATTCTCGAAAGCAAGCAGTGGTGCCAACTTAGCACTTTCAGTGCTAGATTTGGCACTATTTTCACAAGGCCAGCACTGAAATCTAACATACAGCACCTAGCACTGAATGTAGCACTATTTAATAGTCAAGCGAAATTTTCTAATTCCAGATAATAAAACGAAGACACGCCATGTATATATATGCATTCGTATTTCACATAGATTTATTACCTTTGGAATTACACATAGATAATTAATAAGTTTATGAGTTTTTGGCGGGATAACTTCGAGTGATGTTCAGTGGGTGTTTCAATTCTTTGCAAATTGATTCCTAGCGGATATTGTGATGTAAAATTAGTGTAGTTTCACATAGCAATATATTGGAATAAATAAATATAAATATAAGTATATAAATTAATTACGTATATCAATTATTTATATTCGAACAGGACTTAAAAATGTTAACAAAACTTGCCACTCGTTGAAATTCCCTAAGACATTATTAAAAACATAGTCAAGAAAGATAATATCTTTCTTGTCTATGTTGTTAATAATGTTGTAAAATTTCAGCCGCCTTTTTCAACATATTATGTTGAAAAAGGCGGCTGAAATTTTACAACCATCCACATCAACGGCGACGGTAGTAGGTACAAGGATGGGCACGCCTTAATTATGGCGGTAAGGCCTCTCTTTGAGGCGTGGCTGGAAAGACCTCACGGCGTCCTAACCTTCCGCATGACCCAGGTTCTCACCGGACACGGTAAGTTCGGGAGGTTCCTGTTCCGGATTCGTGCGGAACCGACGCCCGGGTGCCACCACTGCGTGGACTGCCCGGAGGACACGGTGGAGCACACGGTCGAAATGTGCCCCGCTTGGGCAGAGCATCGCCGTGTTCTCGTGAGTGTGATCGGCAGCGGCGATCTCTCGCGCCAGGCCCTGGTACGGGCCATGGTCCGAAGCGAGGAGGGATGGCAGGCGGTCGCCTCCTTCTGCGAAGCAGTAATGCTAGCAAAGGAGGAGGCCGCACGCGAGAGGCAACGGCCCACAAGGCCCAGCCGCCGCGGGGATTCCGATTCCGATCCTGATTTCCAGCCAACGTAGACGCGGGCTTGCGGACGGCGAGCTATGGGTAGCTCGCTGTCCGACCGTCCGGTAATCATCCGGACCAAGCTCAGGTCGTCAACGGCGCGCACTGTTCCCGCGCGCCTCAAGGAGCTGTCAGCAAACCGTAGAGACCCAGCCTGCTAGCTGCAGGCAGGCAGGGTCGAAGCCTACTGGGGCCAAGGGTTTGCTTCCGAAAGGAAAGCCCGGCCCTGGTATCTAAGGCCACGAAGGAACGGGGTGGGTTTTTAGTCAGTAAGAGTCTGACACTATCTCCCGCTCCGCCCAAGGGCGGGAGATGTCATTGGATGATTTTACCCACCACCAAAAAAAAAAAAAAAGAAAGTAGGTACAAGGAGAAAACGATAAAAACAACTGCAGAAATAGATATTGACATTGACAGTAAATATGAGTGGTTATAGTATTAATAGTAAATAATAGTTGTAACAGTTTTTAAGTATGTCAAAGAAAAGTTAAACAATTTTATTATTTTATTTCATATAGCACTATTTTTGGAAATCCATAGCAATCTGGCACTTTTTGGGAAGTTTTTTAGCACTCACTGGTGGTATAGAGTTGGCATCACTGAAAGCAAGAATCTTCTCATTATATTTTTGCCGTCTAAACAGACGCAGGACATTATCGCCTAGTGATTATTGCTTACGAGTCTCGTATGACATAATCGTAGGTGAGAATTTGTTTCTTACCTGTGTGTAAACACTTTGATACGATAATGTCATGGCGATTATTGCTTACGATTATTGCGTACGATTTTCTCGAACAAGACGTTCGAGAAACTCGTACCGTCTAAATTACGCTTAAAACTCGTGTTGCCAAACAGGTTTCATATTTCGATATAAAATTCGCAAGTCGTTTCACTTGTTAAACAGACTCTACATAGGTATTTTCTTTAATTTTACTGTTATTATTTGTTGATATAGCGGCAACAGAAAATTAACTAAACTATCTTCCTATTAGAGATACAGCTCGTTAACCGACATCCAGACGGACGGATAGCTTCATAGGATTTGGTTGGTTTAAAATTTCTATGACCTTATGTTTACAGTAGCAGTATAGATGCTTGGTTTGTGTGAGGAGCATAGATATGGTGAGGAGTGATATGAAAGAAAAGGGAGTTACCTACTTATAATTAGCATGACGGGTGACAGGATAGCTTTTGCTAATATTTTTGGCTTGGATACTAAGTCCTTTAAGCCATGTCTTCGTGTAAAAACTTTGGTTTACCATTAGAATATGGATGTACACATTCTAATGTTTTTTGTTTTGTAGTGTTTGGCAGCAAATGTTTCAAGTAAACCTCGGTAAACTTGGCTGAGGTAGGCAATCAACACTACAATAAAATTCTCAGATCCATTTTACTGAGATCGCGCCTGTTTCAATGATTCCACATATTGTCCAGTTGCACAGACACTTGAGATACAAAACTACACCAATTTTACATCACAATATTCACTAGGAATCAATTTTCGAATAATTAAAACAGCCCACTCAACTTCACTTAAAGAAATTCCGCCAAAAACCCGTGACAGGAGAGAATGGAAGAAAAAAGTGTGGGGCGGGGTAGGAAGATTTTCGTTCGTTTCGTTTCGCCTCATCGTTTCTACCGCTACTGGAACAATTCGGCCTTCCCGTTCGATTATAATTTAGATGGTTTCAAGGTTACTCACTGTAACCTATAGTCTCTTAACAAATTAGTGCGCCTCACCATCAACGATTGCACCACTGCTTACTATCAGGAGGGATCGCAATCAAGCGCGCATTTTATATAAATTTAAAAAAAGATAGACGATTCACAGGACAATGAGTAAACAGAAGTTGAGTGCAAAATAATTTAACAAAGACAGAGCAACTGGTAAAATGAAAATTCTTGTCACTGAGACGTAACTAACACGTAAACAAACTGGGGCATTATACGCTACATGTAAATAAACTTCAATTTAACGATAGACAGGCGCTAGGCTTGACGAGTATGGGAAGTTGAGCTTATTTCTGTCTTTTATTGAACCAAAACATTGCCCAAGCAGTGAAGTTAACTTTTAGGTTTCAAGTACTTTTACCTGCAGCTTACGTTATTTCGGAGGTCACGTGTTTTTTTTTTGAGGTTGGGAATCATCAAATTTCTTCTCCCGCTTTAGGGTAGAGCCGGAGGTCGTGTCAAACTTTTGCTGGCTAAAACTTAACCTATGTTCTTTCAGTTGCCTTTTGCGTTCTTGGACCACAAGTATCCCTTTCATATTTTAACCCATGGCCCTAGCAGGCATTGGCTCTAGTGGGTGGGCCTCTACAGTTTGATGAAATCCCTTTAAGGCGCGCGTGGAATACTATGCGCCGTCTCGAGGAATCGGTCTCGGTTCTTATAGGACAAGCTGATGGCAAGCTACAGTTTGCTTGTCGTCCAGTAAGCCCGCGCCTGCGGTGGCCGGAGATCGCTCTGCGATTCCCGACGCCCGGGGTGATTCCTGTCACGGTGGCTTAGGCATGTACGTTCTCCCCACTCTTGGGGACCGCTAAGTAAGGAACCGAGATAGGCTTATAGATTGATATACAAAAAAAAAACGTACTTTTTTTTTTACAAAGTACCGCACATTTGTAACTATTAGGTATTTTCTATTCGTTAAGGCTAAATAAACTTCTGCACATTTAATCCCCCGACAGTGACGCTAATTTTTAAAATATTTATAGGTTAGTTTTAATGAAGTTAAAAGGCTGAAAGAGTTTAAATTATAAAAAACTGTTTTTATAAAAAAAACATGCTTTTTGAGTCACGGTTTTTTTTAATTTTATTTTTATTATTATATTACTTTAGCATGAATTTTGATTATCTACTATTACCTATTTGGTACATCTCTCGTCAGGCATATTACTACATAATGACTACGCCTGAGAAATAATGTAAAAAAAAAACACTTTACACTGAGATGCAATTTATGAGTACCTGCTCTAAATAAAACGATGTTTACAGCTCTCTACGGAATGACTTTTTGCGGTATTACTAACTCGGCCATAGATATAACTCGGCCAAGTCCTGAGGGGCTGCAAAACTGAAACCAATCATTCTGAGAGATTCAATGATATGGTCATTTGAATAAAAATGTCTGCTCTTATTATAAAATTGGTTTTGTTATCATACTCTCGGTTTAATAAAGGCCTATTGTTAAGCATAACTAGAATAAATAGAATTTCAGGTATTTCCATAAACACCAACATCTTACAAGAATGATGATCAACCATGTCACGCAGAGATATACATATACAAGAGTCTCAAGTGGTCCTCGTACTGTTTCATGCTCATGAGTGCTTTTCATAACTAGCGTTTCTATGTAGCTTGCGGTCTTTCACTATTCAGTTTTTTTTAATTGGAAACGTTTGTGTGCCATAACCAAAATACTTTTTGGTATTTACTGAAACTCTATTCACTTCCCATGGTTTGAGTAGAACTTTTAGCTGGTTTTTCAGGTTGCCCTATGTCTTCGCGGGAAATCATCAAATAGCTTCTCTCACTCTGCCTGGAGCGAGAGGAAATGTCAGACTTGCACTCGCTTATTGATTATAACCCGTGCTATTTTTCGGACGGCGATCAATGGGTAGCTCACCATCTAATTGTCCGGTAACCGTCCGGACTGAGCTCGAGTCGTCGACGGCGCGTAAGGTTCCACGCGCGCCTCAAGGAGATTTTAGCAAAACATTAGTATAGGTCCAGCAGGGTCTAAGCCCAGTCTACTGGTGCATGGATTGTGCGAAAAACATCCCTGGGGTCCTGGCCCCGTCACTTATGCAGACATTTTCTTGAGGGTGCGCTTGGTATGATCAACACACCGTTCACACGGCGAGCTACCTCCCATTTGCTTGCTGTAGCATCCCATGTCTACGGTGACCAGGAAACACTGAGGCAGCAGTTACCTCAGCAATCGCTTTCCATGCCTTCTCGGTCCGTACTCCATGACCAAGGCCAGATGCGCGAGGTCACTCGGACTTTCCTTTTTTTTTTGTTCTTGTTTCTCCAATAACCTTGTTTCAGTATCCCAAAAATCTTTTCATATTTTTTTAGCGTTCTTTTTTATCGTAGTCGGGTTTTAGTTTTTTTTTACTTTTTTTTTATTTATACTATTTTGGTGTTAAAACACCGTGCTTCTACACTGTCTTTGACATGGAATGTTTTGACTGCTTGGGGGCGCCACTTGAATTTTGATGGTAATATTTTTGATAAGCACAAGTGAAGCCCTTTCAAATGATATCAGATATGGTGTTTTTATATTAATGTTTTTTTTACACATGGCTTTTTTACACATGGCTTTTTTTCCGCTAGAGGGCGTCACTTTAAATTTGAACAATATATTGTAAATGTACAAGTGAAGTCCTTTCAAATGATACCAAACACGACGTGCTTAATTTTTTATTAACACAATACTCTTTGTCCACTACAGGGCGCCACAATAAATTTTGATGATTATTTTTATAAGTACAAGCGAAGCCCTTTCACTTGTACTTCCTTCAGTGACGGATGACAGGACAGAGTGGAAGAAACAAACGTGTTGCGCCAACCCCAAGTAATATGGGATAAGGGCAGGAAGAAGAAGTGAAGCCCTTTCAATTGATATCAAACACGGTGTATTTATCTTGACATTTTTTTTAACACATGAGTTTTTGTTCGCTAGAACGCTTGAATAATATTTTGGAAATCTACGAGTCAAGCCCATTCTAATGTTACCAAACACGCGGTATTTATCTCATTTTTATTTTTAACTCATTACTTTTTATCCACTAGAGGGCGCCACATCGATTTTTGTGACACGTTACGTAGTTCAGCGGACGAATAAGACGGTTCTAACGATACCTCATAAGTCGAGTTCCGATAAGTAGATTAGGAGCTATATGAAAGAACAGATGAACATAGTCACATACATACATACAAAGCCGGTCAAAATTATAACCCTCCTTTGGCTTGGCAGATGGACTGGGAGCTCCTCCTGGAAGCCGCGACGGTACAGGGCTGGGTGCAAGCACTGGACAGGCCTGTCGACATCGACGTCGAGGCGGAGTTGTTCCGGAAGGCATGTCGCAAATCTGCGACGCAGCAATGCCCCGAGTCCGTCCAGGACGTGCCAAGCGCCAGGTGTACTGGTGGTCGCCGGAGATTGCCGCATTGCGCAATGCCTGCTATCACGTGCGGCGCCGGCACGCCAGGTATTGCAAGCGCCGCATCCACCCGCCGGATGCGGAGGCCATAGAGGCGGAGCTGTACGAGGGTTACAGGGTGGCCAAGCGCACCTTCCGAGCGGAGATGAAGCTGGCCAAACTGGAGGCCCGCAACGTATGGCTGGGGTCTCTGAATGCAAACCCTTGGGGACGCCCATACAAGATGGTGCGGGAGAAACTCCGTCCCTGGGCTCCCCCGCTGACTGTCTCCGGCCCGAGCTCGTGGAGGGTGTGGTTAGCACATTGTTCCCTACGCGGGGAGTACACTCCCCCTATCCATGGCTCCGCCACCACCGGCAGTACCTGACGCGGACCACAACGGCGATCACGACGACGATGTTCCAGAGGTGACCGAGGTAGAGATGAGAGCGGTACGAAGGCTAAGTGCCAAGAATAGCGCCCCAGGACCCGACGGCTTGCGCCTGGGAGGGCGTGGGTCCTGGCAATGGAGGCTCTCGGGCCTCGATTGAAGGGGCTCTTTAGCGCATGTTTGGAGAGGGGCCAGTTCCCACTTCGCTGGAAGACGAGAAAACTGGTCCTCATAGCGAAGCCAGGGCGCCCTGCGGACGAGGTGGGCAAGCTCTTCGAAAGAGTAGCACGGGTGGGGCCGGACCTTTAGGATGGACAGTTCGGCTTTCGCAGGATGCGCTCCACGGTATACGCCATCATGCGCGTGCGAGCCCTCAAGACGGGGGATGCGGTGTCTTAGGGCAGGTGTGGCGTGGTAGTGTCCTTGGACATTGCCAACGCCTTTAATTCCCTGCCCTGGAGTAGCATGGGAACAGCACTCCGGTACCACCGGGTGCCCGACTACCTCAGTCGTGTAATCGAGGCCTACCTGTCGGATAGGTATATCAACTGCCCCGGTCACCAGGGAGAGTGGAAACGTCGACAGATGTCGTGCGGTGTTCCGCAGGGATCGGCACTAGGACCACCCTTGTAGAACATCGGGTACGACTACGTGCTGGGCGGCGACTTCCCCGACGGGGTTAGCGTGGTCTGCTACGCGGACGACACGTTGGTCCTAGCGCGGGGAGAGTCGTACCGGACGGCGATCGAACTAGCGACACGTGGGGTTGCGATAGTAGTTGACAGGATCCAGCAGTTGGGACTCGAGGTGGTATTGCACAAGTCCGAGGCCATGTGTTTTCACGGCCCTCGGAGCGCGCCACCACCGGGTTCCCAGCTAACGGTAGGAGGGTTTCACATCGGCGTCGGGTCGACGATGAAGTACCTGGGACTCGTCCTCGACAGCTGGTGGAACTTCAAGGAGCACTTTCGAAGTCTGGCTCCCAAAATGAACCGGACTGGGCTGCTCTCGGCGGCTCCTGCCCAACCTCAGGGGACCAGACGCCTCCTGCCGGAAGCTCTACGCGGGAATCGTTCTTCGGTCCATGGCCCTCTACGTGGCTCCAGTGTGGGCACCGTCGCTGCAACAGCAACCGAGGGCCCAGCTGAATGCTTGCCAGAGGGTCATGGCAATACGCATGGAGCGAGGGTACCGGACGATTTTCCGCGAGGCGGCGACCCTCCTTGCTGGCCAACCGCCGCACAGTGATCAATTTTCAACTTTTAGGTGGAAGAAAATATTAAAGGACGGAAAAGTATTATTTTCAATGTAAAATGACTGAACAAGCTTTAATTTATTTATTTATCATGCTTTATATGCACTAAAAAAGTGAACAACTAATTAAAAATTAGACATATTTATTCATTTTCTTCGTTATCTATGCAAGGTTCGTCTAGTAAAACTAAAACTTCGCTGGAAAGGGCACCTTTTTTTCTGTACGTTACTGTTTGAAGAAGACTTGAGTATTGAGGATCCGATGTTACCAGTAAAATTTTAAACAAGTCCTGGTTTTCCACTAAACGAGAAACTGTATGAAAACCAGCGCTGTGAGCTTATCGCTTTATGCATGAGGTCACAGCTTTATGCTGAGCGTTCGGCCGTTTTGCGCGGATATGACGCACATATTCCTTAGATTATAATGATTATTATGTTTATGTGGTTTTAAGTTTGCGTCATTTCGCAAATAAATAAATAAACTGTTTTTCTTTCTTTCTTTCTTTCAATAAATCTTGGACAGGAACTTCGTTTGAAATATCAGTAACACTGTTGTTTAATGGGTAACATTTTTGTTTCTCCTCCATAATTTTAGTGTGGTGGATAATGATGTTTCAAATTTTTGCGTATGGCTGATGTTTTCAGGGCTGTGTGTTGATGACGTGTTAATTTCAACTCTGTAAACAACGACAATGCCTCTTTTGCCGAATACGAAATGTTTTCATTTTCGTCACTTTATAATTTATCAGGTCTACTATTATCAAAAGAAGATAAAATATTATGTAAAGTAGAAGCAGTGCTACGTTTTTCAATCTTATACAGTTTCATTTCCGCGGCTAAACATAATTCTTCGGCACTTTTGGTGTTCACTTCTTCATTTAACCTTCGTCGCTTGGTTCTGTCAAAAACGTTCGAAAAGTGCTGTTTTGGTCGCCCTCTACACGCACTTTGTGAAGTAAAAGGTTCATTTCCATGTTCACCGGAGATAATAATGCATTTATTAAGCCAATGCTGGTACTTTTTTTCAAACTTGATCACTTTTCGGCTAGTTGCTACCCAGTTCCTAGCGGCTGAAGTACAAAAGCTGTGAATAGTATTACGCAACTTATTTTTCTCAATAACGTTCAAATTTGGTACTCCAATGGTATTTATTACGAAATTCAGTAACTAGTCTTTTGATTGCTTAGTAGTAGGTTTCATTGGAGGATGTTGTTTAAGCACATTGAATAAATCTTTATTTTTTATAGTAGCACCGTTACTTAAAAAGTCAAACTTTGTTCAAGAAGGGCAAAAATGCGCAAAAAAATCTCATTGAATATAATAGTTGAGGGTTACGTAGTAGTCCTAACAAAGTTAAAAGTTCTGTTTCTTTGTTTCTCTTAAGATAATGGTCTTAGAAACAAATAAAATAGGGTAAATATTTTTATATATTCTAATTATTTTTTCTGATAAAATAATTACAACCAAGCATGAACAAACACATAAAATAAATCATAAATACCTTTGAGAATATGCACCATTTTTATTAAGTCCCACAGTAAACAACTTATACCACAAGAGATAATCATCTTCACTAGATATATTTTACGTAAACAGTAAAAATCAATGTAATTTGCGGAGTCGATAGCTTTGAGCATTAATACCTGAAGACAAAAACAACGTATAAAAATATTATTGTAGTACAGAGTGTACACAATAGTCCTAAGCACATATCGATTATTTTTTCGATCTACCTTCATTTTGAGAAAATTGAATTCCATCCTGATTGATCACTGTGCGCCGTGGGACTTGGAGGCAACAGTCCTTGCACACGTGCACGATAAGCGCATGGAGATGCAACGCCGGGGCGAAATTCCGCTGCAGCAACAAGTCGAGGCATGGCGGACAGAGCTCCGGCGGGATCTCATGGCGAAATGGCATTAGCGACTATCGCTAATGCCATTTCGCCATGAGATGGATAGTCGCTCGTTCTGGGCGCGCCACGATTGAGGCGATAAGGCCCAACCTTGAAGCGTGGCTGGCAAGACCTCAAGGCGTTCTCAACTTCCGCACGACGCAGGTCCTTACCGAACACGGCAAGTTCGCTAAGTTCCTGTTGTTCCTGACTTGGCTCGCGAGGTTGTGGACATGTGGGAAGTGGATACAGCAGTCATTGTGCCGATAGTCGTGACGGCCAATGGCTTAATAGCCAAGAGCCTCGACCAACATCTTAGGAGGCTCTCGTTAGGCAGTTGGATCGGGAGCCTGATTCAGAAGGCAGTACTCCTGGACATGGCGCGTATTGTCCGGAGGTTCCCCTCTCAGTAGCCCTGACAACCGGCAGCTTGGACGCTGTTCCCGATGCCCGTTGGCTACTATTTTTAATTTTTTTTTTTATAATGTTTTTGTAAAGAAATATTTAAAAATGTGTGAAATATGTATGTAAATAAATAAAATAATATAATATACAAGAATTTGAACTAGTTATTTTTAATACACTCCTACAAAATAGGTACCAATTGAAAGGGCTTGCAAAGAGTAACTTGAAAAATAAAGTGACATTATTCTAAATCCATTATTCTCCTTCTTCTCAGTCATGTACTCTTGGTGGAGTGTTCCTGGTCATGGATCGTCTGGTAGGTTGGTTACGGCTTTTGCGAGACTTCTCCATCTCTCTCTCTCTCTCTCTCTCTCTATTCATGGCACTTCGTGTACATTCAAAGAAGGAACACTTTCATTGCGTATATGATATGTCCAAACATCTTAAAAATTCGCTGTTGCACAATTGACGAAAGTTTTTGTTTGAAGCAAAGCTCTTTAAGAATGGAAACGTTAGTGCGGTGAGCAGTGCTTACGGTGCTTTTGTTGGATTGTCCATGTTTCAGCTCCATACAGGAAAATAGGGGATGTTAAGCATTTCATTAATCGAACCTTGGTTTTTTTGCTTACGTGGCGATTTTTACATACCTTTGTGAGATTCTCTACGGCTGATCGTGTTATGGCACATCGGCTTCCTTGAATCTTCTCCGCATTTCTCAGTATTTGTGATTGTGGATCCCAGGTAGATAAACTCTGGACAACTTCGCAATTGACTATTTCATGTAAGTTAGGTTGATTGTTAGTCTTACGATCCACCACCATCATTTTTGTTTCATAAATCCTACCTGGCAGACTTCTCAGGCGGTCGCCTCCTTCTGCGAAGCATTGATGCTAGCAAAGGAGGAGGCCGACCGTATCAGGCAAAGGCGCTCACGCCGCAGCCGCCGCCGTAATTACGATCTTGATTTCCGGCCACCGTAGGCGCGGGCTTGCGGAAGGCAGGCAATGGGTTGCTCGCTTTCCGTACGTCCGGTAATAGTCCGGACCGAGCCCAAGGGCGGGGACGTTATTGGATGATTTTACCTACCATAAAAAAAACCTGGCAGACTTCTAAGTTTCTTTTGCCTTCCTATGATATGGGTATCAAATGAAAGGACTTGCTGAGAATACCAATGTGTTTTAAGGTATAACTCAAAAAACAAGCTTCAATTAAATGGGCTAAAAAGAAGAAAATAAACTTTTCCTTAAACTTTTACTATCAATTTATAACTATCGTAATTTAACTTATTTAAATCAATGAAGTATTAATTTAAATAAGTTAAATAACTTCATCTATTGATTTTAATATTTTCAAAATCTCGCGACAAGCTTTTGTATCATATAAATTGTGTAATGCCGTTATAAATCATAGTAAAAGTTTTAAAGGAAAAGTTTATTTTCTTCCTTTTAGCCCATTTAATTGAAAGCTTGTTATTAAAAATGTTTTTTTATTTGTAATTTATTTAATTTAAAAACACTAAATCAGTGCATATATAGCACTAAACTCATAATTATCTGTATTGAGTACTAATGTTGGTTGTTTGTCAAACTTTGCTTTAGCCAGAAAACATGTCAAACTTTGGCGTTAAAGTATATTTAACTTCAAATTCTCAATTCAGAAACCAACCACATTTCTATTGTTTTTGATGTGTGATTGAAAAAAAACAAACATAGATAGGTCCTTTTTAAAGAGCTTTTAATTACCGTTGTTGTAGGATTCATCGTTGCAGCCACAAGTATCAGCTTCGCACCAGCCCAAGCAATGGGTCGGCGTCCATCACGAGCCCGTTCCTGCACTGCACCGCCTCGTTGGGCCAGACTCAGCATCTGTTTGTAAGGTAAGGACCTCGGCTTTCAGAAGGCGCTTGCACTTACACCCCTGGTGTGGGTGGATCGATGGTATACTTGCCACTCACTCAGTCTACCTTAGACTGCATCTAGACGTAGGCAAGCTGCACCCCAACATAGTCCTTCCCGCCAGCTTATTGTAATTGGCCTCTTTTCGGGAATTCGTTCAATATTATTTTAAACGACAGAATAGTTCTGAAAGAAAACCTCTCTATGTTCATCATTCATCATCTTTTTCAGCCAAAAGCCACTGACACTTAAACAGCCACTGTTTGGACGTCCACCTTGTAGGAAGCAAATTCCAACGTATTTTATGCTATTGAGGAAAAATGTGTAACAGGTACCTAGGATTTCGGGAAAAACACCAAAAGATTTTTACCTCACTAAGACCACCACATGTCACATGTGTGTGGCTTTTGGCCACTTAACGTTCGGTCTCTTGATCGGAAGGGACAAGGCAGTGGTGAACTTTTGGATTGTCACAATAAGCGTTAGAGCTGAGGAAGAAGATGTAAGTATCCGGCACTGCATGCTATGCTACGTATCGCAGCATTGTGCGTTCCGATCAAGAGCAAACCTTAGAAGAAAAAGCAGTGCGCTTGAAATTTCAATCCGGAGTAACTTTGTACGAGCGTGACTCACACAATTTCAATCACCTTTTCCGTAAACCCATTTACTATGAAGCTCTTTTTATTTTATCACAATATATACAAGTTATAATCAACAAATTTAAATCTTTCGAACAAAGCGAAATAACTACTGTGTACAATAGATAGCTTTTTGTAGACTTCTTTTCGAAGTCACGTAGTAAGGTCATTTACCGTAGAGTTGCGACTCTTCCGAAGTCTAATAATCGTTAAATGTCCGAATAATCGAGCTTATTAATAAAGAGCCGTTTTCAATCCAAACGTTTTTGACTATTGAATATCAATTTTCAGCTGACTGTCTAGTATTCATAACACAAGTTCTGCTTAGCTTGGAACTAGACGGCGTTGCGTTGTCAGTCCAACTACCACCGGAAACGCGTAATTAAAATTAAGCATACATTGTGGTATTGTTATTTTAAATAAATCAAGCGAAATTAAACAAGGTTTTCAAATCAAAATCAATAATTTACGATGTCGGTTAAGTTAAGGCCCTGCTCGACGGGCGAATAAGCTGCGGTCTTATGGCTCGTCGGTAAAGCTCGTCGGTGTATCATTGCAATACGAACGACGAGCCTGGCTCGCGGCTCGTCGTGTTTGCTTCATTTTTTACTCTGCTTATCATTCAAAACTTATACTCGCTAGTCGAGTAAAACCGACGTTTTTTAAAACCGCGGAATAGCTCGTACGTCGATCACCTACTTTAGGATGGAACTGAAAAAATAAATAAAAAAAACCCGAATAATTATTTCTGTCATAAAATTCTGCCATCTACCTACATACTCTGCTATAATAGGCCAAGATTTACTATCTACATTCTCTGCTATAGTAAGCTAAGAATACTATTTCGTAATAAAAAAGTCAAACCCGACTACGACAAAAAAACGACGCTGAAAAAGTATGGAACAAGATATTCAGGATGCTGAAATAAACGAGATTACTGGAAATCAAGAACAAAACAAAAAGAACAGCTGTAGTCAAAGTATTACGGTTGGTACCTATATAACATCATCCCCTTGTGTTACCACAAATTTATTAAAAATTAACAACATTATATAAGACAGTGGCGTCGTTTATACTGTTCAATTGAACTTGCATGAGTATGTCATGATACGACTGCGCATTTTACTGATTTGACAAATTAATCTGACATTAGTTTAGCCAGACCAAAGCGAACACGTTTCACTCGGCCATCTTTAAAAGGGATATTAAAAAAAAAGTGTTTCTTTATGAATATTCACCGTTAAATTTTTGTCGTTTTAATCCCATGGAGGGTCGATTCGGTACATGAAACATTATCGATTTGTATAGATAAAAATTAAAAATAATATATAATAATATACGTCACGCAAATATTCGGAAGTCTCTATCTATTACTATTTAATGATGCTTTAGTACCTAATCAAGTTTAACTTTAACAGACGCGGCGAGAGGCGCATGCACTTCGACGGCAACTCGTTCATAGTGCGCAACGCTGGCCACTCGGCCGGCTTCGACGACAAGAATCAACTCAAAGTGTACTGAAGCTTTCCCCGCAACCATCACAATCTTACTCTCCAGCTTTATTTTCGAAGTGGTACTGATCACCGCCCAATGTTGTATAGAACACTATCTATAGACCACTCTGTATTGTCTTCGTAAGTAGTGCCATTTTATAAACACTGCCTAATATTTCCTCTTTAATCTCTTTTCTCTCTAGATTTGTACGAAACACGCGGACAAGTCGTGCACAAAGTTGACGGTGTAACTCGATTTTCTTTTTTTATCAACGCCAGTGTGTAAAGCTTGTGAAAGTTTTTGAGATTTTTAATTTCTATCACCCCCATGTTATAACTGCCAAACTGCCGTTTTGTTATTGTTAAAGTTCGACTAGCGCCCGTCATAGCGGTGTCATAGTGATTAAGATTACAGTTTCATGATGTAAGTGTTAGATCGTCAAAGTGCCATATTGTTATACCGTAACACATTGAGCATTTTGTAATTCATTTTTATAGTTGTTCAGCTTTACAATAGTTAACGACCAAAGCAGTGTTAATATTCAACTGTTTATATATTTCATATACATCTGTTAAGATGCAATATTTTTTTGTAAAACATATTTTATCGTATTTAAGAACTTATGCGTTGTTTGAGAAACAAAAACAATCAGATTTATATTAAACATGAAATAGGAAATAAATCAGATTGTTGAACTAGATCACATTATTTTCAACGCAATGGTTACTTCTTATTATCAACAGTTGCGACAGCGGTGGACATCAACACAATGAACAGAGTTTCCGCGACTTCAGTAGGTTTTGTTATTTATTATCGCTTTTTGAAGATATTAATAGTTTAATAAAATGACGTCTAGTCGAGTCTTGAGCTTGGCAGTTTTCATAAAAAAAATGATATTTTGGAAATTACGACTTGTCCCCATTTGTTTCTTTGTGTATAAAAGTTCAAGTAATACTTTATTATGAAGTAATAAAGCAATGAATGCTTCAAACTTGTCTTTGATTTTTATTTAATAATAATAATTTCTATCCTGGGCCAAATTCCTGAATGATTAACGATTGCTGTTTTTCTATTTTTTTTTCTGTGTTCTCAACTAAAAAATATTTATTATTTTTATTTTTAATATTAGGATATATAGCGATTTGATACCTTTGCTTCACCTTCAACAACCAGCAAAACTTAAGCGTAAAAAAGTAAATTAATATTTATGCTTCGATCAAAGATTCACGTGCGTTTGCCCAGTAAGGCCCCGCAGAATCTGCGTTTTAGGTGTTCACCAATCGAATTTACTCGCTTCTAGGATCATTTGTACCGCTTTCTTTTTCAATGTACCTCTGTACTTTTGAAGAAAAATGCAAAAAAGGGGGCCGTGCCAGCCAAACGTTTTGTGTGTGTGTGAACTGAGGGACCATACTTGCATTTCGCAAAATAAAAATCTAAAGATTTAGTAAAAGTCTTAAAACAATTGTAAAACAAGTCTGGGAATTTGTAAAAATATACAAAAAAAATACAGCCCTTAAAGTTTCTTCTAAATAGTTCATAGAAGCAGATGTGCACAACATGATTTATTCGAGATGAATTCAAACAATTTCTATAAATAAATAAATAAAAAATAAATTTGATTATTGTAAGGTTAGTATTAAACACTCAGATAGGAAAAAGATATATATATATATTTCAGCGTGTTGCGTGGCAGTGCGATAATCGCCTTGGCGAGCGCGGGCGATGCGGGAGAGAGGGATGAGCGATGCACGTGGTCGTTTAGATTACAAAGAAATGTTAAGGGGTAACTTGCACACTCATTGTGAGCTTTAGGTACGCCGAACAGAGCGCCGAGCATTCGCAGGAATGTTAAATTATAAGGAAATGCTTTTGAAACTAAGCATTTACCTGTATTGTACCTACGATTCGTTAGAACGTTACACTACATAGAAATGCCGCACGGTTGTGGCTTCCAGCTTCTGTAGAATATAGATATATATATAAAAAAGTTAAAGCACATTTGAGCTTTTTGCGTTTCGTACGAGCGGGGCGGCGGCGTCGCTTGTGTGGCCGCAGATTTGTCGAAATATTTGCGGTGCGGCGCTGCAACGCATCGTGTGCCCCGGCTCTAACACTGGCAAATGGCGGAGAGGTGGCGGTGCGGTGGCGAACGTATACACAGCATACATAGAGGCGCGGTGGCGAAGCGGTGTCGGCGCGGCGACGGCATCGTGTACAGGGCCCTTAACGTAACAGCTCGTACAATACGCGGCATATAAGTGAAATCAAAATGGTGATCGACCTTCAATGCGCAGTACCATGGCGCAGTAACAGATTTTCGGGTAAGTTTTTGTATATTATGTTGCAAACTCTTTGAGTTTTTATATCTTGTATTTGCAAGTTGACTTTTTGAGTTGCCACTTCTGTTAAATTTACGTTGATTTCTGCAGAGCTTTACCCCCGATTTCTGATTTAAGCATTTGAAGTTGATAATTACTCAAACTCTACTTAACCCTCCAAACCTGTCAAAATTTGGCATATAAGCATGGTTTGAGACGCTCTTAACTCAAAATACTCAATTCAGAAACCCGCTCTTAGTTTTTCATTCTGCTAATCACCTTAAAACTAATACATTTGGTCCCTCGATGGCAAAATTGCATCATATTCATTATATATTTATTTAGCACTGTATCTTTCTTCACAAAATGAACACGCGTAGCAAAGTTAAAGCCTCAACCATGTCGTCTTGTGGTATCACTCTTCAGGGAGAGAACTCACGAAGCGGTTTTTTCCCGGCCCGCAGTTTCTGTAGAATGCAAATACTCGATAAATCGGCGGTCAGCACCCGCACGCTCTGCGGTTGCTTCTTGTCCTACCAATATTACCATAAATTTAATAAGAGTTTTTCGGTTTCATCTCTTACTAAGTCATTGCTCAACTTAAGAAAATTGAATTCTAACTTCAAGTAATCGATAAATATATACCTATGTAATAATGTAAACTGTTACTTGAAAAAATATTAATCCAAGCAGAAGTTATTTAGTTTACTACAAAATATATTTATACAGATTTTGCTTTTCTTCAGATTAATACAATTAATGGTGAGGCTGGGCAAGAAAAGTGGTGTACATTTAGACGTGCAGAAACAACTGTTTATTAAAAATCAATATCAGCTCAAGGGGCCAACATACGATAAAAATGTGTACCAGAAACTAGCTGAAGAGGTTAACTTTGCTATGTCCCCGAAAGCACTGTATCTAAGCTATAAAATAAACTTTCTGGGCACTAACGACCTTACATTGGAGTCGACTAAAATTGATAGGAAATTGTAAATATCAAGTATTGGAACGACACCTTCGAATTCGTCTACAGCATCAACACCTTTAGGGTCACCCGAACGTTATTACAAAATGATCATAATAATAAAATTTCCGTAAATAACCAAGCGGTGTCTAGAAGGAAAACAGTGCGTTGAAAATGGGCGGCTACCTACTATATATTTAAATCTTAATTAATTGACTATCATGACGATATGAATTCTGCAAACTTCATGCAATGAATGAAAGAAAAAATAGTGCGAAATATACTCGTACATCCGAATTATATAACAGTAATGTACGAGTATAATGCATCATAATACTGCACATAAATAAACAAAGCCCCTACATAAGGCAAAACAAAAGCGGAAATACAAAAGCAAAAAAGAAGGCAATACAAAAGCAAAGAAGAGGCAGTATAAAAGCTCCTAGTAAAATAGCTTCGATTACTAAAGCGATATTTAACACTGTAACACCAGAAGAATGACGTCTACATGTCGACAAAATAGAAGATAAATATTTTGAATCGGATAGGATCTCGAAATTGACAATGGACTCATCCATGATATACACTAGCATGGATTCTAAAAGTTGTTGATGCTAATAATAATAATCTGCAATCTATGTAATCGAGCTACACCATAGATTAAGTAAAAAATCTATTAGATGTTCATAATGTGCTATGGCCATGCCATGGTGTTGTCCCTTCATATAAGTCTCCTTATTTTTATTTTATTTATTTAAAATTCATCTATATTTTTTTTCTTTTGGACACTGCACCGTGCATGTTTTTATGTCATCACCGGCCAACGCCAAAAACCAGCGCTGTGTGCTTATCGCATTGTGCATGAGGGCACAGCTTTATGCTGAGCTTTCGGCCGTTTTCACGGATGTGATGCATATCTGTCCTTTAGAAATGATTATGTTAAATTGTTTATTGTCTAGTTGTTAGTTGCGTCATTCCGTGTAAATAAACTGTTTTTCTTTCTTTCTTTCAATAATTTATTTAAAAAATTTAACAACACAGCCCCTTTGTTAGTATTTAATAAACTTAATCTACGTGTTATTAACTTAACCTAAACAATATACAAAGAACAGATACATTATTAACAACAAGGTTGCCCTTGCTGCACCAAAATAATCACAAAACGTCTCAGAAATGGGTCAGGATGGGGCGGTCATCCAGTTGCTCAGATAGCGCCTTCATAATACTGTTGGGATTGCCGCGAACTGTGCATCGTGTATATTCAGCCACTTATCTAACTGCTTGTCAAGCAGTCCTTCTAAGATTTTCGCAGTGACAGTTGGGCCTGTAGTTCGCCTGATCCGATACATCACCAGTTCTATTTTTCAATATACCTAGGCACTACCACATACCACTGTCTTTAACATTTCCAGGGGTAGATATGAGTGGCTAACACTTAAGGAAAAGAATAAAGCGAGCACCCTGGTAAGATAAAAGCTAAGTGCTATTAGATATTTATTCAATAAAAGATTTACAAAGTTCTCATGACTTTTTTATAATACTTTTTTAACCTAATAAAATTAATATGTAATTCAATCTATTTATTTACTTTCCTCAAGTACCTAAATAGATTCTAACTAAATAGATAACTGTCTTGTAACTAAATAGATTCTTTAACTTACAATTTGAGTTACTAAAGATTGATTTTAATTAAATGAGTCAAAATAGATTAATTAGGCTGGCAACATTAAGCACGCACCCAACGACGCGCAGAGTTAACGTGTGCGGGCTCTAGCACACACACCTATCAAGACTCGGATATTAACAGGTTCTTATACGCCTTAGTGAGCGTAGTTGAAATAACGATTGGCATATACTTCGAAAATTAGACGTGATAGATACCATATGTGTTAGTAACTTTTAATCTGACTCATTTCACCTTTTCACTTCAGCTATCGGTTAAGCGGGTACCAAAATCGTGTAACATTTATACAGTTTATCAGTTGAGTTCCAGACCGCCATGGACACACACCACAAACGAGCTGTTGCATTATACTTACTTCACAGAAGAATTAAAAAGAAGAGGGCTAAAACCGACCGCAGGGCGTGCAGGCGCAACCTGACGAAGCTGCGGGTGACCGCGGCTTGCGCGATTGTACTAGTTGCCCGTCGCGTCGGTGCAGCGGGAGCCGCAAACAACCGCGCACACCACGGGCATAAAACGCGCCGCCAAATTTTTTTACATATATACCTACATTTCTGCAGCACAATTTATAAACGCAGTACCTAAAGACAATACCTTTCACATTGTATTGAGAGCCAAACCACGTGGCGGACGTGGGCGGAATCCGATTCGTGAGTTCTTAGCTGTAGCAGTTTTTTTTGTCCATTTTCACTTGGAATCATGGTCACCTCATCAGTTGTAATATATGAGATTTTAGATCGAATTTATCTTGTAAAGTACTAATATAGCAGAATCGCAATTTATTGGGAACAAATGTACTCTTACGCATAATTCTGAAAGCCGAATTTTGTAAAGAAGCATAACTGAATTAAAAAGATATAGCCACCTTTAGAGGGCTGTGTTGAACGAACTAAAATTGGTCATATTTAAAAATTTTGCAAGTTATATGAGACACTAAAGTGGTATGTGAGTATTTCTCAAAATAAATGTACGTAACGAAATGGTAGTAACGAAATATTGTTACGAAATAGTCCTTAGATGTAACTAAATAGTAACCATAAGGCTGGTTACACATTGGCGAAATATTGTGAATGCTCTTCATTTATTCAATACGAAATATTTGTAAGTATGTACCCAAATACTTAAGGGGTTAGAAATAAAATAAGGGAGTAATCATTCATACTATTTTAATCAAATTATTTTTTTTTCCCAATCTTTTAAAAATGAAAACCTGACGTTATTTTAAACATAAAAAAACTTAATTAGAATCACTATCCATTAGCGCTTTATAAATTTCTTCCTTATCTTTGTAATAATTGAATTCTTTCCGAAACACATTTGGTTTGACAATCCGTTTTTTAATCTTTGGATCACATCGCTTTGGCGCGTGAAGATAATTATTAAGCGATAGAGGTTTAAGTCCTTTATAAACCACTTTCTTTTTTGTGTGTATATTTTCCAGTATTTCGTCGTTAAGAATAGTCAGTCCACATGTTTCGCCTTTGACTTTGTGAGTGCCTTCAATTGGTACATTTTCATTATTTTCATATTCAGTGTTATTTTTTGTTGCATTATTATTTTGTATTATAACATCTACATTGTCCAAATCATTGAAATTAAACTCCGGTTCATTAAATGACATTGCATCACTCATATATTTTTCATCCGTAGTTACAGCTTCGTCACTTATTAAATCCTCGAGAATTATTGGCTTTGTATTGATATCAGTTGTTGATCCTTCTTCCTCATGACTTTTTATTTCTTTACTTGGTTTGTCTGTTTCACCTTTTTGTTTTAATACATTCATTATATCAATTGGATATTTGTCTTCTTCCATATCTTTTTGTTGCTTTGCTGTTTTCTTCCCTGTTCCTTTTCCTTTATTCTTAAAGTTTTCTTTGCCTTGTTGTGTTTCGTCTGCCTTGAGGCATTTTACTTCAGTATCATAGAAAGCATGGTTTGCAGACATAAATCTTGACGAAGATAACAATGTTACTTGTTCTGGGGGTTGCCGTTTAACATTTTCCTCCTTTGATGTGTCCTGAAAATTAAAAACATGACATCAAAGTGTATTTAAAAAAATTTTTTTTTTATGATTGATTTTGAAAGGTATTTATTAGTTTTTTATTTGTGTTTGACCCTAAAATACGTCAAAAATCATAAATAAATCTCTTTTATATTTGCTCTCAAATGGACATTCACCTCTAAGTCTTGATCACTCTCTCTGTCATCTATCCTGGGTAAATCATTGTCCTCACTCCAAAAATCCGCATCTATCAGATCGGAATCACTATGATAACTTATACTGACATCACTCTCCGTCGTAGTAGAACTATTTATTCTTTTGAATCTTTTCGCTGCTGGTTTTTGTTTTTTCAAGGCTTGCGGTTTGTTACTGCATGATGCTTTTGGTTCTGATAGGGTGTTGGATAGAAGTTCATGTTCTTTAGTGTAGTAGCAATCACAGCAGATGTTTTTCTGGCAATCAAAGCAGCTCAGCAATTTATATTTAATTGTCGTGTTGCCATCCGTTACAATCTGATGCAGCTTCATTGTTCCTTTTATGGGAATAATATTTTCAGGGATATTTTTGGTCATCTTCTGAATGTCGTTTTCATTAACATAAAACATTTTTACTTTACTGTTAACCATTAAATAGTCATATGCTTCTTTTGCGTTGGTTATGTCATTGCCATGTGAAATATGATTGTCAAGTTGGCGCTTTAATGCCCCACCAACCCTGTCAGCTGGCCCTTTGCCGTGAGAGGCTTCAAAAAAATTCCAAGTTGCATATTCAAATCCGTATTCTTTTATATTATGTTGGAACAAGAAAAAATTATGTTTTTGGCGGTACTGAGTTGTAGGGCTATCAGAAAATATATGAATCTTTTTAATGGTAAAGTGTTGGCACAGTTTCATTATTGGATCCAAATGGGCCCAGATTGCTCCAGGACCATGTTCATTATTTGGGGATATGGAGCATATCGATTGGGGTTTCACATTTTTTCTGTAAAGGACGCAAGTGTGCAATGTGACTTGATTTCTAGACCCTCCGAAGTGTATCGCCTGAATTTCTTCAGACTGCTTGCACGAAAAGTTTTCTGAAAAATCGCAAATCAATGCAGCTTCGTCTTCATCAAGGTTTTCAATACACTTTTTCCACGCCAAGTAATGATGTTGAACATTGTAGTAGTGAGTTTTAAATTTTTGAACATCATTTTGAAATTCTTTTATCAATGCATTCACTGTCCCTTTCACTACCTGTTTTGAATACTTTTTCGTCTGTTTTTCTACGCATTTCTTTTTGTCAATTTTAATATAAGTGTGTGTGCCTATTTTCCATTGAAGCCACTCCACAGGGCTGTCTTCATTTATTGTCAAATCAACAGCTAGTTTCTTATTTTTGCATTCAGAACACTCAGAGTACATGCATTTAAAACATTTACTGCAAGTGACATTTTTCATAAGTTCGTCAATGTCAGATGTCTGAAGCAAACCTAGCTTCTTCAACGATATTGCCTTGAAAGATAAATTACTATGCTTTATGCAAGCACAAGTATTCCTATCTTGAAGTCTTGGTTTCACAACGGAGAACGGTCGAAAACGATAAAAAGTTTGCAAAGACGCTTTACCACCCTCTAACCTGTATTTTCTATAGAGCTTGTATATTGGTTCCATTAAATATCTCTTTTGCACTTTTTCTTTGTTTCTCGTTATGCACTCGTTTTTTCCCGCACTAGGTCTACTTACATCTTCTCTTTCAAAGAAATCTTGTATATCTTTCATGAATTTCTTTTTCATTTCGTTTATTGATTTCGTCTTTCTTATTCTTCCTTTCAGACCAAGAACATTAGAAATAGCTGTTTTTAATTTGTATTTATTTGCAATATCGTTGGTAGCAACTTTTTTTAGTACTTTCTTCTCTTTGGTATCTGCTTTATTAAACTCTGTTTTTAAAGAATCTTTTTACCTTTTTTTTTACCTTTTCTTTTTCCGTCACGGACACATTTGGTAAAGTTTCTTCTAAAAAACTATTCGATTTTGTTAACGGTGTGTCATCACACTGACGAGTTTCAATGGAAATAGCATCATTATCAGGCCTAATTTGTTGGGGTAGTCGTTTTTTCAGAATTTCCACTCGCTTTTTCATCCGATTGCAGGCCTGTCTTAAATTTTTATTTCGTCGTTTTAATTGAGTATTTTCTTCAGTAAGCTTTTGTAGTCTCTCCTTTAGGATATTTGTATTATTTTTAGCATTTTTTCTTACTTCCAATGTGTTGTTTTGTTTTGTCGTAGAGTAGGCCTTTTTTTTTCTTTCAGCTCTTATAGCATTGGCTTGTCTCCACTTTGCTCGTAGCTCTTGTTTTTCTTCTTCTGTAAGAATTTCTTTTTTCTTTTTGATATTTTCTTTAACTTTTTCCAAATGTTTGACACGGATTTCCTCATATTTATTTGGTTTATCCTTTTTGAGTCGTTCTCTGTAAGCTTTTTGCCTTTCGGCATTGGTTTTTGGCGGCATTCCTTAAAAAACAAAAGAAGTAATGCAGTTGTATATAAGCAGTTGTAAGTAATAACCAATTTGATAAGTCAAACCAACAAGTATAGTGGGCATCTCTACAGAAGTGTCATTAGCAAGAGTTAAGTATTTGTAACAATCGGTATAATTCTATTCTCAAGCGAATTGAAACAAAGCCGCGAGGTTTTTTAACCGACGAAAAGGAGGAAGTTCTCAATAGAACTTCATGTAAGTAATATCAGGGGTAAAAAGTTGTTAAATCACATAAAAACGTAATTTAAATTATTTCATTATTTTTTGCTGGTGGCACTTCTATATAGCAGATAATATCCAATCCTTTAGTTATTGACGCTCTATATATTTTTTTTTTCATAAATTAAGTAGTGAATATTACTATGCTTAGTCAGGTTATAACAGTATACACTCAGCTTTATGTTGTACTTTTTCGTTACGTAACGAAATTCGTAAAAAACGTTACGAAATATTAGACAAATTGAGGTCAGAAAAAATATATTTATTGATAAAAGCTGTTACAGCAAATATAAAAGCTTATTAAATATTCGTACAACACGTATTACAAAAAATGGGTAAATGAAGACTTACCGTTCTATGAAAAATCGCTGATTTTACTTCCTGTCTCGAAAAAGTAACCCCACAAAACACACACGTTCTCACTGATTTTCACGATAGATGTAATGGCGGAGACGTCAAACCAATAGCCAATCAGAGTGAAGCTAGTGTTGTCCGTGTAAAAAAATTACGGAATCGTTCAGAAATCATGGGAAAGTAGAAATAAATCGTAACTAAAGAGTAATAACTAAATAGTAAATGAGAGCGACTCATTTTGTTTTTTTGCTTTAAATTGCCAATTCACTATGACACCCCATAGAAAATCAATTTGATACAGAAACTGCGATTACTGTAGAACGATGATACAAAGAAATTTACAATAATTTAGTTACGTATCGCATTTTATGAAACAAAAACACATGAAAAATGTAGAGTGGCAAACAGGTTTTTGTATGAAAGGTAAAAAAAGCTATTTTTAAAATATCGAAATATTTGATAATAAGTATGATTATAGCTATAATTCTTCGTTATCTTAAAGATTAATATTCATCCTACAAAATTGAGTGTGTGTTTTTTTTGTGTGATGATTTATAAATATAAAACTTTTGAACTGTTTCATAGCACACTTTTTTTTTCAAAGATGTACATGTATTTTGAGAAATACTCATGTATGTTATTTACCAACCATCAATTATTATTTTATAGTTTTTGGCTAAGGCTGTTTTATACTTTTAAGATATTTTCATAAAAATGTTTTTTTTCAGCACGGCCTCATAACGAATTCATAATATCTATTGCGGTACATGTAACGTGTTAAGAGAGTACATTCCTTGAGAATTTTTTTAGTACGCTTTATATTTTCAAGTTACACGGGGGCCGTGCTGAAAACGTTTGGCTGGCACAGCCCCCCTTTTTTTTGCATTTTTCTTCAAAAGTACAGAGGTACATTGAAAAAGAAAGCGGTACATTATGATCCTAGAAGCGAGTACATTCGATTGGTGAACACCTAAAACGCAGATTCTGCGTGGCCGTACTGGGCAAACGCACGTAATTTAACGGTGTATATAGTGTAGCAAGTGAACGTGTTCTAAATAATTGTATGGTGAGCGATATTGTTGTGCTATAAACTATAAAGCAATATGCCAATGTAGCGTAGTCTGAAATAAGCACAACGCTATACTACGGTGCTACGCAGACTACGCAGACCTTTTGTAGCACGCTACGCTGTTGAGCTACGCGAAGCCTACGCAGACCTTGCGTAGCAGGTTACGCTGTTGTGCTACGCAAAACCTTCGCGGACACATTACGCTATAACAGCGCTATGCAAGACCTGTATATTGATCGACACACAAGTTGAACCATCACGGCGGTCGCATAACCATAGCAGTGGACTGGTGAATACAGCGGGTAGGAACTGCGTAAGTAAAGCTTATTACGGCACGCAACATCATTGCGCTAGACATGATGCGTAGGCGCATCTATGCGACGAATATGCTCGGGCCAAGTCAACTCGTTCACACCGCAGCGTTCATGCGGAAACCGCTGCTACCGTTAGCAAGATCACGTTGATATAAATACCAAACAAAATACGCTCTATTTTTGCGTGGTGCCTTTTGCCATGATTTGTATTAAAAGTTCCTATTCCTAGTGAGTGTTTTAGTTTAGTTAGTGTATTTTAAGTTCCTATTGTAATTTTATTTTTGGTGTACAATAAAGAATATATCTATCTATGTGGTGTTGACTTCGTGGCTGCTGCGTGGTCAACGGGCGACAGCCGTGCGGTGGTCACATGGTTTTAGAGGAATTTTAGTTTTGTTGCCTGACATAAAACGCAGATTCTGCGAGGCCTTACTGGACGAACGCACGTAATTTTGTTCGCATCGGAATATATTCGTAAAAATACTTCCGCTTCTACCACAAATCATACTAATATTATAAACACCAAAGTTTGTTTGAATGTTTGTTACTCTTTTACGCAAAAACTAAATGGAGTTTAATTAAACTTTATAATACCTAATATAGACAGCTAATACATCAGGATAACACATGGGCATTTGTAAAGATAACATGTTAATGATGATATGTGTTAATTGTCCAAAACATCTACTACACCTTCATGACTAAACCGCATAAACAATTTTGACGAATTTTGGTATAGAGATAATAATAATAATAATAATAAGGGCGGCGGCTGGATCAAGGGCTTGATTCAGAAAGCGGTACTCCTGGACACGGCTCGTATTGTTAGGAGGTTCCTTTCTCTGGAGCCCTGACCGCCGGTAGCTTGGACCCTGTTCCCGATACCGGTGGGACACTATTTTTTATATTTTTAAATGTTTTTTTTTTATATGTAGATATGTTAAAAATATTTAAAAATTTAAAAAATGTGTGATACAATAAATAAAGGAAATAATAATAATAATAATGCTTTATTGTCTCAAAAGTAGTGAAAAGTTTACAAAAATATCTTAGGTGATTAAAAAATTGGCATCGACACAGAATAGAAAAGATAGATAGGTCTTTGGAGAATAAAATAAGCTACTCAAAGTACTGATACTGCGCAGACAAAGTCACCGTCGCGGGCACCAGCTCAAGATCTGTGTGATGTTTCTGTTACAGCACGCTGATCCAGAGTTGAAGCGCACCGCAGTGTGAATCTAAAATTTACATAGCATAAATATTGAATAGTGGTAATAAAACCACAAAGTACTGCATTATGTTTCTATTGAGATAAAAAAAGATGAGTGCATTCTGCCGGATCCGTGCGCTTACGAGTAGTCAACTCCGATTTATGCGATAGCTTTCGCGAATTTAAGCGCATCTACGCGAATCAACTGCTAGTTATAACCGCGTAAAGACGAGAAAATGCATGCAAATCCTAGAGAATTCGACGCTTCGCTTCGACTCGACTCTGCTTTAGTGTACCTTGATCCTTATGGTAACTTAAAGAAGCCGCCCATTGCAGCGAACAGCTTATATCACACCGCTATCAAGAAACTGGGGTCTTGGGTCGTCAGAAAGGGATCCCCGAGGTCCTGGGACGCAAGGCAAAGAAGGAACATAGGAGTGGGTTTTAGTCAGTAAAAGTCTAACACGCCTGGTCGCTCCACCCTAGAGCGGGAAAAGTCTTTGAATAATTTCCTTCCTGAAAAAAACCGCTGTCAAGAAAATGCTGCGCTGCAACAAGTACTTAAGCCATGCACCGAAAATGTGTACCACCACAACACTGCCTTGTCTGACGCAACTAGAGTTTTTTTAACACTAAAAATAGGCACCATTGTTATATTTTACCCATACATAGTAAACTGGCCCATATATGAGAGAAGTTGAACTTTATGATGCTTAATTTCCAAAAGTTTGTTTATATTTCTGATAAATAAGGCAAGCCGCCCATGGTCACTTATTGTAGCGAACAGCAGCTAACATCAAAATACCGCTTTCAAGAGAATGTGCAAGCCATGAATCTAAAAATGTTTGCCATCACGATACTGCCTTGTCAGACCCAACCGAAGTTTTTTCTCAGCTCTAAAAATGGGCACTATTGTTAGGTATATTTTACCTATACATGCTTCGTACATGGTAAACTAGCTCATAAAAGAGATGTTGAACTTTACGATGCTAAGTTTCCAAAAGTTTGGTTGTTTAATTGATAAATTGGGATTTATTACATTTTAAATTTTATCATCTGAAAAATATCAGTTTATTAACTAACTACACTGGAGAATATTTCTCGAATTAGATTTATTTTGAGGGTTGAAAAGATTTCTAAAGTTCAAAATTTTGACTCGTAGTTTGCACCACTAACAGAGCGAATTATCAAAAGAACCTGTTTTTTTTTTTTTTATAAAATTATAGTTTTTATAAATAAATCCGCCCCCGCTTCAAAATGTATTTCATATTAATTAAAAAAATCTGTTCTCCATATTACTGTCAGGGTGGGATTTTTTCCTTACAGATACCTACTCGCACTAAATAAGTAATCTTGAACGAGGCAAGGTTGTTCGAGAAACGTAGGTGCCTCAATTCAGACATACGTAGGTAGGCAAACGTTTCTACGTTGCATTGCAAATTGTAGCGCATCGGACGAAACGGTTTGAGTGCGGGCGGCGGCGGGCGGCAGGTGGGCACACGGACGGTGCGCGGCTGGGCCGCGGGGGCTCGTGCGGTGCGCGGCGGCGGCGGCGGCGGCGCTCTGCGCAGCGTGTCGCGCGACGCGCACTGCGGTATTGATCGGCACGCGCTGGTGGCGCCGCGGCGCGGCCCCTGCCGGCGTCGCGCGTACCTCGTGCGGGAGCTGTCAAAACCGAGTGACGTAACCGCTAGGGCGGCGCGCACACGGCCGCCGCTAGCCGCCCGCTTAGTACGTCCGAGTGATCGCTCCCGCCGTGTTGCACTCGACGCTTTGCGTCTGCGGTCCAGTGCACTGTGTTATCTACACCGCTGACTCCGCGAGGCAGGTGAGGTTGGGGCCGGCGTGGCCCCGGCCGTTTTAGTGTGCCCGTCTCGGTATTGATCGCATCTCGTCTGACTATTTCAATGTTTATAAACAGCCGGCCGCATCCATTTGCTCCCTCTTGTTTTTGATACGTCCGCCTGACAGCGCGCGATCCGGACGGCTGATCCTGAATGCACCGGCACCGGCGGCTACCACGCACCGCTCGGATTCAGTGCACGTATGTACGCTTGCACTTGTTTATCCCGAATTCATTTGCTATCATTCGCTGACGACAACGCGTTTACGTAGGCATGTCAGACTATTAATAATACCTAAGTGTTCCCAATACATATGCATGTAAACAGAAACACCGTTTCGGTTATAGAGATCTTTAAAGGCCTTCCATACCTCCAAGTTGTTTGTTTCAGTAATTCCTGAATATATAGGCAGAAATTACTGCTGGTTTACTACATCGTATCGAAATTTAATTGAAAAGCATACAGCCTAACCCATACGGTCTGACGAAGGCCCCCTTCTTCGTGATGATGCCGGTATCTCAATAGCATTACTCCAATAAACACTGTTTCTCATAGGTAATTAATGATGGTATAATATAATACAACTAAGGATGGTGAACTGCTGCCTTAGACAAAGTGATATAAATACAAAAAACAGAGTAAATTATAATAACATTATTTCAATAATTTGTTCTTAATTTTTTTTTTGTATATGAAATATAACCTGGCCGGGATGATGCTTCCATATTACATCAAATGCAACATTTCGATGCGATGGTTAAAGGCAAATCAATGTGTATTTACATACTCACAGCAGTAGGTAATCGTAATAATCGTGGTTTCTTGACGCGTAAACCTACTTGGCATAGCTTTTTCATAGACGTTGACCTCAAATCAAAACTACATCGATTTAGGAGTTCCCTAACGAACTATTAAATGGTTAGTTCAAATTATGTTACAACAGGGAAACATAGAGCTTCGCTCAAATTTTAGGGTGCAATCAATAAACAAAACTTGTAAGCGTGTGGATATTATTCGCTCGTTCATATCTTTGTTTACTAAACTACCGGATAAAGGTCAGACGCTGTTTTACATAAAGAGTTAGCGACAGTATTTACGAACGGACTTGATATTTCTGTCAAAACCTTCACATTTATTGAACTAATAACGTCTCCTTGCGTCCCAATTTTTCACATTACATAATAAATTAGTACGACCTAGTTTTGGCAGATGATTAAGTGAGGTCACGACTCAAATTCTAGGTCTGTTTGATAGCAGGAAATGTATATTTTCTTATGTTCGCGACTTCGGTCTCCTAAACGTAGGACATCCTGTAGTTGTCGAATTTGCGAGTCATCATGACGGAAACGATGAAAGTGGACCAGGAATGCCGGTTAAAACTTAAATCTTGGCGGTAGCGGAGTCACACACTGAGACTATAGACCGCATTGAACTGCAGAAACAATGCAGGTTCTCTAGCCGGGTCACTCAATTTAATCTGCCTGATTTTAACCAAGATGCACAAATATTAGAAAATATGTACCTAGAACTATTCCTTTTTCTATATATCAAAGGATTACCTAATTTGATCAAATCTGGTAAATTCAAATCTTGAATCCATCTATTGGGTTTTTCGTTGGTTGATCTTAAGATTATTTTAAGGTCTTTATTACCTGTATAGTTATCGTTCTAAAAAACGGCACTGACTTCACACTTTCAACTTTATATTTTCGGATTGACTTGGAATCATAAGTTCAAATAAACTTTATATTTAGGCCATGTTATTCCCGTTTCTAATTGATTAATTTTTTTGGCTGTTTTTCTGTGTTGTCGCTAAATTTATTCCCATTTTTGTATGAGATCTAAGACACTTTGCGCCACAATCGATACGCAATATTAATGACATATGCGGACATAGAAATTTTAACGAATGAACTGTGTAATGTGTATTTTTGTTTTAGTCGCTTTCGTTAGGGAAATTTCCTATCTTCTCCGGGCGGTTACAGGATACAATTTCCAAAACAATAGCTATTAGATCAATAACACATAATGTTTGTTAATAGGTAGCTGCAAGCATACGTCATTGATAATAATGCGTCCATTTGGAAATTCGTAGAATACGTATTTACCACATTAGAACTCACAATATGATAACACACATTTTTTTTTTATAATTTTAAAACAGCAATAACATGCCGTAAAATAAAGTTTTTTGAACTTATAATTCCAAGTCAAACTGTATCACAATTCAAAGTGTGCAGTTTTATAAAACAATTTCATAGGTAAAAGTTAGGTGCACTGCGATGTGAAGTCTTACCAGCAGCTGTGTGATGGCTCAAACGAAAAGGAGTAAGAAATATAGCATGTGGTCAACATATCCCAATAGAAGAAATAAATGAATGAGTATGTATTGAGACCATTACTTGGTCAACACATATATGAAAAAGAAAACGAATAGTTTATTGTTGTTTTATTTCAATCAAGAACAGTGGCAGACTGGCCGTTGTCCATCCTCAATAGGATATGACTGAACGCAATCAGTAAGATAGTTCAATGCTATTTTTAGGAATATGTGAAACTGTTATGGACTAAGGAGACCACGTCGAAATAGCAGAGTTGAGAACGATTCCTGAGAAGAAATTAGTCACAGCTTTAAGTAATAATAGCACTATCCTAGATACAATGGTATTTAAAATAAACATCGTTAATGGTCCATTGATGACAAAGGAAATATGTACTACGAATTTAGCTTCGTAGGACTTTTATATAAAGAGAAACTGACATATCAAGGCACAGCCGAAACTACTGGGACTAGGAAGACGAAATTTTGCACTAGGTTTACTTTTATAACGTAGGCGAGGCGAAGAGAGGATTTTTCAAAATGCATCCCCTAAAGGGAACGGGGATCCAAAGTTTGTATGGAGACACATACAAGCGGGCGAAGCTGTTAGCAGAAGTTAGTCTATGATTATAGGTAAAAACGCGAGCGTATCTTTATCAAAGGGAATTTATTTGTCAAGGTTAGGACTGCAATTAGTGGATCAATGCAAAGTATCGGTCTGATACTTAGTCGCTATGTTTAACTGTAGTCAGGTCAGGTTACCTATCGTCTTACTATTTCACCGTCACTAACTCGTAACATCTAGGCTATGGAGTTGGTGTCACATTATAAACTATCTGTAACTGCTGTAGCTGTACCTTTCCTCACAAAATCTCGTTGATTTTTATCACCATCGTTGGTTTGCCATCATCATAATTTATTAGGGGTTCGGTGCAACATGCCTATTTTTTTTAAACTTCTCTATAGGTCAACAACTCAGTATTCTTCGAGCCTTTCTAGTTAATGATCTTTTTCACAGTGTTTCCATCAATAGCTTGCTCTTATCCCGGTTTTATTATTATAAAAAGTTTCACTCATAGAGTAGATTGTTTTGTATCAATATATTTATCTAATTCTCATTGATCAAACTCTATTTTTACCTCATTGTATTCATTTCCAATCTAGCTTGTTTCAACCTTGACCTTGACAGAAGTATCATCAACACGACGCGACGGTCATAAACTGGAACTCAAGTCATGCTTGTTACATTTTGGCCAGAGTTGATAAACAGCTTTATTTACAAACCTCGCTTGGTCATCGTTGGTTATTATTAGATGCTACTTAGGTAAATGCATCGCTCCATGTCCCCCGGTGATGTCATACGAACAAACAAACATTGAATGTCGTACAATAGTATCCCTCTCGCTGCCCACGTCACCTGGGTGCGCCAAATCTCCTGTCCACCTACATTACGCTACGGTTCTACTGTTAACGTGATGACCTGGGCCGGTTTCTGTTGCGATTATCAATATTCAGCTTGTCACTTTATCAGGTGATATGTACCATTTGCTAGATAATAATTCGTGGTCGTTTATATCTACCCAAGGTTGAGAAGGCAAATCTTAGCGTTGCTAAAATATAAATATACTTTTTTTGGTTATGAACTTTAGATGTAGGAAACAAACTTTAAAAAAAGCTTCAGTAAAGCTTCGTGTTATTAATTTTAAATAGCGGAATTTTGTGCTTTTTAGAAAATTGTGTAGGTGGTTGCTGACAACTAGAGTAGGAAGTCCACAAGCTCCCCTCGGAATATCACGTTCTTTGTCGAGTTCCGTGTTCATTCATAACGAATTGCTTATTTTTAATTTCGGTTATACAACATCCAGCCCTATTTTCTTTTGACATTTTATTTACATGTCACGTTATGAAAAGTAGAAATAGACAGACTTAATTATCGGTATCTTAATTATAGATATCTGTATTTTTTATTTAGGTATTACGTAGTAAGTCATTAAATAACTCAAACAAGAAGAAGGAGAGGATGTGTCATACTTTTACTGACTAAAACTCACCTTTATAACTATAAGATCAGTTTCGCATTCTGCTGCCGTTAATAAAAGGGTACAACTAACATTTTTTTCGGGTACAACTAAAATTTAGTTAAATAAATATTCGAAATCAGTCGGTTGTGCCGTTTTTATAACAACGGCAGCATTGTGTTCTAGGGCCTCGGTACCTAACTCTTTCGAACAATCCTTTGAACAAGCCTTATCTGTACCAATTTCTTTTTTCGTTGATTAATCAATATAGTTTTTACTTGACATAACCTGGCGCATTTTAAGTGTTTCAACTTTCTAAGCGATATATCATACCTATATGTCCACATGGCATAAATGCCAGGATAACAGATTGCGAAAAAATATATTTCACAGAGTTTACCGACTTGACTTTATTGAGTTACGAAATCACTTGGTCTGCACATTGCGTTGCAAACCAGCTTTTGCTTATGTCATTAAAATAAAATAGCAAAACAGTCGCAAAATGTGTAAATTGCACGTATTTAACGTGTGTTGGGAATTCTATAAAGAACTTGCAAATATCTAATGATTTCATTGAACCAGAGTTAAATTCTTCCATGTCGTCTACTTACTATGCACATATGAAACATGTTTTAGTAATCACGGAAGCTGAACAACAACAAACATATTCGATCTCACCGGAAATAAATTGTAATGAATCCGCCGTCCACTTTATATTTATACGATTTCATTAGCAGCTCCTGTAGGAAGCACACATCTGTTCTTACGTACAAAATGTTTTGTCCTGAATGACTGACTGACGGATCAACGTACAGCCACTGATCGTAAAGACCTGAAACTTGGAGGGTATGTTCTTTATATGATGTAGGCATCCGATAAAAAAGGATTTTTCGAAATTCTACCCCTAACCCCCTTAGGGGTAGAATTTCGAAAAATCCTTTTTTTTAATGGTAGGTAACATCATCCAATGTGAAATCCCGCCCTTGGGAGGACCGGGAGATAGTGGCAGACTCTTACTGAGTAAAAACCTACCCCGTTCCTTTCTTTGCCTATCATACCGGGGCCGAGCCTTCTTTTCATAAAGCGGGTCTTGGCCCCAGTAGGCTTCGACCCTGCCTACCTGCCGTTAGCTGGCGGGGCCTCTATGGATCCCTAAGGGGGTGAAAAAAGGAGGAAAGTTTTATATGGAGGGACTAGTTAAAAGGAGCTATTAGTTCATAAAATGTTAAGATTCAAGATATAGATTTTTTTAAGACATGTCTGGCCTTGGCTGTGCATAACATTAAGAATCCTGCTATAATGTTATTGCTGTGTTATGACAACCGGTGTAAAATTCCGGACACAGACTTTACAGAATAGAATATCTTTAAGTCTTGAGTTGTAGTGAGAATAAATTAATTAGCTATTGTTTATCCGTAAAACTTAACGTAAAGGTAGTTTAAGTTAGAGACCAGCATCAAGTTCTAATGTTCTGAGATTTTGCTGAACGGGGGCTCTTTATGTCCTATGATACTCATATAAAAAAGTATTTGCTTTTGTTTTCCGTGTTATTATTACTATGACAAATAACAGATTTTTGGGTTTCATAATCATAGAAACGGCCATTTTGGTTTAACTTATTTGCCGCCTACTATACCTAGCTTCCATCTTCCTGTGCAAGTACTAGATAGCCCTATAGCATGACAGCATTACGCATGAATACCCGGCTATAGGTACATACCTCAGCTGGACATGGTCTATTTAACAAACCTCTTTCTCCCAGGTGTTGCTAACACTTCCCTGTACAGTCGCTCTCATAATACTGCGGATATTTGAAAATTTTGTTTAAGAATTAACTAGCTTCGGCCAGCGGCTTCACGAGAAGTTGGATTTTTCCATTCAAACGTTTCATAGAGTGAATTTTGGAAAATCCTTTCTTACGTCATAAAAGGAAATCTGCAAAATTGCACGCTCCGATTCCCACTAGTTTCGACTGATAAGCCAGTCAGTTTCTCCTTCTATATAAATAGATGAATTGATTGCACGTAGATGGCATTGAAGTTTACACATGTTTAAAACCTGATTCAGTTGTTGCAAAACTTAATATAATTTCGCTTACGTAAGGCGCACGCAATCGTCGCGTCACCGTAATTTCGGTTTATGAACACCTACGGGCGTAACTAGATCGCACACAAATTTAAACCAATTTTAATCCGAGTGAAGTTAAAACTTTTAGAAATGTGTTCAAATAGCGTGAAACAATGTTAAAAGTTTATTTGGTTCGACAAAGGAAGACAATTCAGTGGACTCTGATTCTAGATTTGCTAGCTCTAGTCAAATCAAATCAAAAACTGTTTATTTCAAAAAGACCATTTACAGGCACATTTGAATTGATAAAATGTTAGTCAGTCAAAAAAAAAATTTTACTAAGAAATACAACCGACTTCAATGTAAAAAATGAAGTCGTGTGTGTGTGTGTGTGTTTCTATGTTTCTATAATAGTTTGGTCTCTTCGTTATTTAACTAAAAATACGATTTTTAACATTCTGCCTGTCTGTGTTTGTAATCTCCTGGAACAATTTTGACAGAACTTTCACAGGTAGATAGCTGATTTTATAAGGAGTAACTTATGTAATTTTACTTTTGAAGAAACTTGAGGATTCCGCGACGGAAAAGCTTGTTGAAATTGTGACAAAATGTGCTGTTACGAGTCTAACGTGGACTAAATCATGGACACCAGCTTGTTGTTAATAAAATGTATAGGAAGGAATACCAACCAGAAGACAAATATATATAAATACCTTGTCAATAGGACTACTGTAATAAATGAGCAAACATATTATTTCTTAACTTAATAATATGTATAACACATTAAGAACATGAATGGGTAGCTTTCCGAATGTCGATCGAATGCTAAAAGCTAACAGTTGCACCTTATTTTTATATCACTAATATTATCTACGAACAAATCATGCATAAAGGTCGAACTGACCGTGTCATTGAATTAAATTTATGTACATTGTGGCTGTCCACTTATTTTACATTTTGTCTCTTTCATGAATATTGATGTTTCGAATTCTGAAGAATGCAGGACGTTCACATTCAAAAGTGTATCCGACAAACCTATGCAGTTTCGCTCCAAATTGAGAACAAAAACCGATACGAACCCTTTCGAAAATTCTAAGTGACAAAGGCGAATCGCCAGTTTTCAATCATTGGAATCTGTTCTATTTGTTCTATAGATACAAAATGTACTCAATTGACTAATTTTGCGTAACCTAACATGTTTATAAGCATACGTGGATACAAGGAGGTTATCCGAGATTGCTTTTAAAACTACCCATTCTAACTGAAATTGTTATCATGGAATGTGAGCAGTTAAACTTATCACGCCATAAATGTTTTACTTACCAGTTCCAGCATTTTATATACTATAGCTTTCAAATGCTTAGTACAACGCTTGGCAGTCACAATTATAGTTACAAGACGATTTTTAAAATTCGATGAAGCCATCGTTTAAATATAGTCATTTTGTAGGTACGAAACTATAAGATTTTGAAACATTTAAAAGTGTAGTTTTTTCTACTTACCCAGAAGTAAAAAAAATATAGGAACAAAAATAGAATTTAAGAAGAATCATCGAGAAATAATATAGAATCGGACCCAATTGAGAACCTTTGGGTAACCCGGAATTAAAAGCTAAATAGCAACGTTACAGACGACTAGTAAAAAGATGACGTTTTTAGTTTGTGATGAACCTACGACTGTAGATATGTGTAAGCAACATATTCTTGTTATGTTTGCTAGGAAATACAATAGCTAAATTCCATTACTGACTAGAATAGGGATGTTGAATAAAATAAGTTTTATGGCACGTGTGAGAAATGTTATGACGAACGTTCTAATTAACTCGTAATGATTGCGATCATGTGTACGCCACTGCCGAAGCAACAGCGACGATGAGCCGGGTTCAGTAGAGGGGACTGACCTTTCCCTCACCGTGGAATATTATTTCACTTACATTCCCACACATTTTATCTTGATATCATCAAAAACAGTAAGTGCTCGACGAATGATGCGCTCGCGCAAGGATTTCAAAATGCCTTTTTAAAACTTCAAACTAAATCAGATTTTTTGTGGGCTTACAACTGCGAAGTAAATAAAAGGACGTGGAACACTTTTCTAAAATGATAAAAAGATGCAGTCAAATTATTATGCAAGACGAGTCTACCTCCTAAATCAGATGAAAATACTTTGTTTTTAATAGTTTGTTCGTAAAAGAGTATTTCATTTTTTTAGAAACATTTGATTATATTGAACAATGGTAAACTGGTGCATTTCTTGAAACGGGTTCAACTTATTGTACCTAACTGCTTTACTTTCGCCGTTCAATACAATTTATAAAAATAAACTTGAAAATAACATATCGGCATTAAGAAAATCTACAAGATGCAGGTTGTGCATCGTCGCTATCATCAACACCGTGCATGTCGGCACAACTGACGCTTTTTAGGGTTCCGTACCTCAAATGAAAAAACGGAACCCTTATAGTATCACTTTGTTGTCCGTTTGTCTGTCTGTCAAGGCCCTTTATCTCGGGAACACGTGGATGTTTCGAGTTGAAATTTTAACCATGTACTCAGGTTTGCGGTTCCTTGAAGCTGTAAAAAAATCAATCTTCTTGATTAAAGAAAAAAAAAAGATACGGCATTTTATGTCGCAAAAAACGCATATTTCGACACTCTCAAAGGAATTTAAGTTCATATAGGCTACTTCCCGTTACATATTTGGCATGATGCGAGGTCTCATAGCACAAGTATAGGAATAGATGTGAAAACTGTAAATTTGTAATTACGACACAAAAAAAATTCAATTCGAAAAATATTCGAGAACTATTTACATTTAGGTTAGTTTGTACGGAACCTTCGGTGTGCGAGTCTGGCTCGCACTTGCCCAGTTTTTTTTTTGTAACACGTGCTAAATATATAAACCCTATTGTACCATTTTTGAAAGCTTACTATTAGCTTAATATTTGTACGCCATTTATTTTGAGCGCTCCATTAAAAAGTAAAATTGTAAGTTTTCGAAACTTGAACTTTACGATGACGCAGCAACGTTTCATGAGATTATTTTTTTTTTGAGAATCTCACTCGAGAAATTTATTAAATCATAAAAGTAAGTTATTGTCTAGAATGGTGTAGATTTATAAAAAAATGACTGTTTCTAATCGTGGGTTTGAAATCTTAATTATTAGATTACTTGAACACAACACACTGAATTACCAACTTGAACTGCCAAGATATCGGGGTCAAAATTTTTACCTACAAAAAAATTGGTTCTCCAGGGATAGTAGGGAATAGGTACTCTTGGAATGTAAGAATATATATAGAAATTTACCTATATGATGGTGTGGTCGTGTTGAAGCGTCTCGCCTTTAGCCAGAATACCTCATACACTTCGGAGCTATTACATTGGTCTACTGACGGTGTCGCCCCTACCACGTAATAAACCAATTATATAGCATTTATTACGTCCAGCGCTATATGACGACTAGCGCGCCCCTATATGCTTATATTCGTATAGCGAAAAGGAAATAAACTTCCTTTGCGGGTTCTTCCCGTTGCCTTGGTTACGCCCGTATATTTACGTTCATAAAGGAGGTTTTCCGAACCAGTAATTGCTCCTGGAAATAATACTTCAAAATCAATTTTGTATAGCAAACATGTTTATACACGTTGCCTAACTTTGTACGTACCTACTCAAACAATTTTTGTCTGGGAATTAGTAGCTGCTCCTAGCAGTAGTACTTGGCGGAAAAAATTGTGGTGGTTATGTCATATTAGAATTAAGATGTCTGTGAAGACGGAGAGCTATCTTCAAAGTCTATGACGGCATGTCTAGCCCCTTGTCCTCAAACCTTAGGCTGGCGCGTTCATTAAAGGAGGGCTATTCTCAAACGTGACGTGATGACAAGACCACCTAACAAGAGGTAGTGAAGTATGATTGAAACTGCCACGATGGCTTTAGTTAACGCGGAGTTATTTTTCGTTATAAATACGAGTGCTGTAAAAAGACAATGCCGAATTCGTAGAACTGACGACTATATCAACCAGCAGTAATCCTATCCTTAACTTTCTCACCAAGGTGTTCATTGGTCGGTCACATTACAATCGTTTTCATTTAGTTAGGCGTATTATATGTATTTAATCTATATATATAGGGTGACTGGTAATCAGTGACCGATACTTAAACACGTGATTGTAGTCATGATAATAAACCACTTTTACTATGGGACCAAATCTGAAATAGCGAAAAAAATCTGCCAAGTTCAGTATATTTTGACCAGTTAGGCGAACATAAATATTCCTATGCCGACCAGCAGATAATTTTTTTTGCAATTTCAAGTTTGGTCCCATAGTAAAATTAGTTTGTTATCATGACTACAATAACGTGTTTTAGTTTCGGTAACTAATTACTAGTCACCTGCATATAAAAGAATAAACTGACTGACTGACATATCAACGTACAGTCGAAACTACTGGGTCTAGGAATGTGAAATTTTGCACAAGGTTTTCCTACATGATTTAGGCGAGCATAAAGAAGCCGTTTTTGGAAATTCAACTTTTAAGCGGGTGAAAAGAGAGAAATTCGTTTGTATGCCAAAATTTTAATCCTTGGGCCTATATTAGCATTAATAGTAACCAAAGTAAATAAAAAATGTTCTCAGTATTTTTTTTTTTTCAAAACTATACCTATGAAAAGGTTGAAGAGGTGTTTCAGGTTGTATAGGAAAATTTTATTGATAAACTTGAAATTTTGGCACAAATTCTAATCAAAATGAATAATAAAGACTGTCATTATTAGTTTTATTATAAAACTACCTTCAAAATACTGTTTAACGGGTGTGAAAAGTTTTTGCGGAAAAAGTCGCTGGTAAAGTACTAGTTATGCGTACTTAACATTTTTCTTGACAACTTTTATTCAAGTTTTCTATTTTCCACTTTTGACTAGGACATAGATTAGGCTATCAGACTTTAGTCCAAACAAATTTATGTATCTGCACCAAGTTAGATTGTTTAGTAGATAAAGTTTCGGTGTACCTAAGTGGGTACACCAAGGGACGAAGACCGCGTCATTATAGGTGGTGGTTCTCACATACTAAGTAGGCGGCACCGATAGGTAGGTACGCAGCTAGTACATATAGCACACCATATAAAACAAAACTTAATTCAAATGTTAAAAAATATTCAGTTTGAAAATAAATTAGTCATCTCTATTTTTATGTCCAAAAGATTAACTTGTTTACATACCTCCAGTATTCTCGAAAACATTGGGAATTCTGATAAAGATTCATATAAATAGGTATCAGCAGCATATTTTATTGAGGAAAACAACAAACTGCAAAATCTTAAAGAAGCTAAACTTTTAAAGACTCTAAAATATTAAAAACGAATTTAAAAAAGAGAATAACTTCAAGACAATTAATGTTTTTATGCAAGTTGGTACATTGGTAGGAAATATCTTCTAGAACATTGAATTTAAAAAGAGATCGTCACGCAAAGTTAGAATAAAAAGGCAAACCCTATCAGTTTATTATAGTTATCTTTTATCAACATAATCTTCACCATCTTTATACTCATACAAATATAAAGTTATCAACCTAAAAGTCATATTAATAATTAATTTGACAACTTTGTTACAGCCCCCGTCATCACAAAAAGGAAATTAGTGAGTTCAGTTCGTGGGATGAAATACTAAAAGAGAAAACATTTTAGGTAAGCATTTCTTCTTCACCTTAATAGTGATCGACATTATTCACGCCGGCAAATAGGGCCTGACTAACATCTCACTCATTGGATATTTAAGTGGGCATCCAGCCAAACCTTGAGGAGTAGAAAGAAATTATTGGGCCATATAAATATTATATATAATATATCAATTGACAGATGCCTCAAACCACCAATCGTTTGTTTAGATGCTCATTGTTCAATAGACTTGCAAAAGGAAGATTCTAGAATTATTCATTTTTGAAATCTATGGACGTAAGTGTTGAATAGCTAATTAGTTATACGCAAAGGTTACTGAAAGCCCTTCATACCTACTTAAAATCAGGTTATTTTAAGGAAACTGAAAATACCATCTAACTATAATATTAACTACATCAAATGACTTCAGTTAGAATAAGTATCGATGTGGTGTAAGGTCGGTCTGCTTTTAAGGCAGTACTTATCTTATTCTATCTACTAGTAGTCCCGTGATAATAAATTGTATTTTAATCTTATCGCGAATTATTACACGAGGTACCATACGAATAAAGAGTTATCGATAAATCCCGCGATAGTATCTCTGAACATACCGGTGTATACGACGCGGAACAGTAACCAAGTTCGAAAGAAAATACACACTCGTGTACTCGAAATCATGAATAGTAAATCATAGCACAGGCGCCAACGAGATGACGAGATGATGAACACACTATATTTAGATAATTATATAAAATCATGCGTGCGTAATTATTGTTTGACCTTGGCAAAGGCAAGATGTGGAACAATAGTGAAGCAAGCTCATTGGTGCATGTCCACTGCATGTCGTAATGTCTAAATTGAAACATCAACTTCTTATTTACGAGTGGACACAACAAGCGAATTTATAGCCAAAGTCCAATTCACGTTTAACTTTAAAAGCCAGTGGCGAAAAATAAAAATAAAACTGTTACTCATCTGCAGTCATCTCAAGCTCTAATCAACAAATTAGTGAGATACCTACCTAATCTGGGATCAAGTTTTTCTGAACGAAACGCCTCGTAAGATTCCTAAAAACAGTTTGACTATAAGATTCGATGTATTTATCTGCAGTTACAAAAATAGCTTGGAACTAGGCAGAGCTTACGTAGCCACCTCCGACGCCGACGCCGACGCAGCACGCGAATCTCCGCTCATTCAAGATCAAGGTTGGAATCTGTGAAACGCACGGAATAGTTTAACGATCAATTAAAGTACCCAAGCCGCGACGCAATTGACAGCCACTGAGCTTACTTTTAAAATCAATAGCCACAATAGACGAGAGAGAAATAAAATTGACAGTATTGGACACAGGTTCTTTTATAAGTACTTAAGGTATTTAATTTATAAACACGTTTTTACTTGAAATAGCGATATAGTTATATCTTTAACATAAAAAAGGGTTAAATAATTTAAAAAAAAATACTTAAAAGCAGGCCGTACGCAAGCCGGTCAAGCCGTCACTTAACGAGCTAATGGGTACTTATACAAACTGCATCACTTCCGACCATAGAATTTAGGCAGAAGGTATTTTAGACTAGGCGCTAGGTCAAGGCAAACGTTTCAATGTATTTTACGATACCTACTCCGCGATTTTTGATATGTTTGCAAAAAAATGCCGTCAAGGTCGAAGTAATTTAATGTGTAGCAAATGTGGCTATGCACGTCATCATTTTCAACCTAGCCAATGCATAAATCATAAATATGGATAGAGTTGTAGCGTCGTGTTCGTAAGAATTCCACTCCATCAGTAATTCCATTTTATTGAACCTACTTAAAGAACTTATTCCAAGAAAGAGTTTTAGACCTACTTCAGACCCACACACTCCCGGTCCCTCGGTCGATGTTAGTACATAATAAACTAAAATTTCATTGACCCTGTGTTTATGCCTTTCCACAAAATTCAGCGTCTACTATTTAGGTAAATACATTCAATCAACGTAGTTAAATCTTCGGAGTTCCCCAAGGTAAAATTCTGGGCCCGCATTTTAGAATAATAAATTTATACTGAACGGCTGCGGCTGCCTGTCTACCTGAGAATCACAAAACATAGCTCGTCCTAGGCCACAAACCACTTGGGAAAACTCAATCCCGGATCTTCAGAATGAAGACGAATAATTTTATTCTATTCGCGTATACAGAGTGACCGCTATCACAAGTCCCGAATTTTATTACAAGATTGAATGTACTATTAAATTCGACTTGACAAAGAAACATAAAACAAAGCCTTAAATATTCAAATAGATACCTATATATACTTACAAGTAAGTGGCATGACCAAAAGCAAGGTGTTCTCTCAAATTGATTGTCAATGCATGTACCTACCATTCACTTTAAAACAATAATGATTTCCAAACTACCTCATTATTATCATAACAATCATCTTTCAGATCTCTACAGAGTGTCGAGCAAGTCATAAACATCGTAGTGATTGACATAAGAATAGACTTGGAAATTAATTTTGTGAATATGGACAGTGTGACTGTACAAGTTTGAAGCTGAGGCGTGAATAGAAGCTGTGGGGTTTCATGTGGTTGAAGAGTAGAGTGTAGGCAGCGATGCTGTCGTACATGGTGCCTGTGGAGGAGAAGCCGCCGCCGGCGCCGGGCAAGGGCCGGCTGGCGCTGGAGTTGGTGGGCGCCGTGGCCAGCCCCGGCAGCCCCGAGGCGACCACGCGCCGCGCCCGCTCCGCCATCACCAACATCTCCAAGGAGTCCTCGACCAGCTCCTTCGCAAGCGATCTCACCATATCCTCGTCGACGCCCACAGGCGCGCACGATAAACCAAAGCATAAACTTCTCGGAAATGGAACCAAACACACAACATTGAAGAGGTAAGTTGTTTTTTTAATTATTTATATATGTTTATTTAAATATTTATTATATGTATAGTCGAAATTGAGTAAGCTAGAAATTTAAAGCAATGGTCATATAATGTAGGTGCCAAAACTTTCTATACGCAAGCTAGTCATTTGAAAACCGTAATTAGAGACACAATAGAAAGATAATAGGTGTGCGGACGCCGGCGTTCGCTTGGGGCTTGAGTAACTACGTACATATGTTTCTAAAACATACTGTGAACGCTCTACATTTCTTCACGATGTTAAAAAAAATATAAATAATTAAAACTTCAATAAAATAATTTATTGTATTAAATAAATAGAAAACACTTTAACTAAAACAACCTTTAATAAGAATGCTGCAGAGATGAGATGTGATTTGCGATTTAATTACCTACTAAGCATAGACTTGAAAAACTTGCAAGACTTGAGATATCATTTTGAGATGATCCTGGCTGCAGAGTCGGGTCATCTCTAACAAATAAATCGGATCGGAACGAACTACAAAGTTTTAACTTGATCGGATTATCGGAAGCGAATTGAAATCCGATTACCGACCTTGAGGACGTTTCAGATAGCAGTGAGATTAAATGGAGCTTCTACGTATTTTTAAAACCTTTTTGATTAAAGTTTGAACTTAATTTCATCTTTTATTCGATACTATTTTTGTATTGTTCGACTATGGATCAAACAGCGAATATAATGGATTACGTTATAGTAAAAATAACGGTAATCTGGAATCGTTGCGTAAAATTAGAGCGTGGAGCGAAATTGCTGGATTGTCATGGGAAGGTAAATTTCTGGTGGGTAATCAAAATTAAATAGCCTTTCACGTCCGGTATTTTTGGTCCGCTCTTTGAAGAGCACATGGCTAAAATAATAGCAGCCGCACGGGTGCATCTTTAAAGTAAAGCAATACTTGCAGAGGTCATTGAGTGGATGGGTGATCATCGTAACATAGGTACCGAGATTCTTCAATGCCTCGGTTAGCATGTTTAAACGTTGATCTCTTCCATCATTTGTAAATCTTTACAGTCCTAACGGATACCCAGAAACCAGACAACTGTCATCAATGTTACTTACCCTAAGAAATAATGGCTAGATAGATTGGTTAATATTACAACAGTACTGACCTTTTTTTTTATGTGGTAATTGTGGTAAATCATCACTCTTCTGTTTCTTCTTTGCATTGCGTTCCAGGACCCCAGGTTTCTGTATCAAAAACGAACCCATGGCCTTAGTATATGCTTAAATTAATAATAATATTTTAATTGCCATTAATATGGGGGAGGCTTATGTACAGCAGTAGACATCTTTCGGCAGAATTGATGATAATTTCATTAATACACACAGCGATAGAAGATTATTTTATATATTTGAAGTAGTCACTTTATTGAACTCAGTTAAATACGCGGCAATAAGTTGAACCTAAATGGCAAATCGACCTTTAATGCGCAGTAACATATTTTCGGGTCAGGAGCTGCACATAACCATAGCAACGGCGTTCATTTTGGTTCAACTTATTTGCCGCGTATTATACCCAAATTAAGATTCAACTTGTGCCCTCGCTCTTATTTATTTAATTGTTTACACCACACAGTTCTAACTTAATAATAGCTAGGACAACATTTACAAGTGCAACAATGAATTAAAGGTTAACACCAAAAAACTGATTTACATCGATATATATGTACTACGCACTAGATGACGCGTGCCGTACATTCACTTTTCTCTAATTAGTTGTTCGGCAAACAGTACAATCCGCGCTCAGCTGACGTTAGTGCAATTTTGACGTTCATGTAGTGTAGATGAGCCGCTAATAAATTCGAATCAAAGTAAACCAGGACATAAACAATAATTCTGTAGCTAAAGAAATAAAACTATTGGTTATCCAAGCGATGTAATAGCTTCTAATATCGTAATAATATAATAGAAAAGATAATATTCCAAAAAAGCGCCCTCCATTTTACAATCATAGACTAAAACATACAGATGCTTCCCCCTATGAAAACGAATTGTAGTTTTTTACCTAACGGAACGGAGTAGGTTTTTAGTCAGTAAGAGTCTGACACTATTTCCCGCTCCGCTCAAGGGCGGGATTTGACATTGGATGATTTTACCTACAATAAAAAAAAACTGTGCTGGTAAAATTTTATAATAAAATACCACTTTAGATTACCTATCCAATTGAATGAATCCAATTTGTAAAACATGTATAAAATGCATAGTGTGCGTTATAAATTGGAAGATTATATTTATATTATTAGACAAGCATATTATAAATTGGAAGATTAGATTCTCTACAAAAATTCGTGGCTAAATGCTGGTCCTGCTCTACTGCCACAAAATCAAACTACTAAGTAAAAAAAAAAAGATGTTAATCATGTTTTTATGTCGCTAAAAACGCATGTTTCGACATTGTCAAGGGAATCAAAATTCATAGGGTACTTCCCGTTGACCTAGAATCCTGAAATATGGCACGAAGTAAGGTACACTTAGTAAGTATAGTACAGATATAGGAATAAATCTGAAAATTTGTTGTTACGTCATACAAAAAACTTTTTTGCGATTCAGAAAAATCTTCAAGACTCTATTCGGGATATGAAGTATTAACCCTCAGAGCGCGAGTCCGACTCTCACTTGCCAAGTTTTGTGTTCTTTCTTTTCTTGTATTAATAATATAAATCGTTAATTTTAGTCGTTTTAATCCCGCGGAGGGTCGATTCGGTACATGAAATACTGTCAATTTGTAAAAGAAAAATTAAAAAATAAACTACTTTTTCTCAAAAACTCTAAATTATAATTTCTTTAAGTAAACGAGTCAATGACCTTGTAGGTAGTTGTCGGTCGTTGCGTTTTAACTACCTACAGTTCATTGGCCTCGCTCAGCTGACGTTTACTTACTTAAACAAATTAATTTTGTACATGCGTAAATTAATTCGAGTTAAAAAAAAAGTACTTTATTTTTAATTTTCACTTTACAAATCGATAGTATTTCATGTACCGAATCGACCCTCCGTGGGATTAAAACGACCAAAATTTAACGGTGTATTAACATATTTTTATTAAAGTTTAAAAATTACGGCGAAATTTTTTGATACCCAATAAAAACTTATCAAGAAATGTCAGCGAAGAGAATTTATACCAACGAAGACTCTTATTACATTTTGAAATAGAGTATTATTGTAATGAAGTATTGTAGGCAAGAAACTGTGTCACGTCTGCGGTATAAAAATCTATATGGATGTCATGTCATTACAATAAGTTGAAAGCAACGCGTAAGTACTAGGATATCCATGGCGCTTTAGACCTTTTGGTCGCGAAAAAGTATCCTCTATAAGCTATCTTAGCGCTGTAAGTTTTAAAAGTTTTGTTAGACGACATAATGGCAATCTAGCGCTGCAGCGATTTATTGTTTGAACTTTTCAGTATTTTGACAAAGAGTTTATATGAACGTGCTTGTCTATCGCAAGAATATAGGTCGATGCTGATTTATAATAACATACTTACAATATCTACTCTTATTGATCTATTACCACCATAATTGTTTAGCATCTAAGTAGAGCGTGGTTCACGGTAAAAAAATTGGTTTTAAATTTCTACAACCCGTATCTACTGTTCTGCCTATAGGTAGATAGATACTGTAAAGTGTACTTTGTAATGTCTGAAGAATCCCTTGTTTTATTAAATACATACTAGCGTTGTTGTTCTTGTCCAATTGTATTTTCAAACCATTCAAAGATCTAATAAAATATACACATAAAACTACCTCCAAACCGGTCAAGCCGTTTAGGGGTTAGGTGACACACGACTGATACACACACACATTATTAGCATTGCCATTACACATTATTAGCCTTGTAATGTTCCTACTGCAGGGACTCACGCTTCCTCTCTAGGAGAGGGAATGACAGATATTAGAAAGCTGTAATCAACCACGCAGGTTCAGTGCGGATTGGTGGATGTCACATTTCTGCAAATTTTTGATTCTAGGACATGCCGGTTTTCTCACGATGTTTTTCTTCATCGTTTTGAGAGCAGCGGTGATGAAATAAATTACACAAAGTAAAGCGCCTACCTGGGTTTGAACCCCGGAAAGAAATTTTGGCATATTATAGGAGTATTTCAGGTAGCTAAACTTATCTCGAAGAGAAATTCTCCTCACGAACAGCTGACCTCAGCTCTAGTTCACTTCCATATTCTATTATGACCTTGGCTATATCGACTTCTTGATGGATCACCGTAACAAATCCCTACCCATTGCTACGTTATTTTATTTATGTTTCTCAATCTTTTTTCCTATCTTATTGTAAGTGATGCTTATATCTTTATTGTTTGCGTTTGATCAAGATCAATGCACCTTTCAAAGGAATTTATTCTTGGCCTTCATTCCAAATGATATAGCTACATGTGAATATCACGTACCTAAGTGATTTCAATCTGAATATAAATGTAACTACAATCATAAAATCTTCTCAAAATATCAGCATTTAAATTTTTACAGCGAGAATCGTTTATAAAACAGTGGCAAATGGAAACCACCAGGGTAAACGCTGATCACATAAATGTTGTGATTTTTAATTGCTTTACCAATTATCAACCGCAGTCAATTAGCTAAGTTGTGTGAACGGTTACAAAATGTTTAACACATTCACATTGAGACACGAACGCATTCTTTTAACAATTGAATTAAAGCAACATTATTTTGTTTGTAAAGCTTTATTAAATGCATTCCAGAAAAAGGTGCATTTTAATTTCAATAAAATTTTATTAATGGATCTTAAAAAATCTAGGTTATCTATCTCTATTTCTTCGTACCCATGTATTCCGGGTCGTCCCAGGTATCGGGCAGGCGTAGCGGGGGTTTATATAGCCAGGATTGGTAGATTTCTAGAGCGCAATCAGGCCTGTGAAAAAAGGATTGTTCATTAAAAAGGTATCTTTCATCGTATTAAATCCTTTTCATAAACTGCTCCACTCATCCTTTTATATGGGGAGAAGGTACTTCTTCGAGCCCGGCAGCCGGTTATATTTACAGCAGCCTTTCACGCAGATTGCGAGCGTGCTTTTCCGCAGCTCCCATACATGACACTCTGAAAGGCGTTTATTTCCGTCCTTTAAACATGGAGTCTTCTAAAGGTCTAAACCACATTCTGGAATGCACTGAAATAGGTCATCTAGCAAAATGTCTTCTGGATAGGGAGATTTGGCGCTGTAGTATGTGTCTTATATAATCTATTAAATCTATGCTTATCTAAATTTGGAAGTTTATTAGTTTTTGAAATCTGGTTTGTATAGTTTTTTCACCTATTAGAAGCGTGAATTTACAGTCGATTTAAAAATTCAATAATTTCCGAATTCTGACTTGTGACTCGTGCGAACGTTTGAACCGGAAGACGAAGCGTTGGAAGGCCGCTCACAAGTCCACTTAGTGAGGGTCACGGGAATCCGACGGATGCGAGAAACCTGACCGGTCCTTGGGAGGCCTATATCCTGCAATGAACGTCTTTGAGTTTAAATGATAATAATGATGACATACCTTTGAGCGAGCCATCCTATAAATCCAGTGGACGTGACAGGGACAGGTTTCAAAGACTTCGTTTCCTCCACCTTGACTGCAACTTGAGAACGAGTGACAGCCGCAACCTCTTGACGAATCTTCTCTGCTTGAGCCAACGTCTTCCTGAGAACAGAAAAATCACAATAATGCTTATCACATTATGTAACTTTTTTATTGTGGCGATACATCAAATAACTTCTCCAACTAACGTACGGTGAGTATTCATCCTTACCTTGTTGAAACCATCGTTTATACTGCGTACATCGAAGGTCTGGAACAATTTGCCTGCTGCGATTTACCCGCCCGATTATAATTTAGAAATCTTAAAGGCCAGAGAGAATAGGCTTTTAATAAACTAGTGCGCCTCACCCTCAACGACTCCATCACTGCTTACCATCAGGTGGGATCGCTGTCAAGCACGGGCATGAGTAGATAATAATTACACTGCCCGTAAGGGTATACAAAAACAATAAAACAGTACACTATAAACAGTTAAGGCCCTCCTGTTAGAAGTTTATGAAAAAGCTACGACAATACAACTATTTTTTAGAGTTAAGTAAACGTCGTCCAGTTTTCTTTCCAAGGTTAGGTAACAAAAAAGGTCGATAAGTAGCAGCTACAGTTCACTGTAGCTGCTAGTTATCGACCTTTTGAGTTTCAACTCATAATGATTATCTACTAAGTTTGTACCTACCTACGTCCTACACGACCCATAAATAACTATGTGCGTATCATATTGATTATTACGTAATCAATGCTGTTATATACCATCTATCACATACATCGGTTATAACCTATGTCATTTCGTTATAATTTAGCTACCACATTATGGTGGTCTAACTTCCAAAAGGGAATAAAACTTTTGTCATACATTGCTGGTACTTATATATATTTTTTTCTTTTCGCCAAAAGTAAAACCTAAGCCATTTCTTAAAGGACTGTGTAGGCGAAATCAATAGCCAAAAAGAATATTCTTAGTAGATTGCTATATTTTTTTTTTTATCAAGCGTTGTTTTTTATTTTGGATTCGGTATTTATGGTGTGTAACACTAACGCGTATGTTTTCGTTTCGTGTATCACTATTTTTTTTTTTACTATGATGAAAAATTATTGATGTTATATTTGTTCACACTGCGAGTGTGAACAAATATAACATCAATAACCAACTTAATCTATTTTATCAATAGAAACCTCAATATATTACTAGCAATGCTTCTATACATATTTTCATTCGGACGTTTAAGAACCTGGTGTTTTTTGTGCTATTGATTTCTCGTATTGTCCTCTAACCTAGGTTTCATTCCTGGCGAAAACAAAAAAGTAAGTTATGCTAATAGTTTACTTCGGCTTTTATTGGTACTTTTTCAAAAAGAAAAATTAAGTTCACCTTTGTGCCTTTGTGTTGCACGAAGTTTTAGTAAATAAATAAAATTAAATCAACAATTGCTTTCTAAATAAGGCAGGACGTATCGTAAACTAGATATAAATAAACTTCTTTTTAAACAATATTCATGAAAGGTCAACAATTTCTAAAGTATCCAAACAGTTTTTATAGCAATTTCGTCGGTAGCACCGTTCGTGAACTAGGAACGGTCGTGTTCAACATTGGTTTCGCATGAGACTCCGCGCTCACGATAGATTTGATCTCCGTGGCGAATTCCCTCGCTTTGATGCAGTATTGACGTCAGGACCGTGTTACTGCACTTACAGTTGACAGTGTTTATAGTGTCGGTACAGTTAAAATGAGTAAACACGAATACCAAACATGGGTACCACAAATAGATATTGCTAACCGCTTTTCAGATCATGAAATACCGTTAGCTACATCCCTAATAGCGTATTAATTCGTGCCCAAATTTATAACTTAGGTACTTCTAGTCTATTATGTACTTCTGAACCGTGAATGAAACGTGTCCTGTCCACCCCTACGGGTTTTAATTGCGTTAGTCACAGTGGAGTGGAGATACAACATCCTAGTTGAACGTGACATGAAATATCGCATATATTTCGCATTCAGTTCACCGTTATGATAAGGTTAACCAGAAAATTAAATTAGGCATAATATGTAAAACATAATTAAAATATAAGCCTTAATTCCCTGAAAGGTTAAACAGAGCCACAAAGGAAGAGTAAACCCACACATCGCTCGTAAGTTTTATGTAGCAGTGAGCGGGCATGTTCAGTCCTGCCATGATTCAGCTAAAAAACCAGACATCGACCTACCTACTCCTAAAAACCAAGTGGAATAAAACTAATAACTGTGTCTTTGCCCTACCGGGTGATCTCACCTAGGATTTCGTAGCGATCGCTGAGGTATAGCCCGTTAATTTCTCCGTTAAAGCTCAATTCGATTTTGACCTAACCTACCTAAAAATTAGGTACTGAATTTTCTGTTGAGTAGAAGAGCAGACCAGATCTGTGCGTTCAAGTCTCAACATTTTATATAAATATTTCTGGGCTGTAACAACAAAATTACGTTTAATTTATTTGTGCTCCTTTATTGATTGATTTGAGTCAGGAACGCAGCGTTCTCCTTGTGCAATATGGTGCACAAAGTCAATCTGAATATAGGTCAAAACGTAATCATGATGCATATCGTCGGTAAACAGCTTAACTGCTTAACTCTAAGCCAAATTAAATCCTGTAGTGCAAATAGCTCGCTCCAAATAACCTCTATTGTCTAAATTGAAGCATATAATTTAGTAGGCACACTAGTGTACCTCACAAACCAAAATAGTGAATACTATATCCTTTTATTCTTTGTATATACATATAAATTACATTTTTAAATATTTTTTATAGAAGGTTATACAAAAAAAAAAAAACATTTAAAAATATAAAAAATAGCAATACAGAATACTTATTATTATGCTATTCAGTAATTAATTTTTCAATACAGTTGCTCAGAAAGTGGCTCTTATTGCACTACACTTATGTATATAATAGCATCTGTTACCACACTGTGACGTTTTGATTACCATTACGCACTAGTGCTGTAATGAAGCTATAACCTTTTTGTTCAAACTCTTTGTTCGTAAAACAAATTTTTAATACTAAAAAAAAATCATGTTAAGTTGAATAGTATAAATTAGTGTATTACTTACTTATTTCATGCAATTTCGGCCATTTTAACACGAAAAACGATTTATTTAATAACAAAACATTTAATATATAAATCGTACATTCAATTTTTTTTTCTTTGTTGTCTATGGCCGCCGTTTTAGGATCGCGCGGTTTTTTGGTGCGATTTTTCCGATGAAGATCATTGGCTGTATTAATTAAATAAAATCAAATACTACAAAAAAATTACAAAATGTTTCATCCGTATTCTATTGTCACTAAAAAATGACATTATCGCAGAAACTTTACATGCCCAGAAAACAAACAACTTGGCAATTCGATCAAAATACTATAGCCTTCAGCTATAGGTAAATTTAAAAAAAATAGATGTAGTCTACTAATTTTGCTTTTGTGATAATAATTGGCTAAATTATTTTTCTTCACAAGTGTATTAAAAAACGTCTTATGATACACGTGAGTAATGTATGGTTACCGTTCTTGGCTCTCTTAAGGCTCGGGTCTTAATACCGCCTCGACGGTAACCACCTACATTACACACTTTTATCACAATGTACTATTAAACGTGTATGTTCTATGGTGTAAATAGTAAGGAAGCTGAGCCGATTGTTTATTATTTTCTCTAATATTAAATCAAATAAATAAGAGGATCCTATCGTAAATAATTGCACTAAACCTGCCAGAACAAAAGTAAGGCGCCCACCATTGGCTTGGTGGTCTAGAATCGAGAGAGACCTAAAGTTAGCCCATTTAACAAAGCCGACCCAGGGTAGAATATCCTGGCACCGATTAGTGAGGAGACTCGACCCCACTTTATGAGAACAGGAGAGGATAAAAGAGATTCAATAAAGTAAATCGAAGTCTATTCGATTGGAACATCATGCAATCTGCCCAGCCTTTTCCCAGCTACGTTAGGGTCGGCTTCCAGTCTACCTGGATGCAGCTGAGTAGGTGAATGACGTGAAACTTTAGCAAGACTGATATCAGATTTTGTGACATCTGACAGCCGGGAGTAACGGCTTAATATGCTTTCCGAGGCACGGAGTAGTATAAGTAAAGGATGGTCATCTATTCTAAAACCAACCTCGAAAAGAGTTACTTAAGTTTTAAAATCAACCCTTACGGCTATTAATTTATGGCCTCCTTTACAAATAATTTAATCTATTTATATAAAAGTGAAATACCAATCACTGATTAATCACGAAATCTCAGAAACTACCGACAAACTTCAAATTTAACGGGTTCCTTATAGGGTGTAGACTTCCACTAAGAAGGGATTTTACGAAACACCAGGTAAACCGACTGTCATGCGGGCGAAGCAGCTGGCAGAAGCTTGTAGATAAATAAAAATGTCGCTTCATAAAGGTTTGTGAGGGCCGATGCTTGCCCTTCGCAGCCCTGGAATACAAAGGCAACTGAAAGCACGCGTGGGTTTTAAGTCCTGAAACTCCTTCTCGCTCCGCAGGAGAACTTATCTAATAATTTCCTAACCCGAAAAAAGAAGACAAAATACCCTCGAAACACATAATGCCTGATATTAAAATGCTTCAATTACCAGCACACTTACGTTCTGTGATCATCTCGCGAGCAAAAGTAATTTTTTCGGAAGCATAGTAACTACTTACTAACTGCAGTAGTTCACTTAGGAAGAGTGGCGACGACGGTATGACTACGTAATTGACTGACCCCTAGAGGTCAGTACCTGTAGAAGAATCTAGTCTTTACACCCGTAAGCTCATCGTTATTTATATAAAATATTGTCTTTTATTAATCACGTCAACATCAGTCTGATATAAAGGGTGATTGGTAATTAGTGACCGATATAATTAAACACGTGATTGAAGTCATGATAACAAACAACTTTTACTATAGGACCAAACCTGAAATCGCGAAAAAAATCAGCAAGTTCAGTACATTTTGATCAGTTAGGCGAACATAAATGTACTGACGCAGCAGATTTTTTTCACGATTTCAGGTTTGGTGCCATAGTAAAAGTTGTTTGTTATCATGACTACAATCACGTGTTTAATTATCGATCACTAATTGCTAGTCACTCTATATGTATATGTTCGCAATTTATCTAGTTTTAGCAGATAGACATAGTTTGCCTGCAAGAATCTATATAGGTACATAAAAAGATAAAATGACTGACATGATACTGCCCAGTGGAAGCTACAGGACCTAGGAGCGTAAAATTCTACTTACATGAGGTTTCCTTTTATACCGTAGGCAAGCACTGAGAGGATTTTCCAAAATTCAGCCCCCAACGGAATGATGAAACCGGGTCCAAAGTTTGTATGGAAAAATCTACCTTCACGCAGGCGATGCCGCTGGCAAAAACTAGTACTGTATAGCTAAATACTATTAACCAAAAATTTTCTTTTTGAGGAGAAGCGACAAAAGCTTTTTATTACTAATACTATGGTATTTTCATAAAATATAATAACCAGTATTTTGTAGGTTTTCGTACACAAAAGGTAAAAACGAGACCCTTTCGCTCGGGGAACGAGACTCTGTCCGTCTGTCTGTCACTAGGCTATATCTTATGAGCCGTGATAGTTAGACAGTTAAAATTTTCACTGATGATGTATTTCTGTTGCCGCTATGACAACAAATACTAAAAGCAGAATAAAATAAACATTTAATTTGGGCCCACACAATAAATGTGATCTTTTTTTCTACGGACGGCGCACGAGGGGTCCGCCCTTAGTGCACGAATCCGCGTCGCACTTGGCCGGTTTTTTTATTGTAAGTATGGATTGCTGGAGGATCTTTACCTATCATCTGTCAGGACCGCTTGTATAATTTGTTTCCAAAGACATTGTTCTGTTTACCACTTTTGAGTCGAATTGTATGTAACATTAAGGCAGAATTGACTATAAATAAAGGTCGTGTCATCCGCATATCGGAGATTGGAGATCCTTCTACCGCCAATCACGACCCCATCTGTCCACTCGTAATAGATTGAATTCTTACGGACAAGCGATATAAACATTCTGTTTGTAAAAGTAAGCTATTATTTTTTTAAATTACGTACCTAAACTAGTGCTTGACTGCGATCCCACCTGGTAAGCAGTGACGCAATCATTGATGGTGAGGCGCACTAGTTTATTATAGCATATTCACTCTAGCCTTGAAGATATCTAATTAATAATCGGACGGGAAGACCGTAGCAGACAGATTGTCCCAGTCCTTCAAAATTAAACAATTCTTTGTTAAAAAAAGAACTACCTTCAAAATCAGAGACGATTAGTTATAAGGAGCACTTACACCCATAGCTACTTACTGTCTTTCATCAAGAAGCCAACTCCATCTCTCGAACCACTGCTGTCTACAGTTGTCCTGTTTTTTCCATTGTGCTCGCATTTGAAACGCTTCCGTGTTTGGGTCAAACTTGATCGCCTTGCCTACTTTTCCTCCTTTTCCTGGTTCTGCCATTGTTCACCTGCAAAGAACTCTTGAATGTCAAACAATAATAAGTGTGGCATACTGAAAGTTTTTGGATCTGGCCACTTACAATAAAATAATAAAAAAGCAATTATAGAATTCGAAAAAAGAACTCTTTACGAGCATGGTCATTCGTTTTTTCATTATGGCGTCCTTAAAATATATTTATAATCACTCGTGAACATTTTCGTTCAGTGTTTTATTTTTATTTTAGCCGTGGCTTAAGTTAACAAGAGAGTTGCTAGAGACTTCAATTGGCATTTGGTGATGCGATGAGCACCATGTCGCAACTCTGTGTATTCGTTGTTTGGAGAATTTAGACGTGATCATACTGATCATCTCTATGACGAAGTACGTGAAAATCGGCCGGCGACTTCGGTTACAGACTCGGATATTGATTTTGTAGGGCAACTTATTGAAACTGACAAAAAAATTACTTGCTAACAAATTCGTGCTTTATTAAACATTAGAATGAGCCAGGTGCGAAACATTTTACATGTTCATCTGAAGGTTCGGAAGGAGAAACGAACAGAAACGACTGCGAATCCAGTGGTGCCGTAGAATGATAAAAAAAAATTCAAAATCAATGGAGGACAGTCAACAGAGTAGACATTAGCTGTCTACAATGTTGCGATAGGTGACGAAACCTAGGTATACTGCATTGAACCCGAAAGAAAAAGCTAGTCGGCAGAGTGGGTCTTTCCTGTTGAAGATTTGCCGACGAATGTTAAGAAAAGTTGAAGTGACCAGTGATCAAAGGGCCCAAGCCTCCCAAAACCATAACCTTATATCTTTATTTTCTATATATCACAATAGTTTCCCACCAAACGAGGGTTTTCCTTAGGTGAACTAGCATAGCACATTCGGGGATAATCGTCGGTTGCTATCACATTCTAAGGCAACTGTTTAAAAGGCCTCTTCGTGGGTTGACTTCGGTCCCTCGCATGCCTTCCAAAAGCCTGAGGTCCTGAGACCTAAGGGTCCTGAGATAAACAGATAGGTACATGATAACAAAATAATATCTTAAAAAATACATTAAATTTGGTGAAAATTTGATTCATCATTGTGTTAATGGAACTTATGGAGCCAAGAGAGTACAGTAACTAACTCTCACAAGTATCAAACGACGCGGGCGCAAGGTTTTTATTTAAATAAAAAAAAAAAAATACAAATTTGTAAACGTAGGGTTTTGATCGCGGTTTCTTTTTTTCCATTCGCCATATTAGATTTCAGTCGCCTACCGTCAACTAGCCAAATATTGTAATTATAAGGAACTGATTAGGGAGCCAGCTGCACGTTTCACTTCACTAGTGGGGAAATGGGGACACAGAAAAAAAACTCTACTCGTGCCTTTTTTATGGTAGGTAAAATCATCCAATGACAGATCCCGCTCTTGGGCGGAGCGGGAAATAGTGTCAGACTCTTACTGACTAAAAACTCACGTGTGTAGTGTATGCATTGCATTGTATTGTGAAACAAAAAGGGTTAGGAATTGATAGGACCTAGCTAGTTTTGCAGTGTAATGAAAAATAACATATTATAATTATGTATGATTTGTCTATACGAACAAAACAAGGTAGTAATCGCACTGAGCTGGGCGTAATGCCAACATCACATCTTTGTTCACGTGATGACATTGGTTTTGTAAAATAAGGTAGACGTGAGAGTAAAGTACGAGACCAAGCAACACACAATTGATATGGGATTGTCTTTATGAGCTCTTAAATACATTCGATGTGTTTTTTAGAATTCTTCATGAATTCTAGATACGTATACTGAACCATAAACTGAATCTTTTGTGTGCAAATTGAAATAAATCTTCAATTTGTGTGTAGATAAATTCATGAAAGAAACCGTTTGAAATATGATAAGATTATTTGTCTAATCGATAAATTTTAACTGCTTCTGGTGTTGGGGATTGAGCAATTAGTTAGTTGCCTTTGAAATGATAAGCTGCATTTAGTTAGTGCTAGTGCCGTAACTAATATGTTTTTAAATGTCCGGTGCCAGTTTCTGAAACTGCTCATCTAAGGAAAGTTCGAGCTGGGAAGTTTAATCCACCTGACGCAGGTTCTCATCGGATGTGAGCATTTCGGGAGATTCTTGTAATGGATCTGGTGGGGAAAAACGCTCAGGTGTCACCATTATGTGGGTCGCCCGGACCACACAACGAGCATTTGGTGGAAGTTTGCCCTGCTGTGTTCTCGTCGAGGCAATTAACGATGACGACCTGAGCATCTGGCCGTCCTTCTGATGAAATTAATGATACAAAACTTGTTGTTGATTTGATCATTTCTGTGCCCCATCAGGGTCTGCGCTGGCACCACCCTAGTTACGTTTAGTCCATTCAAATTGAAACTGACAAGCCGATCCTTATTTGGGAGGGAATTTATCAAATAACTTCTCCCGTTCTGAGAAGAGCGAGAGGGAGTGTCAGCGTTTTACTGGCTATAATTCACCCATATTCCCTCAGTGGTCCTTTGTATCCTGGCCGAGGTAACACTTTCGAAAAATTCTGAAGTATTTCTGGGAACCCAGAAAGCGTGTAATTTTGACTCTTTGGGGCTCGAGCACCCCTGAGAAATAAACAATGGGTGCTGAACACCCCTGAAAATAGATATCAAGAAACAGATCAGTAATCTCCTTTTAGGGCCCGTTTTTACGACCAGTTTAGTGTAGTGGTTTAGAGCGTCGGTCAAGACGCAAGAGTCGCGGGTTCTATTCCCATACCAACACAAATCTAATTATATTTTTATCAAATATAATTAGTAATTAAGTACGCAGTATGTGAGTAGGACATTTATTTATTTGTCGGTTCGATCAGTGAGCATTTTTCTTCTCACACTTCGCCACTTTTTCGAGTTATCAAATGAGCATGAGCACCGATGAGGTTTTCTAAAAGACGGCCCTGCGCAAAGGTATCGGAAAGTGGTGTCATTAGTCGTATTTTGTCAATGATACCACTGAATGACACCACTGTGGTATCGTTTACAATTTTATTTTGACAATGACACCACTGCTGACTAGTGATGTTTATCGTATAAGTAACAAACCAATTCGTTAGCTATGTTTTTACGATAGTGCTGGAATGGCTAAGTTCATATAAGGTTCAAATAACTAAATTATTAAAAAAAAAACTTGACCATAAACAATACTTATACCTATTAATTTTTTTAGCAATGTCAATGAGTAAACATTGTTTTTCTAGGGGAAAATAAGGTCTACAAAAAAGGTCGTCTATGTCATGGTCGTGATATTACCAATGTTAGGTAAATAATTGGTATCGATAAATGCATACATTTTGTATTAGAACTTCATAACGGTGGTGTCGTTACCAAAAATAAATAGTAAACGATACTACAGTGGTGTCAATACACGGTGGTATTGTGGGTGTATAGCTGCAACTGATTTGCCCCATTTTACAAAATAACATTTCGACACGTAAATGTTTTTCGTCAATTTGAAATAGATGGAGTCGGTTTCCTAGCTAACACTGAAACAAATTCAAAGGTTAACGTCTCTTAAAGGCCGTACAGTACCTAAATATACTAATTTCATATCTTTCTTGCATGCATGGTGATCTTCCATTCTACATACGAGGATAATAATAATTATAGTCTAAATCTATATAAATATAAAAAGAGATTGACTGACATATCAATGCACTGCCGAAACTACTGGGACAATGAGCGTGAAATTTGGCACAAGGTTTCTTTTATGACGTCGGCGAGCACTAAAAGAGGATTTTCCAAAATTCATCCCCTGTCCTGTGTCCTCGTGGGGGCGATCGGCGGCCGCGATCTCTCGCGCCGGGCCGCGGTACAGGCCATGCTCCGGAGCAAGGAGGAGTGGCAGGCGGTCGCCTCCTTCTGCGAAGCAGTAATGCTAGCAAAGGAGGAGGCCGACCGCATCAGGTAACGGCGCATACGCCGCCGCCGCCGCCGGGATTCTGATCCCGATTTTCGGCCACCGTAGGCGCGGGCTCGCGGACGGCTGGCAATGGGTACCGCACTGTTCCCGCGCGCCTCAAGCAGTTATTAGCAGTGATAGGAATAGGTAGTGCCTATTTGCCTAAACTTCGAAGAACAGAGACAAGAAACGGAGACTTCCTTAGGACTAAATTTTTTCCAAGACATCTGTCCCGGAATTTCGAGACAACAATTAAATACATTTAAAAAAAATGTTATTTGGAATAAGTAATTCGTCTATATTTACCTAAAGTTTGCGACTAGATATATCTTATTAAATAACATACACAGTTGTTACAACCATAAAATTTTCAGAATTTTTTTTTGGAGAACTTTTTGTAAATGACTTGTTGATCGTAATAAACAATGAATCACAATGTTTTTATAAGAAGCCGTAGACGTTTCGAAGTAAATATCTTCTTTCTAGCTCACTCTCGGCTACGTTTAATGATATTTCTAAAGTTCAAGTGTAAAAAAGGCTTTCAAATAATAAAACGGTAATTTTTTATCATTTTAGCATTCTCTATAGTAAAAAGAATTTATCATTAAAAAAAGGTACTTAAAATAAATAAATAATTTATTTATTTGCCAGAATGTAGGTATACAAAGTGGTATAATCTTAATATTAACGAGGTTTTTTTTTGCATGGAAATCTCCTAATAATCGCTAGACAATATCGGTGGTGTGAAAGGACCATTACGTTTTTTTTTTTAACCAGTTAATGCCCGCGGCTTTTCCCGCGTGTACTACTGTTTTTGTATCCCATGGGAACTATACTTTTTTTTAATAGGAAGTAGCCTATGTGCTAATCCACACCTTAATCTATATCACTACCAAATTCAGCATGTTCAGTGGAATTAAGTAATGGACATCCATACAAACTATCACATTTATAATATTAGTAATTGCATAGGTATTAGATATAACATAGTCTGTGGTCTCAGCCTACTCTTCCGGGATAAAGGCGTGAAAAAAATACGGAAGTCATCTATAGCATGCACATTTTAAGAAGACCTCTCTGATAACAACAATACAAACACACGCAGTGTGTGTCACTAGGCTGATATAGCCTTGCATTGCATTGCATCAGCCTTATAATGTTCCCACTGCTGGGAATCAGGCCTCTTCTCTAGGAGAGGGATATATAGACTAATATAGGATAGGCTGATATAGGATAAGTTGTTATTATGGAGTTATAAATTATACATGTTATGTCTAATCGCAAACTTTAGATAAATATAGACGAATTACTTATTCCAAATAACACATTTTTTTAAATGTATTTAAGTGTTGTCTCGAAATTTCGAGACAGATGTTCCGGAAATAATTTAGTCCTAAGGATGTCTCCGTTTTTTGTCTCTGTTCTTCGAAGTTTAGGCTAATAGGCACTACCTATTCCTATCACTGGTTATTAGTAAACTGTAGGGGCCCAGCAGGGCCGAAGCCTACTGGGGCCAAGGGTTAGGTGAAAATGAACCCTGAGGCCCTGGATCGAAGGCAATGAATGGAACAGGGTAGGTTTTTTGTCAGTAAGAGTCTGACACTATCTCCTGCCCCACCCAAGGGCGAGATTTGTCATTTGATGATTTTACCTACCATAAAAAAATCCCAAAAGGAATGAAACGCGGGGCCAAACTTTGTATGGAGAAACCTACCTTAAGCCTAAGCCGCTGGCAAAAGCTAGCCATTAATATGCGCAGAAATGAATGGTGAAATTCGAATTAGAACACTACTTACATAATTGTATGCAGCCTACCAAAGTAATGGAATGCTACGGCAGTTATATAGCAGTTATACTTAGTCAGTTATAGTCAAAGTGGGGCAAACTTCACTGGGAATGTTAAGTAGCAGTAAGCCGAGGATCCGGAACTGAGTTGAACGTAAAAATTACGTGACTATCGTGTCGCCTCCTTATCTACGCTACGATAGAAAGTTTATTATTTTTGGCTAGTGCAGTGATTTTTACAATTTGTTATTACACTTACGTATTACAATGTTTGTTTACGTCCCGAATCTAGGTAGGATAGAATATTTATTTTGCGTGAAATGTGATACGTCAAAAGATGTGTAATTATTTTCGTTTTTCATATTTTGCTTAGACATTTATGGCTAGAGCTTTTTAATCGTTTACGGTTTTTTAAACTACTATAACATCATTAATTTTGGTATAATAACCTAATTGTTTTGACGTTGCATAACTACACCGTTAAATTTTGACCGTTTTAATCCCGTGGAGGGTCGATTCGGTACATGAAACAAGTACTTTTTTAACTCGAATTAATTTACGCATATACGAAATTAATTTCTTTAAGTGAACGTCAGCTGGGCGAGTCCAATGACCTGTAGGTAGTTAGTACGCAACGACCGACAACAACCTACAAGGTCATTGACTCGTTTACTTAAAGAAATTAATTTCGTACATGCGTATATTAATTCGAGTTTTAGAAAAAAAAAGTACTTACTTTATTTTTTTATAAATATACCTTTTTAAATATTTCTTAAAAAAGGATTTATAAAATTTGACGTTTGACTGATGTTCAGAGGTCGGAGTAGGTAGATTTATTTAAGGTCGTTGACGTCAAACGTAGAGGATAATAATTATAGATATGCCTCCAAAATACCGGAACTTCATATTTATTGTGATATTTGTTCCGGAATTTTGAAATTAGCACGAATTTGTGTTTAAGGTGAAAAACGTATTAATAATATTAATCTACGCTGCCAGTGTTAGCTAATGGTGAAAGAAATCAGTATTTTATTTTATACAAAAATACCTTGGAATAGTTACACCGTATTTTGTCCCTTACTGTAGAATTAGAAATGACGCTTGACTATATGACGCTTTATTTTATTTTAGTCCATAATTCCAATCCTGGAACTTTTTCCGGTATTTCCCGCACATTATGGATAAAATGGCATGTCCATATTATAATATTTTGACGCAAGTATATAAAATCAATCTACCTACTCCGACCTCTGCTGATGTTGTGTAAAGAGTATCTAACTTGACTTCCAATTATTTTCGAAAAATGGATTTGGGTTTCGTGCCGGAAAATGCCTTGACATTGTGACCAAATGGTATTGTGCTGTTATACGAGCCTGATGCGGACGAAATCACGGTTAACATAGTTTGTAATGAATAAAAAAGTAGGTAGATCCTACCATACTCACCTCCGATTCCTGATTTAAGCATTTTATGTTCAGTATTTCTTAATCTCTACTTTACCTACCCTGAAAACCTATTAAAATTAGGCCTTTAAGTTAGAATTAGAATACTCAATTCTAAAAACCACCCTGTTACCAACCACACCGTTAAATTTTGGTCGTTTTATTTAATCCCGTGGAGGGTCGTTTCGATATATGAAACACTATCGATTTGTAAAAATAAAATGAAAAAATAAAGTAGGTACCTACTTTTTTTCTGACACTCGAATTAATATATCTACGCATGTACGAAATTATTTTTTTTAAGTAAACGAGTCAATGACCTTGTAGCTAGCTGTCGTCGGTCGTTGCGTGCAAACTACCTACAGTTCGTTGACCTTGCTCAGCTGACGTTTACTTAAAGAAATTAATTTCGTAGATGCGTGAATTAATTCGAGTTTGAAAAAAAATACCTACTTTATTTTTCGTTTTTATCTTTACAAATCGATAGTGTTTCATGTACAGGACCGACCCTCCGCGGGATTAAACGACCAAAATTTAACGATGTAGAGTTTTTGAATAATGTATGGGTACTTACCTAACTTTTGTGTGGGAATCTATAATATCAGATGTTAGGTGCCCAAACAAAATTACAATCTTCTTTAGTAAGTAGTAGCAACAATTTGTAACATTAACGATCGGCTGGGTAGGCAGATACCTACTGCAATTTCTTAATAAATTCAAAAAAGTTGTAAGCTAGTAGATTATGTACATAAAAATTGTGTATCACCAAAATAATGTTTACGAAATTGTCAAAAATGTTTTTTTTTTACATAGGCCTCATATTAATTTATAGCCTGTCAGAAAACATGTTCAATCTGATTATCCAGAATTGTCCAAAGAGGTTTTGCTGCTATCACTCGATTTAAATACTGTTTCAAAGACTACTATATAACGCTTACCCGTTTTCATGCTACAACATAATATATTTCAAGTACCTACGTAACTGTAGAGCAGATTAAATTTTAGAGTTCAGTTACATACCTACCGCCAGCTCGCAATTTCGCACGGTGTCGTATAAGAGGAACGACCTCCATTTACATTTTTTCCCTCGCCAAAATATACAAAACAAAGTCACTGTCAAGGAAATGTCAGTTAGTGCCAGTCGAAGGCAAAGCGGGCTTTGTGGTTGATGAAATATCTTAAAATATCGGATTTTATCTCGCTGTCTAGCGTTATCGGAGGCCATGAAGAAAGCAAGACTATTTCCCGTGAGTTCGTTAAATCACATTGACAGTAAATTTGATATGACTTTCACTGTACAATGTAAAGCTTCTATATAGATAGTAAAGTCCATCACTTGCGAAGTAAATGGTTATTACAAACATTGCTTTGTAAGGTGATTGTTACGATTTGATTTGAGCGACTAGCAATAAATCGGAAATGGAGCCATTAGCAACTGTAAAAGTCAACGCGGTAACAAATGGGAAGTTTAATAACGTATTAGTCACACGTGGAAGCAAGGTAATTGGTAAAGTAACAGAACTGCAGCAAAATAAAATAACAAACTAAAAATCATATTAAAAGTTTAGCTCCATAGCCGAATACAATCGATAGATACACCTGAATACAATACCTGTGAAATACAGACCGAAAAGTTTTAATTCAAAAATCACAGCGGTACATAGAATAGAAACTCACAGAAAACGAATCGGACTTAGGTGTTCCTTGAGGGTTCTGTTCAGAAATAGGTTAAAATTAAACTAACTTAAAATAAAATTTATATAGCAAACATTCAATTTTGCAGCTAGTGTTTTTATGCAATTACATTAGAGCAATTGTATATTAACTTGACTTAAAGTACCTAAACTTATTAAAAAAATGATTACTAGAGATAGGCAATTGTTTTTTTTTTTTTTGTAAACTTTGGATACGGAATTTCTCTTTCCTGGAGAGGAGGCCTGAGTCATAGTGGGAACATTATAAGGCTGAAGCTCGGAAATACCTTCCTAAAGACCATTGCTTGATCTTTTCATTACAATTATTAAAATAAGGGGTGAATTAATCAATATGAAATAAAGCGAAACCTCTTTAAAAATGATTAAATGACATTGTTATATTCCCTTTTGGATTAAATTGCAATAATAATAATACCTATTACTTTTTTAATTAGAACTTTAATTTTTATAACCATTAAGTACATGTTTAGGTACTTACTAATATTCTCTCTCCTATATAGTAGGCCTGAGTCCCAATCGTGGGATCTGGGAACATTAAAAGCTATTAAATTATAGGTAGCACACCTATATTACATAAATTTATTCCAAGTCGATATCGTTAGTAAGTAGTTCCTGAAATAAGCAACTATTCATTTCGCATAAAGGTTCCCACTTCAAGATTTTGACAAGGAACTCTAAAAATAGCAATTTCACAATTCGTTTCTGAATCTGACTGCGTTGTATTGCACTTTATTTTCAAAAATTGTATTATTAATGTTGTTTCGTTTTTGTAGGGTGTCGTTCGGGAGTTCAAAGGGGTCGATGGTAGAGACCCTAATTTACGAGAGTCCCCTACAAGAGGAGCCGGAGAGCAGCCCGCCGCCCAAGCTGCAGGAGACGGCGTTCCCCTACACGCCCATAGAAGACGAGTACGTTTTGTTCATTTGAGTATGTTAATTATTCATTTTTGTTCCGAATTCACGCGAACGCTTTTTTGCGATTTAGTTTTTTTTTTTTGTAACGGTAACATTTTTTACTATGTAAGCCTTTTTATGAACTGTTATAAACCTACCTAGATGATTTATTTCAGGTTTTCAATCTTCATTCTTACTTTGGCTTCTTTTTTCTTCACAACGCAACTTATTTCTGTATTTATTTATAGGTAGGTAATGGGATTTACTGCAAGCTTGTAGATGTATGTATCTACACGCTTGTAGTAAATACGCATGTAGGTAGCAGAATCGTGATTGGCAAAGTGATAAAATACCCATGTACACCAATCTACCTACCTTCGGTAGATATAGGTGTGTAGCTAGCACAGGGTCACCAAACGCTTGATTCTCGAACGCACTGGCTTGACAAATTCAAATGGGCAATTGGGCGGGCATGCACTAATTAAGGACACCAATTGACCGAAATGCATGAACTTTATTGGAATTTTGCATCTTTTATCAATAATTAAAATGTCTTTGCATTTACCAAAATTGACTATAAGTAGGTAATTTTATTTCAATAGAATTAAAACTTGTTTAATAAATGATTTATAGCAGTCCACACATTTATGTACCTACCATAGCATAGACACTGTACCTACCTACAATAATGGTTTCCCGCAATGTGATATAATAAGCTACTCCCCCTCCCACTTAATACAATACATAGTGCATAGAATAGCATAGATGAGCTCCCCCAGTCTTCCGCAATCAATAAAGAGCATCTGAGCGTCGCCCCTTTTTATTTTTTCTTTACGTAACTAACAGCTAACAGGCTATCTATGTGTGAACGATCTCTTCACCAGACATTATCAATGTAGGGGATCTATTTTTTAGTTAACTTCGACAGTTTCAATGACCGTCATTGTTATTTATTTCTTTTTGGACTTAGTTTCTGGTAGCGCTTCAAGTTTAATATTTTACCTACGGTTGCAATTGATCGCGTTCGCTCCCCATCTAGTTGCCAATTCTGAAATTGTTCGAAATCGTGTAAGCATAGGGTGGCCCTAATGAACAGTCATCATAAAATCCAGTTCAGCGGTGCTTAATCCGTATTCTTGTTTTTTAATAATTTGTGCCTCTGTATCGTAGGGACCTACCTAGCCTACCTACAACAACATAAATGTCGCACCTGCCCCTAACTAGGTACTTAGAAATAATAATAAGTGAAAACTATTAATTTATTTTTTATTTTTACTATATCTACCTCGGTAGGTACCTACTGCTCGACATACATTAACTTTCACAGACAGTTACAAATTTGAGAATTTTGTACCTACTACAAGTACAGTTACTAAAGCGTCTAATATAATACACCACTCGATATTCCGCACAATTCCGCACACGTTACACAGACTGACTTAAAGTTTATTTCTGAGTAAGACAGTCTGATTCTTAATACACTACTTGCGACGTCGACTAAGACCGGTCTGAATATCGAGTGGTGTAATAGAGCCTTAATTTCAAATCAATCAAACACCCCTTTTCAATAACGCGCTGTTGCCAAATGTCTAAAGGCAAAACAAAACAATCAAACTAATCAAAGGTGAAGCTAATAGCTGTATAATCTATAGGTAGGTACCTACGTAGGTAATGCGCAAAGCAAGGGGTCTATGGTTATAAAATAGCAATCAAGTGAAACGGTGGATGTAATTCATTAATGTTGCCTATTCTATCCTATGATGTAGGTCTGTACCTCAGGGTTAGAGGGGAAAATAAAATAATGCAATCCGTTTCAGCGTAAATGTAGCGCCATCTATTGCGCTACTAAGTGAAACCATTTGTATTCGCTGTTTAGCTAACATCTATAGTCATAATACGCACATTATATTTCAATAAATAATGATTATCGTATAATTTGTATTTTAAAAATAATTTTATATATTCAGTTTAAGAAAAGTGACAGCTATAATGTTGTCTCGTTAAAATGTTATCACGAACGCTAACATTACGTCACTGGGCTCGCTCGCTGGCTGCGTGCTCCGCTCGCTTCGTTCCGTTCCATTCCATTCGCCACGGAGCCGCGCGCGACTTCCGAGATCGATGTAGTGGGAAACATTTTTGTGAAGCGTCGAATGGACCAAACCCTACTCCGTCAACTGCGCCGATGTTTTTATTAGTTTGTTTTAATACAGTTACTTAATAAATTCAGTGTTTAATTAATAAGTAAAACGTGAACAGTGATAACGTTGTGAGTGGATACTTTCAAGGTATGTTATTTACATTAATCACGTCATATTTGTTATGCTGCAAACTGGGTGTTCACTTGCCGAAGGTATTCTGATTTTAGATTTCGCACAGATCAAAGTATGAAATTTAATGCAATCACGCTTTTGGTGAATGCTAACGTCGCGAAAATGTGTGAACTTGAGTTGATTTGTCTTTTCATATCTCGAGTTTTGTGCGGATAATTCGGTCACAATGACGTCACTAGTACTGATTTATAAACATAAAACGACTTTCGGTTCCATCCAGCAGTCGGGAACACAAGGTCATTACTCAGCACGTACCTACAAGTAGTAAACATGCATTGGCAATCGTTTTAAAAGCTCTATTTTTAATGACACCATCAGTGACCGACTCCATACATCGAGGGCCCGCCCTGTGCCGCTTCGAGGCCATAGCAGGCTGTTCGTCTTGTGTGTCAATTATATACATCCATAAAAACACCTTGCATGAAAGTCATTTTGTCTTGCATTCTATACTTTTGTAAAATCAGTACAATTTCTCTTTATATTTTTGAGACTAAATTGTAAACAATGACTAAAAACTTGAAATCAATTCGCATTGTAAGGATTTTAGAGTCATCTTGGGAGCAGGATAACCCATTGTAAAACAGGATACTAAGGAACCCATTAAAATCAGGAAGGGTTGAATTGCTAGACAAGCCCCACATATATATAGGTTACTCCTGAAAGTTGGTTGTATGTGTACTGGTAATTATGTAGAGCTGCAAGGCTTGTGACCTACATCAGGCATCACATACAAGTGTCCAATTAAGTGACACTAGGTGTTTGCCGATGTGAATAGAAACCTGCTAGTGCATACTGTGATGACATTTAGAATTCAATTTGTGTCTGCCACCTTTGTATTCATTTGTTCCTATCAATCAAATAATTAAAGTAGTGAACGATAGCTTAGCTAGATAAACCACGGTTTCCCGATTATATAATATGAAAGGGTATACTTAGTAGGTTTTTCAGTTGCATTATTAGCATAATTGTAAGAATTAAAAAAATGTGACAAAGTTATGTATGTGATTGTAATTTTGTAAACAATAAAGTAACATGTGATAATATTTATGTGCATAGACAAAATAAATTGGGCTATCATTCTATTTGTCAAACTTTTATGTTTAATGTGACTAATATGACACTTGTGTAAGCTGAGTTAACATTGTATGTGACCTTGGGACTATGTCAATTAAGCAGAGCGATGATATTTCTCTATTTTTACCATCTGTTGATTCATGTGTTGTTAAGGAATTTGATGATGTCAGATTTTTGTATCATTCTCACAATGATCTACCAACATGTGTGGGTGTTCCAGCTAATGTGCATCCATCTACTAGATTATCTTAATGTCTCAAATAAGAAAAAATCTAACTAGAACAACAGGTTTAAGGCCTTATCAGAAATTGAAAGTAAATGATGTCATATTATTGTGGTGGGAGATAGTTTATTTGGGTGTGACTGTGGTTTTTTATTATGATGTAACCAACCTTGTAATACTTTGTATTTTGTTTTTTTTATGCTATTATTAAATAAGGTTGGAGACACAGAAAACAATGAATTTAGAAAATGCCACTTACCCAACTATGCAAATGAGATGTTATTTAATAAAGCTGAACAAATACTTCTATTAAACAAGTCAAAATGTTAAGTATGAGCTCAAGATTGGAGCTAAATACTGCGTGGGCGGTGAATATAGTCATCTACTAATAAAAGAGGTTCCATAATTGAGTCACCTTCAATGTTAATAAGCGCGGCGCTAGCGTCCCAGCCAAGCGAATATTTTTATGACGACTTGCAAGGCGAATATGCTTAGCATAATATAAAAAAAACGGCGAAAATAAAAAAATAAAAGTTGTTGATACTGCAATATTTTAATAGAAGAGTACTGGAGAATAAGGGCTTGTTTCACGACTCCTGGATAAACTGTTGAGTGATCTGCATAACAGTTTTGTATAAATTCAGGAAAAGGGAACTTTTTCTTTGTTTTATTTTGACACTGAAACAGGCCCTATCTGTTGCTGCAGAGAAAGGTATACAATGCATTCCAAATAAGAATTGGATTGATTGCCATTGTTGTGACGTCACATCATAATGTCAAATTGAAGAAATATTAGGGTGAGCAAAACAAGAAAATTTCAAAATTTAATTAATTTACGAATCGTGAATGAAAAAAGTGGTTTAACCAGTCCTTCAATTTTGCCCAATTTCATCGATTTGACAGTATGATGTGACGTCACAATGTGGCAGTCGATCCTATTCTTATTTGGAACGCATTGTACATGTCATTGTACCTAGGCAAGATGGCACTAACTGGCTTTGCGGAATGTGATAATAATTTTTCAGCATTTGTAGATTTTTTGTCCCTATTTTGTAGATAATTATTTAAATGTCTCCAATAAGAATAATATTTCATAATATAAATTTAATAAATACTGAAAAGGTTATCAGTTTGTTGCCAGAATCCAAACTTCTTATCAATATTCTTCTAATACTATTGTATTGAATAATATGTCATTCAATACAAGATATTGTATTGTACTTGTGAAATAAATATATTTACTTGCTCTTTGCTGGATCAAATTCTTACTTCAGAACAGTTCATGTCAGTTCAAAGGCACAAAAAATATTATCATTTTTTTTTCTGGTTATTTGTTTATGTAAAAATGTTTAATTAGATTTACTTTTGTTCAAGACCTCTTTTGATTACTTTTTCTATATATACATATATATTCTTATGTCTTTTTATCTCCCTGAAGTTATATCTCTGTGAATTTGCTTTCTTTTCTTTTTAAAACAATTAAATATTAAAAACCCATATATGGAATTAATAGTTGGGCCAGTGGACATTTAATTGGACTGATTAGTATTTATCACTCGCGTTGCGATTTGATAAGTTGTACATATACCTACTTTTTATCGTTTTTTATGCTATGTGCTGAAAATACTACAGAAAAATAAGTACCTTAAAAGTTCACTAAAGATGAGAAATATTTAGAACACCTTAACTAATATTGTCTGTTGCTTGCGATTAAATTGTTTTATTTTTAGTATTTTTATTGTATATATATTACAACAAAAATACTTAAAATACACATTAAGATCAATACTTGAAATATTGAGCTATAATATAAAGAGACTAATACCATATAAAAATTGTTAAATTGAAGCTTCCAAAAAACTACTAGCAATTCATGCTAGCAATACATTGTATATATGCAAGTGTGTCATACTGCTTGAGTAGCTAACTAGCTATTAAATCACGAAAAATAAAACCTATTAAGAGTAGTACTATATAGTATTTAGGCTTTGTTTTTTTTTTTTTTTTTTTTCAATGTTTATTTTGTATGTTGTTCAATAGAATAATATAATCTTTTGAAATATGTGTAATGAGCTTGCGTCTTTATATTAACACGATTTACTACAGTAATTAATATTCTACATAAATAATGGTTAACTTTTAATGCTATTAAGTATGAATGCACGCCCATATAGAGTATTTTTAGGAAGAACGTCGCGTCGTAAACGGCAGTTTCCGCTGTTTGCACTAAGCAGTTTTCTTTTCGAAATTTAAAAGTATTTATGAAAATACATATATGGATAACAAATAATAATTTTTAAAAAGGTATAGTCATTAATACTATCATCTATCATTAATTAAGTATATAACTTTCAACTGCCGGCGTCGGTTTGGTCCGACGAGTGATTTCGTGTCCTATTCGCCAGGGTCGTGAGTTTGTGACTGGTTAAGTAGATCTCGTTTAGCTCTTCAATCCCCGTAGGTGACAGAAGAGCTGGCGAGGTGGTGTATTTGGCCGCGGATGTGCGATCCTGGCAGAATCAACGCGAGAGTTTGTTGGATACATCCGACGTAGGCGGTCAACAGGCTAGACCTACTAGAGATGCGCCGAATATTCGTTTTATTTTCGTAATTCGGCTATTAAGTGAATCCTCTATTCGGCGCAAAATACCTGCGCAAATTGTCGCTTACGATGTTTTTCAATAGGGTCCATATTACTATTCTATAATTTTTCTTCAAATTATACTTACTAAGGCATAAGGATAAGGTTACATAACTGGGTATTAAACAACGTTATTTGTCATATATTGCGCTATGTGTAGTGCTCTTGTTTCTTTTTTGATGTTCCACTTTTTAAAATAAATCATTTGGAAATAAGGAAAAGAAACATGAGCACCTTAATATGAAACTGGTTTTATAATAATTGGTAGGAGTACCTAACGATACTCAGTCATGAAAATTTGTGAAAGGTATCTAGGTAGGTTAGCATTTCCAAGCCATAAGAAATCGATTTTATTTATCATTATTTCAATTTAATTTGTTTGATGCTTGCGTTTCCGACTGCTATTGCAGTTTTCATAATATAAATTTGAAGGAATGTTTGACGTTTTCAGTTCGGAGCGCTCGAAGGTTCGCGTGTCATTCTACCAAGGGGCGCGGCCGCAGTGCTTGTCCCCCCCTCCCCCCGCGCCGTCGACAGACTCGCACGTTCTCTACGCGGCCCTGCTCTCGGCTGCCGCTAACGCAGACATGGTGGACCACACTATGTACAACAGACAGATCAGGTAAATATCTCCTTTTCTCATTCTAACTTCCAGCGAAAAGTTCATCAATATTCTATTTCAATTTTTTAGGCATTTGCTAAGTTGTCAAACTTAGAAATTAACTTCATTTTATAAAGTTGGTATAAAATTAAGCGTCAAGTGTAGGTATGAAAAACCAATTTATAGGATAAGTAAGCCTTCATACATAAGTATAATAATTTAGCGTTAGTTAACTAAACAGCAGATATTTGTATTCTGAATACTTACTAACGTATGAAATTTAAATGTTAAAATCATGTGTACAGGTTTCTGCATTATTTAAAATACAGAAAAGAGGATAATCAATATATTCGTCCTTCGTCCGTACTTCACGTGCATCACTTGTGTATACATATATTTTCTTGTAATACTGATATTTACATCTATTTTAAGAATATCTTTAAGAATCCGTATCAGCTATTATCAGATATTAGATGATATTGCGCCGTTAAGTAAGAAATGAGTACTTGATACATAGCATAGATATAAGAAGCCCACCTAAGAAGTAATTTATTCGAACTATTATGCTTGTGTTTTAAGTAACCGGTAATCTGTATAATCCGGCATTCTATAAAATGCTTAAAAAGTTTAGGCGTTATGTACGAATGTTCAGCCAGCCAAGTTCTAATGATGGTCGTAATATAAACTGCAGGGTTTAAAGGAATCTAACACGAACGAGTTAACCATCATCCCCTTCGTGCTCCACTCGCTTGTTCTTGATCAAATTAGTTCAAGAGTCGTCGGCGTCGAGTGGTCACCCACTCAGTGTACACTTCCTACATTTTAACAGAATGTCTTATTTATCCTTTATTTTATTTTGCCTGAATTTCTGGGCATTGAATATTTATACTGACTGTTTATTCTAAATATTGCCTAAACGACTTCTGAGTTTACACGTAGATGGATGGAGAGGAAGAGAGGAAGAGGGAGGCCGAAGAAGAGAGCCGGATGGATTGTGTGAGGAGTGATATGAAAGAAAAGGAAGTTAGTGATAGTGTGACGGGTGACAGGATAGAGTGGAAGAAAAAAATGTGTTGCGCCGACCCCAAGTAATATGGGATAAGGGCAGGAAGAAGAAGAAGATTGCTTAGACGAGCTCGGCATTATATTATTTATACATATTACAAGGCGTTCTATACAAGTACACTACTTGAATTCTATACTTTGCCGGTAACATATGCACAAAAGAATCAATACACAGCGGTGATGTCACTCTGCATCACACATGTTCATGTGAATCCAACATAATTGTGCTGATGTTTAGAACCATTATAATAGCGCTCTAATGTATTATTCTTTAGAAATGTTAGTACATTCCTTCATACAAAATGAAGCTAACTAAACACCAACAAAGGAAGTGGGGAGAGGTAGTCAGTGGTTGTGTGCTCTACCTGCATCCTTTGTTGACATTTTATTTTGTTAAAATAATTCAGTTAAATTTGCCGTTGTTCATACCACGTCGAGAAGTTTGATAATGGCAATAAAATTGCAAAACAACTTTTTAATAAAGCAGAACATTTTTTATTTTCACGGTCGAGCGATAGCCGTAATACGGATGAGTCGATTGAAGTATTCATGTGCAATTTGTCTAGTTGATCTGATTTAGAATGAATCGATTGCATCTGCACGTCGCGGCATCGTATTGTTCGAACGTAATCATGCGGCCATCGTTGAATGTTCATTGTATAGAGTACAGTTGGTGAACATTACATATTTGTGTTTGCAGTACGGAGAGCGGGTGGGACAACCCGTTCCGTCCGGACGGAGATCTCAGTCGCGAGGCCGACGAGATAGTATCCCTGATCAAGGGCGGCAAACCAATCACCCCGACGCCGCCACCGGTCGCCGCACCACAGCTAGCCGTGTGCGACGAAAAGGAGGAGAAAGTGCAAGCGAATAATGTTAACGTAATATATTTTGCTATCATGATAAAATGTTTAACACGCAACCTTCGCGTTTACAAGCTAATAGAGGAAAGTTCACCGAGTAACCGTTATATGTTGTGCCGTATTGAATTAGATTTAGTGCTCGATTACGGAGACGCGGCGCGTAGCGCGGCGCGTCGGGTGGTCAATCGTACGTTGTCACATGTTTGTGTTTGCACGAGCGATGACGCGGCCCGCTGCTGCAATGTACGAAGAAACGCCCATCGCGCCACGCAACGTGCCGCGTCTTCGTAAACACGGCCTTAGGATAATCCAACAAAAACGGTGCAGTTTTTGCTAAACCAATAATAATTATTACACCAACAACGGTAAACATATTTTATTAATCTAACCAAATATTTATATAGAGCTAGAATTGTTTGTTCTGTGAGATCTTTGCGAATTAAAACAAAAAAATATATATTATTAAAAGTAAGCTACACAAGTGGCAAATGTCATGGTATGCTTTTTTTTATAATTTTCCGGGCAATGTCGCGGGCAGGAACTTGTCTCGAAATTGTACACCGCAAAGTTTACAAAATAGTTACTAGTTATTTAATAGAGATATCAGTATAGTATATGTTTAATATGTAATTCCAGGCTAACGCTCCACCTTCGCCGCAGACAAAGGTGGCGAGCCCTGAGCTGCAGAGCACTCCGAAGGTGATGAATGGTACTAAGAACGGCGCGGCCGTGGGCGAGGTGCGCGCCGGCCAGGTGGAGGTGCAGCGCGCTCTGCCGCAGGAGCCGCAGCAGCCCGAACACGTCACCATCCGCAAGAAGCCCAAGTGCAAGTGCTGCGCCATCCAGTAACCGGCCATCCCAGGTCTCTACTTCGCTTCACACCGGTAACACGCTATGCTTTACGATGGCGTCCGCCAACCTTGGTGTTTACTCGGTGCTAAGTATTTCATTTTAAACATTATGTTCATCACTGAAATATTTCTACAATTATAGGTACTATTTACAAAAATAAAGGTTCATTGTACCTACTATTTACAAAATTCATCGCGAGTATGGCAGCTATTTTTGTGTAACCTATACATTATTGTCGTGTTAGTTTCAGTGCTTGGTTGAATACCTACGAAGGTAGCAGTTTTATTGTATCTGTTATCATAATTAATGTTTTTGATATAATTTTATTTAGTAAGTTTTTATTAAACTTTTTTAGGGTACAAACATGAAAGTATTTATTTCGTTTAGCTAGTCTGAAGAAATTTTTAGTTTGAGATGTTGATTAGTTTTCAGGCTAATTAAATTATTGTTTCTCATTCAAAGACAATGTGTGTGCACTCAGTGCATGAATCATGAAAATAATTCTTTTATTAATATCATTTTCGAGAATCTCACAAAATTTTCAAGGAGCTGAAGATAAGAGATAATTTTGAAGCCCTGTTATATCAAACTAAAACTGCTGAAATGTTATTTCCACTTTTGCTCATTTGAATCAATTGACATAATATACATATAGAGAAATATAATCATAACTTTGAAAATAATCATTTATTTAAAAAACTGTTATTTTAAGAGTTGACTCTGTGTTGAATAATATTAAAATACATAATTTAAATGTATATTTTTATATCTTTATTTATAAAAAGTATTATAAACCATACAAAATAGAGTAACCAAGTATCGACGATATCATTGAAGATTATAAATATTTCGATGGATGTATTTTGCCATGTTTCTGTGCTAGCCACGAATACTGTTGTTGATTTCAATCAGGTCAGTTTAGAGATCAATAGGCTCAACTTGTTACGTGGGACTATTATCATAGCTGCCGAAAAGTGGATGTATTATGCATTTGTCTATATCTTCGGCGTAAACTGCGTGAACTTAGGTTTATAGTTCAGTACAGAACTTGTCTCACGGTTATTCGTCAAAAGTATTTGTGTGTAGCCCTACCTAAAAACCTATAGAATATGTGTAGGTAAACGTTATAAATGTTATATTATTAAAGTAGCCTCCTTCATAATTCCACGCTTGCATCCAGTAGAGTTCGACACTGAAAATTTGAGTTTTGACGATATTGTGGTTACTGAGCAGTTGATGAGATAATTTTAATGAGCCTACTTAAATTACATAATATTTCTTCGACAGAAACAACAAGACTGTATTTATTTGCTAATTTATACTTGGCAGCAGATTGGATAACTGGTTAGTGAAAATGATAACTAGCCAATACTATACAAAATTATATAGGCTTAAAAATAGCTGGATGCAATTATTTTATAGTATTTGCTAGCGGAAGTGCGACGGAGTCATTTTAGTGTACATGACGAATTTGATTATACTCTTATAAGATAGTTTCTGCTGAGAAATAGATTTATTAAAATTATTTAAAATATGGTTGGGCTATTTTCCTTACATCAAATAATGAATATATAACGAAATTCAATTGACTTGTAATATAAAATACGAATAAACAAAACGGCTGGACGACTGTTGCAAAATGGTTATAGTTAGTAATGTGTATAAAATCGATAGGTTCCAAAAGGATAGAGTTTTTAAGGTAGCTAGAAGTAATTAGGAAGGAAATAGCGTTATAAACTTCGTTATTAAACAGATAAATTATTTTTGATTTTGTTTAGTTTTCGTATTTTGTAGGTGAAGCTTAGGGAGGGGTGCGGTTGTAGAACATCAGCGAGTGATTTTAGTAACGCCAACGTAGCGTCGCGGATGAACTCGTCAGGATGGCAGCTATTCAGTGTGGCAGCTCGCGCGGTACTGACACCTTGCGCTAGGTCACCTCCGCACATATCAGCGTCACAGCACCGGGGACGTAGCGCGTGACATACTGAACGCGTCCCTGCGAAGCTATGTTGGCTTGCATTGAAAACAAGATTGTCGATTTATTGTACCACCATCTCCATGTCCACCTTAGCAAGGCTTGGCATACATCACTTTTTACTTAGTATCGCAAAATAGCTTCGTGGTGTCATCGCAAGTACGTATCGGTGTTAATTGTTAACCTCTAGTTAAATGTTTCCATAGTAAATTAACGGACTGTATGTACATCTATATACACTAGGATGTTAGGTGTCTGTAATTTCCTATATCGCCAAGCTGCAGGTGGTTCATCTCATTCTAGAATTTATTGACGAGATTTCCATAACAGTTGTTATTTAAAATGAGGAGGCTTTCCTATTTAGCCCCAAATTTTTAAATCTCATATACTTCTGTAAGTGCTTGTTAACATCTTGTTATTTTTTTTATTACGTCATACTTTTAAGTGCGTTTATTCGGGCACAAAATTATGTTTATAATAATTCCTGTATTTTAACAAGTAAGGGAGTGATAACATTGTAGAACATGTGGAATGCTGATTTTGCTTTTGTTTTGTAAGTTTGTTTGTCAAGTACAATTTTATGCTCCCGACGTTTAATCAGCAACGAGTTATAAGATTGTTAACGAGCTGATGCGCACATTCATTTTAGTTGGATATCTTTAAATTTCACTTTTAATACACCTTTAAAACAATGTTTTGACTTGCGTACACGAGTTGTCGTATACTCATATGCATATTCTAAGTTATCGGAGAAAACACTGCCAATTAAAATTAAATAGCGATAAATTTAAAATCAATAAAATGTGACCAAATAAATTAACGACTAAAGTAATGAAAGTTTAATGTAATCTGTATAGACTGTCGCGTCAGCTTGTAACAATGTTAAAGGTATCGGTAGTCGGACAAAAAGCAGTATTATATATTATGTACTATCTATTAATGTTATAACTCTCGTACAACTTCGTGTAATTGTGTAATTATATGTATGTATTAGTAATAAAATAAAATAAATGTACCTATTTCATCACCCTTTAAGATTCCAATTGATGAAAGTATGTTCCTTAATAAAGTTTTTTATTTCTAAGTAAAATACTGGCATTAAGGTTCCATATATCAGGTTCCGAACGGCGACCAACAAAATTGAAATAAAATATAACGAATATCTCCTTTATGCGATTAATATTCACGATTCTATAATAAATTTGGAGTATGTTCTTATTTTCCAATGTTTGACTATGTAACCTAGCCGTTATTTATAATACAGACCTAAAATGACATTATATTTATATAAAAATCTTTACTTTCTATTATTATTGTCAATGGATATGTACAAATTGATTACATTGTAATTATTTATATTAAATCTTTAAAGGCGAATTGGTGTTTATTTTTTTATCGTTTTGTAGTCAGAAGCAGGTATACAAAAGTGGTAACCATAAGACGCAAATAGATTATTTTCTAGTTAGGCGCAACCACTTAAAACACGTCAAGGATTGCAAAGTGCTTCCAGGAGAAGACCTAGTCTCGCAACACAGACTCCTGGTTATGACATCAGTGGTCCAAATACTGTGTAGAAAAAGCAAAGAGCGCCCGCCCCCCAAAATAAAATGGCACATGCTAGAGAGGAATGACTGTGCGAAAAAGTTCAAAGAGCGAGTGGTGGACAGAATGATAGAAATGGGAGACATGAATGATCGAAGTATAAATGAAAGCTGGAATGAGATGGCAGAGTGTATCAGGCATGCAGCGAAAGATATTTTGGGAGAGACGAGAGGAAAAGGCACAATAGATAAGGATACATGGTGGTGGTCGATAGAAATTCAGAATGTGTTGAAAGAAAAGAAAATAAAATTCAAGGAATGGAAGCGTGTAGAAGCGGAAAACGGTAGTTTGAAAGCTGAAAAAAAGAGGGAGTACGATAATTTGAAGAAAAAAGCTAAGAAAGCCGTAGCTTTAGCGAAAGCAAAGGCCCAAGACAAATTGTACGATACACTGGACAGTCCTGCAGGCCAAAAAGAGCTGTACCGGCTTGCTAGAATAAGAGAGAGAAGGACGAGGGATGTTTGTCAGATAAGATGTGTAAGGAATGAAGCTGGAATGGTCCTATCGGATGATGAAGAAATCAAGGACAGGTGGAAGGACTATTTTGAAAGACTGATGAATGAGGAAAATAATTGGAGTGGGTCTTTAGAGGGTAAACCAGTGAATGTAGGGTTAGTGAGAATGGTTAGTATGGATGAAGTCAGAATAGCAGTAAATGGTATGAAAAATGGTAAGGCCATTGGTCCCGATGGAATTCCAGTTGAAGTGTGGAAGTTATTGCGAGTGGATGGATGGATGTGGTTAGCTTTGTTCTTCAATAAGTTGTTGCGGGAAGAAGCTATACCTGATGATTGGTGCAACAGTTCTTTGGTGCCCATCTTTAAAAACAAAGGTGATGTTCTTGAGTGCAACAATTATAGAGGAATAAAGCTAATGTCACATACCATGAAAGCCTGGGAGAAAGTTATTGAAAGGAGGTTGAGAGAAGAGAGTGAAATTTCACAGAACCAATTCGGTTTTATGCCTGGTCGAGGTTCAACGGATGCCATTTTCGCTATACGCCAGCTGTACGAAAAATACAGAGGTGCGCATAAAAACTTGCACATGGTATTCGTTGACCTCGAAAAGGCATACGACCGGGTACCTCGTGAGGTTCTGTGGTGGGCCCTTAAAGAGAAAGGTGTGCCTGGGAAGTATGTGCAGTTGATCCGAGCGATGTACAGTCGATGCCGTACCCAAGTCCGGTCTACAGTGGGCACCACTAGCAGCTTCAATGTGGCTGTCGGCTTACACCAAGGGTCGGCACTCAGCCCTTACCTCTTCCTGATGATAATGGACGCTCTGACGTCGGACATTCAGGAAGAGGCTCCCTGGTGTATGCTTTTCGCCGATGAAATTGTGCTGGTTGCCGAGAGTGGCCTAGAGGTCCAGAATAGATTGGAGGTGTGGTGGCACAGACTGGAGAGTGTTGGCCTGAAATTAAGTAGAACCAAAACGGAGTACTTGTTCTGCGATTTCGGCGGTCTTTCCGGTCTTGTGCCCTTAGCTCTCGCCGGAACGCCCATACCAATCTGCTCCGACTTTCGGTACCTCGGGTCGCTCGTTCAAGGAGATGGTGAGGTAGACCGAGACGTAACACATCGGATCAACGCCGGATGGATGAAATGGCGACAGGTCACGGGAACAACTTGTGACCCACGGATGCCACTCAAGTTGAAGGGTAAAATTTACAAGTCCGTGATAAGACCTGTCATATTGTATGGATCAGAATGTTGGGCTGTGAAAAAGATGGATGAAAAAAGACTGCATGTAGCGGAGATGAGAATGTTGAGATGGATGTGTGGTGTGACGAGAATGGATAAAGTGAGAAATGAGTATATTAGAGGAAGTTTGAAAGTGGCGCCAGTGACTGAAAAGTTGAAAGGAAATCGTTTGTCTTGGTATGGTCATGTGAAGAGGAGGGATGAAACACATGTTACTAAAAGAGTTCTGAGTTTACAAGTAGATGGATGGAGAGGAAGAGGGAGGCCGAAGAAGAGATGGATGGATTGTGTGAGGAGTGATATGAAAGAAAAGGAAGTTAGTGATAGTGTGACGGCTGACAGGATAGAGTGGAAGAAAAAAACGTGTTGCGCCGACCCCAAGTAATATGGGACAAGGGCAGGAAGAAGAAGAAGTCAGAAGCAGGTATAATAAATTAAATCTCGTTTGAAGTCCATTTATTTAATGTTCCAAAAAAGAATACACAGACAGTTGAGTATATATAAGCGTTCATAATGAATCACTTCATATTACAACACGGAGAATCCAGATGATTATGATAAGTTCCATTCAAATTACATCAAAATCTTGATAGTTGTACGACTATTTAATGGTTTTATATGTTAAATATTGCTTATTGGAATAATATAAGAGGGATATTATAAATAACACCAATTTACAAATAATTGATTTTACAGAAATACCTAGATTGCTGGAATTACTGCTAGGAGACTTGTGCAGTCATTGCTGGTTCGAGAAAATGCCCCATTACAATCGCGACCGTACAAATTCGAAGTTTTTGTATTCTATGTTGATTTATGGTAAGACATGGTTTTTGGAGCTTGTGCCATTGCATGGCGAGTCAGGTAATATATTAGAAATAGTGATGAAGGTTCTGGATACCATGTCAATTTTTAGATGAGTTTTATTAGACATTTGTAGAGGACCTAGACGTGTATGCTTACATTCCTAAATAGTTTAACATAAATTTATTTTTAAAGTAATTGTGAAACCAACAATATTTTCCAGTCAAATAAAAAGGTCTTGATATAGGTATTATTGATATCCAAATGACTTATTTGATTTGGTTAGTGATTATGATACGATACGATTAAGATTACAACTAGACGTTATATTACGAAGAGTACATTTTACATATAGGTTTACAGATATTATAATGGTATTTGCAATACGCAAGCGTACCATTCAGACGAGCTATTCTACATTATATAAGTGCCTACCTATAGTTTGGGTAACATACATCAAATACTATAAGTCTAGAAAACCTTAGGTTACAGACACAAATAGTCAAGCAAAGACGATATTAGATTCGTTACTGCTTGTAGTAAGAAAATTTGTTGGGGTACCTATTAGTAGGTGTATATATCTAGAAAATATTAATTTGTCTACTTGATGAAGTATAAATATTATATGCAGTGACTGAAAAGAAACATCTTTATATACATACCATTATGGAAAACATTGATTTACACTTAAATTTAACATTTAATTCAAACACATACTTGTATTATCTTAATATAATTTGGTAGGTTAGGTACATGCTTATGGCATATTTGTTATCAGTGAGAAAGAATATAAGGGCCAACTCTGCGGTAAGGGGGAGAATTCGCATGTGGCCGCGTGAGCAACCGTTGCCTCATCATGCGCGTGTCATGTGCGGCGGTGTCGCTACTTCAACTTTAACAGTGTGCATGTAGTCGCGTCAATGGAGAACTTTAATGTATTATTTGGTTCGTAGCAAAAGGGACGTGGGGAGAACGCTTAACGCAGCGTTGGCCCTTAGATAAGACTCATTCCATTTATGAAATGCGTTAGATGGCATATAATTTAGCATGGGTTCACCACACGGTATATTAAATTCCCCATAAATAAAGAAGAAAAACAATATTGCACTTTCAGTGAACTTTTGTGGCAAAATCTCTTAGCCACACTACATACCTAGTTAAACTATAGAGTACCTCGTGTATACAAAGTATGGACAGCAGCTAGGCCTGTCTAAATGTATACATATTCAGTAATAATAGCTTCCAGCTCAAATTTCGATCACAGCGGCCAATTTCAGCAGAAATTAATCATCGAGAAACGATATCATCAATATCATTATTTCAGGCGAAAGAAGACTGCTGCTTGACTTGTCCTCCTCACTGTTACCACATCTAACAATGCTCCGCATCGCATCGCTCCCGCGATTTTCAACAGGTAATCGGTCAACCTTGTGGAAGGGTTTCTACACAGCGTTTTTTTACCTCACTAAAACCACCCCGGTGATCGCCATCAGCACATAGAAAGGGCGCCGTTACCTCTTAAAAGACCATTCCGGAACCCCCTCTGTGCAACGCCTGTTAGGGCACATCCCTGAGGATATAACCATTTGGCCTCGCGAGCTATGTACTCTGTCCACTGCCACTTAAACTTTGGGCTTTGCCCGACGATATTATAGTGCACAAATGTGTGCGCAAACACAGGTGCACTTTCTGTTCCCTCGAATCCAGGAATTGGATTTTCCACTCCAGACAACCAATTAAGGTAAGCCGGACACAAATATCTGATTACACAATACGTATGTCGTACATCAGCAGCATGCTTTAAAGTTAGAAAGTACATTTAATATAAATCCTGAATATGTACAAAAAGTGGTGTGGTCAGAAGACAACTATTACAGTATTGGATTTGTTGAATATAATAATGTTGAAGACAACTGGATTCATTATAATTAAAAAAAAAATCAAACATTGCTGGAATATTTGAATACTATAAGTGAAGTTATTGCATTAACAGAAGTGACAATTGCAGCTCTTATATGTAATGCTATAATACTTTTACCGAAATACCATATTTAAAGTGGTGACCCGAATACATATCAGGAAACTGGCTGATCGAAAAAATAATTTATTATTCTATTACGGATATGATGAGAGAGGAGACATGAATGTGTAAATGATCTTTCGAGACCTATCAAATGCGTTGCTTCCTGCAGCGCAGCAGGTGTACCACGGACGGCGTCCACTGCAGACCAGCAGGCCGTGTCTCGTTGCGACGATTAAACATACAGTAAAACTACAGCTAAATAAATTATATCACTTATGCTATTAATAGATTTTTAGTAATTCGGGAGTAAAATGGTTTACAACATTAGGCCTTACAATACAACAAATCTACACAATCATTAAAAAATATTCGATCTTAAAGTTACATCCAAATGTCTTTTTTTATAATAATAACGCAATACGTATAAATGCATAATAAAAGTATATTCTAATTTATAAAAGGTTTGGATATCAAAATTTATAAAACCAAACTGAGATTTATCGATTTTTTGATATTTCTAGTGCTTTGTTTAAAATCAATGACACATCCATCGGTGGGAAGTTTTGAAGCAATTTCACGTTTGACGCGAAATCTCCGTGCAGGATTTCGTGTCGTACCAGACTGTCGGCGGAAAAAGTGTAAATTAGCCAAAGCGAGGTCGGCAATAATTTTAGTTATAATTATGTAAATATTTAGATGACGTGATCTAAGCTGTTTACGATCCATTATAAACTAGTATTTAAATAATTCCAATATATCGACTGTGACCTGGCAACCGGAGCTATATCAATTTTAACAACTTTACAGGACGAAAATAATAAACTTGTTTGCATCATTATTAAAGCACTGGTATGTTGAATAAAAATACGTATTTTAAATATTTTTATTACACATCTTATTAAAAAAAAAAGTTGAATAATATGCTTCCATCTGATATAAAAACGAGAAAGAAAAATTATAATAAGGCTGTTGATCTGAGGTATAAATTGAGTGAAGTCGATTCTGGCGCCAAAAAATGTATCTGAGATGGGATAATTTCCAAAGCTGCGGAGTATGAAATAGTATATATTTATTTTTAAAAGTGAATTCCTCAAAAAAATAAAATTATATAGGACCGGTTGCCAGTTCAAAATCGATATGTGTAAGTAAATATATCTAATACTTACTACATCATTGCACAGCAGATATATATTAGAAAGTCAAATCGTTCTGTATCTGCAAACAGGGTGTCCCAAATCCTTTCGAGATCTGGCAGTGAGAATTCTTGAGAGAGCAGCAGCGTCAACCATCTGACAAATATTATTTATTTACTTGTATTATACTTTTGATAAAGACTTAGTAAAAATAACTACAATAATATCATTTTTTACGTAGGATATTACCAAATAACTCCTCCCGCTCTGTGTTGAGTGAGGGGGTGTGTCAGATAATTATTTTATTGACTAAAACCATTACTGTTCCGTCAATTGCCCTTTGCGAGGGCTACGTTAATACTTTGAATAGGTAATCCGTAACCGTGGCCCAAACTGCTGCTCAATTGTCATTCTTGCTGATATTTCTTTGAGGCGCGCGTCGAACATAAAGCGCTATCGACCCGAGCTTAGTCCTTCCTTTATCGTCCGCAAGCCTGCGCCTCCTATGGTGGCCGGGAATCGCTCTGTGACTTCCGACGCGTCTCTGTGCCATGGCCAGAACCAAAGCCGTTTGCCTCCATGGAGCAGACCTCCACCGTGTACTCCGACTTATCTACACAATGATGACACCCGAGCGTTTCTTACCGTCAAACCCGTCACAGGAACCTCCCGAAACAACAATGTCCGGTGAAGATCCACGTCAGGCAGAAAGTTCGTATTTAAAGCCACTCCTCAAAGAGAAACCGTGCCTCCGCGATAATGACGTGTCCAACTCTGGGTTACGGCAGTCGCTGTCTCATACTGCCACGAGATCACGCCGATACTCTGTCGCGTCAGTACAATGCTTACCTAAAACTATAATATTGGGGTCTTAGTTCTTGCAGTTCCAGCAAGTTCCAGACCATGGGATCATTTTTCTTGAGGCAGTCACTGAGCTTGCACATCACATAGTTGATCCCGCTGGTGGACTCGTCTAGTGTGCGGATGAAGAAATCGCGTATCTCCGCCATCAGGTTGGTGAAGCAGAAGAAGCAGTCCGCTTCCGCATGTTCTGACAAAAAAAAAAAAATACTAAGAGAAAAACTAAAGTTTTACATAAAAATATTAAAACAAACAATAACAAAAAAACTGTTATCCATTCGTAGAATTCATTCGTCAGAAAATTGCTCTAGGTTCGGTGACATACATACACACACCAGATTATATAGAATTAGAGACAAGAAAGCTATCAGAACCCTGGGTTTTGCTGTTAGAGCTTGATTTAGCTGTCAGTCGCCAGTAAACATCCTCTACTGCTCCGTCGTAGGCAGCCACCTCGAACATGTTCTCTGGAATACTCAATATGAGACTTACGAATCTCGAATCCATTCAGAATGAAATGACAAGCGTTGCAGCACCAGCACTAGAAGTTAAATCATAGCAGATTTATTTAAGAGCGAGAAAACACATCCTAAAATAAAAACGAATGATCAGAACGCAAAGAAGTATATTTGGCACTCACTACGGAATTCTATGTCGGGGTCGATGGCGAATGTATGGTAGATGGGTCCGATGATTTCGTTCATGCCCTGCACGTAGCCCTGGCCAGGGTTGAGCTTGGCGTACAGGAACAGCATGCGCTCAACCACCTCCCAGTGCGCCTCGCGGCCTTCCGTCAGCGGCGCGTAGTCCCCGTTGTGCATGTCCGAGCGACGATTCTCATTGCTCAACTAATCAACAAAACAAACTGTTCAGCTGTCAGCGATACCGGTGGGTATGCAAAGATTAATTTGATTCAGTTGCTACATCTCAAATTAATAAAACCCAAACAAAAACAAATATAATAAAATGTTTTATTTTTATATTCAAAAATTAAAGAGCTTTGTCACACATGCGATTATGCCGCACTGGTTGGTTTAACAAAATTATACCAATCTATATTTAACCAAACCTTAACTTAGTATAGTATTCTAGCTGCATCAGAAAGTGGTTCAGCTAGAACACTCAAAATAATGTTCTCAAGTACAATGCGTTTCAAAAATGAATAGTCAATGACCTCTATGTATCAAATGTTACTCGAAAAGTACGGTTTGCAAATAAAACTTAATTGCGTATCAATAACGGTTATTTTGACTTTGTTTACCTACTAAGTGAAGAAATAACCTTATTGCTTAAACTAAATTAGCTAATCTTAGTTTAAGTCATAATGCGTTTTAAAAACAACTGTTAAATTTCTTATTTTCATTGTTGGCAACTCTGCCCCCGATAGTAAAAAAGACGCATCTAACATTTTTTCCGGATTTGAGTTATATACATTTCCGGAATCAGAAAAAAAAGGCGATTTTGCCTGTATTTTTAACTCAAATCCGGAAAAAATGTTAGATGCGTCTTTTTTACTATCGGGGGCAGAACTATTCACCTTCTTCCATTCACCATTACTCAGGCATATCACACAGATGAGCAGAATTGGAGAACTTAATAAAAATCGAAAAATATCTTGTTTTGCTCACATTTACGCACACACACACGACTCGATTTCATAGCAATGACGTCACAACATGGCGGTAAGTCGATCCTATCCTTATTTGAAACGCATAGTACTATAGCTAAATTAATTATTGTTTAAACATCGAATGTGACACCTACTTTAGCGACTCCAAGTCCTCTTCGTTCTAAAGTTGAGAACCTCAGAACTTGCTGCTGAACTCTTCTGTGCAGCCTTTTTACTCCATTGCTGTAAACTATCTAAAAATAATAAAGATCAATGTTACTGTGTCATATTTTTAACCTTTTAACTGCCAAAAAAATAAATCCGACAAACACTCACGCTTATTCCGCCAGGGTCGCACATCTACAACCAAATACTCCATCTTGTCAGCACTTCTGTCACATATGAAGATTGAAGAGCAAAATGAGATGGAGTACTCAGTCGCAAACATACGACACTGGCGAATAGGACACGAAAGCACTCGTCAGACCAATCCGATACAAGTAGATAAAAGATTAAAAAAAATAGGAAAGTGGTCCTCAACCTGTGTGTGTATACGATATAGAATACTCACGTCTAAACATGGGAACTCTGTGGCAGATTGAAAGAAAGATATATCAGGGCAAAGTCTGCGGACATCTTTATCGATCTGCAGCAGCACTTCATTGTCCTTGAAATAAGTGCTCCATGAGCTGTCAGGACTGATATTCAATGGATGGTCGCTAGGCCCACCTGGAGACACTATTATTTCATCTGGAATTATATAGTATCATTAAAGTAATATTTAAAAAAATAGTGTAGCTAGTTAGTTCAAATTCAGACCCTTTGAAAAATATTACATAACCATTTGACAATGGGAATACACTGAAGGTGGTTCAAATAAAAATAGCAAAGGCGCTAATTGCCCTAATTTCTGAATCTGCAATTGTTGTTGAACTGAAGTTGTATTTCTCAAACTCTACTATAGCCTGGTAACCTGTTAAAATTTAGCTTTGCAGTAGGGTTTGAAACGTTCTTAAAACAAAATACTCAATTTACAAATCAAGCCTTTGTCATTGAGCTTCTAAGTTGCACTGCATGATTACTGAAACACACACACTGACTGGACAGGTCCACTCTGGCAAGTTTCTTTCATCAAACGCCCATCGCAAATACTATGGTCGCTCTAAGTTAGTAACTAGGCTTTAAAAGACTGCTAGCATACTCATGAGTCATCTAGCTTTTTTTTATGATGTGGCAGTGCTTGGAAATGTAATTTATTATTCAGCAGTATTTAGTATAAATGTGCAAATACCTATGTAATTTTTATAGTGTTGCCTTTTCTCGTGAAGCGTTGCCCTCCATAAATTCTTTTGACGAGGAAGGTAAAGAAGTAGTATTTTCCACACAAGGGACCTCAATCCCTTGTCATCGGGTACACCTTAACATAATAATAGAAAAAAGTTAGTTAACAATATAATAAGTTTTGATATCGATGTATTTTTTTTTAAATGGATTAAAGGGCACAGCGATTCCCGAGGCATGATGCAACAGACGCACTCGCCAGGAGGAGTTGGGGTCTGAACCCATTGTGCCGCTTCCCTTCGGATGCGTACGCAATCTAGTAAGTAAATCCATCAGAGATCTATACCACAAACTTTGGGTAGACCATATTGAACGCAGGTAGGCCAAGACACTGCCCTCTATTGATGGCCGCGTGATTATCGCAAGACATGTTGTAATCGACCCGCCGGTGCAACGGGAGCCGCGAACAACCGCGTACATCGCGGGCGTAAACGGCGTTGTGAAATGTGCTTTAATTTTTTACATATACACGGGTAGTTTTAATCCCGTAAAGGGTCGATCCGGTACATGAAACACTATTGATTTTACTATAGTTGTCGCGTACTAACTACCTACAGGTTATTGACTCGCTCAGCTGATGTTCATTTTAACAAATTAATTTCATACATACGTTAATTAATTCGGTTTTTTTTTAAAGTTCTTTATTTTTAAATTTTATCTTTACAAATCGAGAGTGTTTCATGTACCGGATAGACCATCTACGGGATTAAAACGATCAAAATTGAACCGTGTATATCTGCATTCTACAGAAGCCGCGGGCCCGCAACCGCCTTACAATTGACTAAATTGCAGTTACGAAAAGTTACGGCCAGTACAGCTGACCATGGGTCCTTTAATAAGCACTTCTTTGTCATAACAGTGACAGACAGTCCACACTGCAGATGCTAGGTCGTGACTGCAGATCATCTGCTTCTAAGCTGGATAGAGGGCAAAATTTTGACTTTTGATGGAAACTCAGGTGCGTCAAGGAACGCACCTGGGTGGAAATGGTCAGTAATATAAAGGCGCTGCTGGTTTCCCTTGAGGAGCTAGTGTGGATTGAATGATATACTTGTCCCACCCGTACGCAAAACACGCGCTTTGGATGTGGAGTTGCGGACATTAGCCCGACCAATAATACAATACAATATGGATAATAGGATATATCACAAAAAATTATGTATTGTATCAAGTATTTTTTTTAAATTTATTTTATCACCACTGCTCTCAAAACGGTGAAGGAAAACATCGTGAGGAAACCGGTCTGTCCTAGAACCAAAAATTCGAAGACATGTGACATTCGCCAACCCGCACTGGGCCCGCGTGGTGGATTACGGCCCTTTCCCGCTCTTAGAGAGGAGGCCTATGTCCCAGCAGTGGGAACATTAAAAAGGATGATGATGATAAGTATTTTTTGTGTAGTATAAAGGATTAAATAACTAAATATATTTACCATTGAATGCCAGTGACCTTAACTTTTCCATATTGATCTCATCTTCTCTCAGAGCATCCTCAAATGCTTGTATTCTGTAAGAAAAAAAATTGAATTAAAATTTTAAAGCTACACATACGAGTATTATAAAAATATGATACATATATATATATTTATGGAAGATGACAGATACACACATATAGATTAGAGCCATGAGTTGTAATTGTGACAGTACATTGAGTAGGTATTATTCTCAACCGAATGAATTGTTTATACCTGAGTATCGCAAACCATGGACATATGAGTACATTACGGACTTTCGCAATTGCAATACTCACTTAGCATAGTACATTTTGACTCGATGATAAATGACGTGTTTTTCAACACACAATATTGTTGTGAATAAAATTTCAGATAATTAATATTTTGTATAAAAACATTTGTGAAAAATGGCTTACGGCTTAAAGATATTTTTAGTGTGCCTTTTTGTTTATTAAAGGAGAGGCGAGGTGCAAAAGATCTTAATATTCAAAATACAGAAACTAAATGTTTTTGTATTTAGAACAAAGAAATATTAATTAGTTGATATAAGTAAATAATTTGATGAAATATAATATTTTCAATACACTTGGAATCAACAGTTGGTTTAGAATTATGTTTATTTCGATCAATTGGTTTTTCCTTTTATCTCCCCAAGTGTTTATTTTTGTGTAATAACTACAAATGTGGTCCAGTTCCTATAGTTAGAGATGAGCTTTTTTTTTAATCTCAGCAAAGAGGCGCAACCCATAAGAGGCCTTTAACATACAGTTCTTTTTTTAATATTGGCCGTTTACCTCTCCTTCAAAAAACGAACACACTACACGAAAAAAAATCTGCACGTTAAAAAACAATTTTAAACGTCATATCGAAATATTTGTAAGTATATTTTGATATGAAACATTTTATTTATAAAATGATATTATTTTTTTCGTGTGTGTTGAAAAACGTCATTTGATACATGTGGGTATTTTTCAACTTGAACAAAATGTACTATGTTCAATTTATTTTCTTTATTTTCAAAACTATAAGGCCACAGATGGGTTACGTCTTTTTGCTGAGATTAAAATAAATAACGCTCACCTCTGATTGTAAGCCTCGGACCACATTTGTATTGCCTTGCTCATTGTGAGCGCCGAAACCGCCATTTTCGTGTTTTTCACTTTTTGGCGGAAACGGTATTTACCTAGGAGCAAAACCACACAAAAAATTATTACAATGAGGATTTTCAGGAAAATTCACACCTCTAGTTGGCGCCACTTAGCCGAGAGGTCTTCGACTTTTGAAAACGTATGCATGACGTTAATGTCAATTTAACTAATGTCATTAACATAAGCGTTTTGACAGGTCCCGGACCTGACTTCAGTGCTGCCACCTGGTCAACATCATTTTAGAAAAATCTGGTGAATAGAAAAAAGTAAATCATGCCAATAGTTTGCATTGGCTTTTCAAATGAAAAATAAATTTTAAATAAATGAAAATGTCACATCTTAACTACCCTTACAACACACAATATTCTGATATCACTGTGTTACAGCCTTTGTTTTTTGAGGTAAACAATCATGATATAATTTCTACTGTTATTTTTGCTGCCTTAAAATTTATGTAACGGAATACTAACATGACTAAACTGTAATAATTTTTGGATGGGTACGTACTGTTGTATTTACTGTGAGATATCAATAAAATAGATAAATAGATCGCATAAGAAGCGGATTTGGAGCGATCAGTGTACAAAAAACATGAATAATATTAATTACACAAAATAATAAAAATACGTATATACAATATCAAATATACTAATAAATATCAATTATAAGATTGAGAATAAAGATAAGTGAAAGATAAAGCTTCTTCACCATTGTTTTTAAGGTCGGTAGCGGTACTACCAATCGGAAATGGGGGGGGGGTCGTTTTTTACAAATCCTCTGGGGGTAAAAAGGAATTGAAAAGATTGTTGCGTCGTGCCGCGCCGCGCCGACATCGGAGCAAAAACTATCTATTGTGTAAATGAGTTATTTTCCTTCGTTTGATAGATTTTAATAGATATTTGTTTACTGAAAATTGTAAATCTTGTAATAAAATAAAAATAGCTTCATAAATTTAAGGGTCTGTTTGAACTATCAAAACAATTTTTATACTAAATTCAAATGAAAGTAAAGTATATACTATATCTAACAAAAACGCAATTCTATATATTTTTTTGTTTTTCTGTGTGTTTGTTCTGGCTAATCTCTGAAACGGCTGGACGGATTTTGACGGGACTTTCAGATTTTGATGGAACTTTCACTAACAAGTTTAGATGTAGGTACTTATCACATCTAAACATGGATAACATGTCTGTTACAAACCAATATTATTAAGCCTCAAAAAAGGAGAATAATATTCCAATTCACACGAAATAACTAAAAATAAAAATCAAAATATTTTTATTTCACATAGGCCTACATGGGCATTTATAAAACGTCTGAAGCTGGTGCATAGGTAACATGTAGTTTAAGCTACTTTTAATGAAGGTAATCGGAGTTTTAGTGTATACGTAACATTGTTTTGATTGATTTAAACCAACACACGCTGCTATGCAATATTTCTACGATTTGATTTAAGTATGGTGAGTCGATACCGAAAAGAATGTTATGTTCACCACGATGTAATAATCATGTAATAATAAATATGTTATCCTATCTGCGAAAGAATTTTTGTAATAGGACTACGTTTACGTTTTCCAAAATTTTAAATCAAATAATCTAATCTTATTTAAAAAAAATACTACATTAGACCGACGCACACTTGAACCATACCTAATTTGTACGTAAAATAATGTCGCGTGGCGTGGCTCTAATGTAGCTCTACAAGTCCAGTAGGCATATAAAATTATTATTATATCATTTATTTAAATTATATATACATATTTCATACATTTTTAAATATTTCTTAACAAAAAAACACATTAAAAAAAGCATTTAAAAATATAAAAAAAAAGTTATTATTATTCTCTTTATTCAGTTACAAAAAATACAATAACGAAAACTTATGTCCAAAATATAAACAATTGGCGGCCTTATCGCATTCCGCGATCTCTTCCAGGCAACCATGAATGGACTGGATTCTCAGGACATGAAATGGGGCTGGCATCATAATAAACACCAAAATTTTATTAAAATATACTATAATAAATACACAGATACATACATACGATACATACATATAATATATACATAAATACTATAATAAAATGTATGGAGACTAATGTTGTAAAAATACCGTATAATACCAAAAGGAGGAAGGAAGGTATTAAACCGGTATTTTATTATAACTTACGGTATTATTGGTATTTTATGTACTTTATATTAGATTCATTTTTTAAGATCCTGCAATATTACGAAGAGTTCTAGTTTAATAAATAAAATATATTTTTACTTTCGATTGTGTTCTATATTTTAGAATGACGAATTGATTACTTAGTAATTAAACTTCACAGATATTATTACATTATTATATTTCTGTTTAATTTTCACTATTGTGTTTGTTGAATATATATAAATATACCACACAGGTACGATTTACCGGGTAATCGGCCCGCTCCGCGCCCGCGGCTCAACGTTGCATTCGTCGCCGTCGATACTTTCCACCGCGCTGTGTTCGCGACGTTTAGTGTTGTCTCGATCTCGCTTGCGCATTGACGTGATACATTTTTGTAGCACTGGGTTGTTTCGAGTTTTTCGTAAAACGAAACCAAACAGTTACATAATAAAAAACTAGTTTACGATACGCGGCATATAAGTTGAATCATAATGGCGATTGACCTTGAATGCTCAGTAGGTAACAGATTTTTGGGTTACAATCGAAGTGGAGGGAATCTGCGCATAACCATAGCAACGACGGTCATTTTGGTTGAACTTATTTGCAAACGATATCAAACAATTAATACGCGCGCGCATTTCTGATGTCAATTGATTTTACATTTCAAAACAAAACGAACGCTTGACCTTCATCAGTCAGGTGAAGCTAACAAAACCAGTTCTTATTGATCTATTACCATTAGAGTATCTTAATTGGTTGTTACGAAGGTGAAAATAAGATTCATTTTAATTTACCTACACATAATTCAAAAACGAAAATCTAAAACCTTTCAATTCATACAAATTTAGGTCTTTTCACAATAGCAATATGGAATATATTCCTGTCACATTCGAAAAAACGAGCGAACGGTTCATTCTTACCCTATGAATACCGTAATTAGAGACACAATAGAAGCATTTGTGGTAGCTTCAAGTTTTTTTTTTAATAACGTAATGTTGGCTAATCGCAAAACAGTTCGTTCGTTTTTCATAGAAGAACCTTTCCTGAATGAAACGCCCAGTACTACTTTTTTGTAATAAATAAACAATACAAATTTAAAATACCATTTCATGTTTTATTTCTGTGCATTTCCACCGTTTTCAGTATCTTAATGATGACTCAGATAATTTACTTAAAAATATAGAAACAATCGATTTATACATAAAATACCATAGCAAATGGTATAATACCATATTATACGGTCTTTTTTGTTTAATACATTGCGATACAATTGGTATAAGCACTTGCATCTCTAATGGAGACCGACGAGCCCAGATCAGCGTATGTGACCCACGTGATCGACGCACACGTGGATCATGCTTGATTTGTACGAAGATGTCACGTGGCGTGGATCTAATGTAGCTCTACACGTCACGTTGCCATATAAAATGCATGGAGACTGACACTCCGAGATCGGCGTACGTGGCCCATGTGTGCGCAATGAAGTTCTACCTTTAGTCTTTTCAGACATTAAATACAGGATAAATAAAATAATAATAAGAACACAAAGTGTGTAAACTGAACTAGTGACGTCAAAATAAAAACATAAATATTGCGCTATCAAACGCCTATAGCATAAAACAGCACTGATGTAGAGAACTTTAGAAAATATAATCCTCGTGTCCACGATGTTGTACACAACGGGTGTGTTTTCTGCAAAGTATGTTAAGGAATGTCTGGAGAGTGATTTTCGCACAAACTCACAAAGTATGGGTGCCTAGTTATCTTCAGGGCCCAGCAATACATTAATATATTATTACAACTTATTACATTGTTTTTCTGTCAAAAACATGATTATAATTGTAATTGTATTCAGCGCCATGAATGTGCTTGTTAAGCTTTTATGAAATAGTGTTTGTCATTTGGGCTCCACTCCTTTATATAAACCAACTTTATATATACCCGTATAAACTATCCTTATATTACATAGAATTGCTTAACAACTTCAGCCCCCCTAGCCAAGTTACAATCGTTTCGTTTTGCGTTAACGCTTGGAGTTGGCCACGCCCCTAACTTCTTTGTTCGAACAAACGAATTGAGGGCGTGGCCAACTCCAAGCGTTAACGCAAAACGAAATGATTGTAACTTGGCTAGGGGGGCAGTGCAGCAACTCAGCAAGTAGGTCGAAAACAAGAACAGAAAATTAAAAAATCTAAGTATTGTAAGCATACTTAGATTTTCCTTAAGCATGCACCAATATACTTTTGCAGACATAAGAGATAAAGAAAAACAAAATAATAATAATAAAAACAAAATGGGCAAGCTTAATAGATAGACAGATACTCTTTATTGTACACCATAAATATAAGTAGTAGTAGTACAAGCACAAGATGTGTACAACAACCAGTAGGTTAAGTAGTAGCCCAAGAGTAGTAAGTGGTAGTAGAAGTGGCCCAAGTAGAAGTTGGGTCCTGGGTATGAACACAAGTCAACTATAAGCTAAATACTCGGCAATAATTACTCGGGAAGCAGGTTGGGAAAAACAGACAAATTATTGTGTGTTGGTAGTGTAAGTGTATTACTTAAGTATATTTATGTAACACACAAAGTAAGATAGTTCACAATGAAAATATATCACACTGGAGTGATTGTATTCAGGGGTCAGGCCCTATGCCAGCACTATTAATGTACAGCTAGATAGTAGCTTAAGTGCCAATATATATGATCTAGTTAAATAGAACAAATGACTTAATATAAACAGGTGGTTTTTTCACTGGGAGGATTAACCCTGCACTCAGCCCTTGCTAATGGAACATCAAACAGACTTTATAACCTAAGCAATTGCAGGAACAAACAAATTATTGGGCATCAATTCTTGGAATTAGGTGAGACCTGCTATCTTGTACAGATGAGAGACGCCACAAGAAAAGATGCTATGAGTACTATGATGCATGTGCATTGTTATGCAAATAATACATTAATATACTAATATTATAAAGCTGAAGCGTTTTTTTGGACAAACTAATTTCAAGAACTACTTGGTTCAAATTGAAAAAATCTTTGTGTTTTATAGGCCATTTATTGAGGACGACTATATAACAGGGGTGGCCAACTTGACTCGACCCACAATCTACTGTTGTTTACTAGTTAGACACTGCAAGATCTACCAAAAAGGAAAATAAAGAGTGTACAAGCTTAAAATTTGAGAAACTTGCAAAGAATAAGTGCAGTTTTTTCTTGACAAACAAGAAGTTCCATAGGGACCAGGTAACAGAATCACACAACATCGCAACATATTTCTTTTGGTCTAAAAGTAAACATGATTGTTGAGATTGACTGGATTAATGGCCGAGATGACCAATTAATTGCAATCAACCGGCTGGTCGTCCCTGCTATATAAAATCCCGCTACAGCCCATGGGTGCAGAGCAGTAAACAAAGATAATGGTGAAATTGTGCAGGAATGTTAGTGAAAATATAAAGAAATGGCATGCACAATGACATGTAACTACTAAAGTCACAGATCGAAATATGATGCAGGTAAAATAGTAAATTATAATGATGAAAGTTGTAAGTATAAATGGACCAACAAATGATGGAAGGATTGAGGAAAACTTGATACACCTTCAAGAAAGTGGATGACTACTGAGATACAAAAAAAATCAAGAAATATTAAAAAATGACAAGGTGTGCCAACACCTCTAGATGTTTGGACATATTTTTTTTTGAGATTGGAATGAGGGCAAAAGAATGATGATATATTTGTGTTAAGTAGAAAGGACTCAATCCCAATTAGGTCAAGTAAGGATGGAGTCCTTTCTGCTTAACTACGTCCAATTATAATTTGCATAACTCTAAAATTTCGTGTAAAGTAATTAGTAGCCAAAGATTTTATGAATTTTATTACAATGAATTAATATGTTGTTGTTTCAATATGACAAAACAAATATAAGAAACTCGGGTAAAACTGTACTATACTGGACAGCGAAATAAGGGGTATTTTTGGGGAGGGGGGAGGGGGGGTGACCCCACCCCCCCCAAACCCTCTCCTGAATCTAGGAAACGCATACTTTTGGAGATATTCAAGATTAAAAATTTTGAGGTTAGGAATCAAAAAATCGTACATTTTATGCATTTTTGGGTCTAACTTGGGGATTTTAGAGGAGGGTGTCACCCTCTACCCCTCGGCCCATCCCCCCACAGTAACAAATGTATACTTTCAGGTATTTAAAATTGAAAAAAAAAAACAAAAAAATTTGTCCGGGAGCGCTCTACCACTAAATATTTGAGTACTAAAATATAGTTTTCTGGGTGGTTTAAAAAAAAATAACCTCGAAGGTGATGGCAGGTCTGTTCGCTCGCTGCGCTCGCTCACTAGACCCTGCCATCCCCTTCTAACCTAAATCTATCCGAGTCGGGGTGGCCTATATTCGGTATGCAAACAAATTGTCTTGAGTACTAAACAGTTTTTTGGGTGGTTTAAAAAAAAAAAACCACGAAGGTGATGGCAGGGTTTGTTCGCTCGCTTTGCTCGCTCACTAGACCCTGCCATCCCCTTCTAACCTAAATCTATCCGAGTCGGGGTGCCCTAATTATTTGGTACGCAAACAAATTGTCTCATCTCATTTTTATTATTTCTTACTAAAAACTATATAATAAGAGGTTGGTAAATGAATCACTAATAAATTCATTATCATAGAAACTACAAATAAAATAAAAAGTGAACAAAACCCATCAAAATGGCGTTAAATAATACGAAAAATTATCGATTTTAATTATTTTTTTTCTCAAAAACTATATATTTCCTAACATTGAAACTTTGCATAATTAATTTTTAGACATAAACCTTTTCAATAAAAAATTATGAACTCAAAACTCGCTGTCCAGTATAGTACAGTTTAGCCTTTATAGAAAATCGATACTCAATTGGACGTAGTTAAGCAGAAAGGACTCAATCCTTACTTGATCTAATTGGGATTGAGTCCTTTCTGCTTAACTATGTCCAATTATTTATGATATTCATAAAATATAGGTAATCAATCGAATACATGGGTGCAAGTAATTTTTTTGGAATTGGATTGAAATCTTGCTGTAAACTATTTCGCTAATGAATACGCCTTTTTTAAATGTCAGCAAGAGCAATATGTATACATTAGCAAACAACTCCAACGTATCAATCAATAAATATCTGAATAAATTATATCTACATAAAATGATTTCCTTTACCTTGCTTTATGCAGACTCATTTCTATACGAACATTAGAAAATTCACAAAAATCCAAAGCTAAGCTCACAAAGTCACAGCTTGTTTGATATCAAATGCCAATAATGTCACCCCGCACGGCCCGCACCCGCCCTCACCTCGCCGCACCTGCGCATACCGTATGTTGCCAACCTTAACAACAAGAAAAATAAGACAAATAATCTCGTATTTTGGCTTTCGGACCTCGTACATACATTCAAAAAATGATGAGAAGAAATTTTAATATTTCTCGAGGACTTCCACTACTACGCACTATATAAACAAAATATAGAATTAAATCGATTAGTTATAACTCTATTTGAAAAACTGTACTAGAACATTTTGTCTGCTTTCCATTCTATATAATTCGCACGGGTTCAATGGTGATATTAAATACATTATGCATGTATTATATAATATAAACCCCGAAACACTCAATCTATTAAAAAAAAACCACATCAAAATGCGTTGTGTAGTTTTAAAGATCTAAGCATAGTACAGACGCCAGCACATCCTAAATCTGTCAAATTTCTTTAATAGATTTTCAACCTTATCACAATTACGAAAGGTTAATGTTCGATTGGTAAAATTTGACAGATTGGGGTAGATTGACGTGCTGGCGTCTGTACATAGAAACAGACAGCGGGACTTTTGTTTTATAATATGTAGTAATGTGTAAATAATTATGCAGTGTAGCTGCGCATAAAACTCAAATTCACTATAAAAACGTAGTCCACACCATAAAATCACTTTTTAACAATATATTTTATAGTCCGGAGGATACCTATACAAAATCCTTGGTCTTTAGGAGCCTGATCGTGTCCTCGTACCCCGTACAATAGACCACAAATTACGTATTTGTACAAGGAACTACGTACGTTTAGCAGGCTTATCTTCTACCAGGAGTGGTGGTCGGTCCCAGGCTCCCAGCCTCCCAGGTGTAAAAATCGGTCTCAACAAGTCTTCTACTTTGTCGCAGACGCATGCGTCTGCGTCTGTGATTAAAACTTGTCTGTGCAATAGACTATTTGACATTAAGAAAAATAAGTTCTATATTCTATAAAAAAATCCTTGTATACCTATTTACTGGTGTGTACGGAAGGATGTTATCTAAGCTACGTGTACGTCACAGGGTTTGTCCGTAGGATATTTAAGATCCTTGGTCACACGTCAGTTGACGAAGTTTTGGCGGCTTATTTGAATAATACAAATTTTTACGCTATTTTTATGTTAATATTTACAAGAATTGAAATAAAACACTTTTTCTGGACTCTTTATACAACACTTAATAATAGAAATCGATTCTAGAAATCAGTCAAAAAGCCTACTACGCGAATTAAGTCAAAGTCAAATCGCGCGGTCGGTGCGTTATCAGTTATGGAGCATAACAACTCAATGACTACTTTGTCTCGCTTGTCACAAAAGGAATCCTTGCCCCGTGAATATGAATGTTTAAAAAATAATTTACCAATAAAATCTAATGGTAATGTATGCGGTCTTAATTTATTCTTAGGTGAACAAGGCCTTATGAGGGTAGGCGGTAGTATAAAAAATTCTCTTGAATTTTGCTTTGATAAAAAACACCCTATAGTGTTATCTAATAAACCTAACCTTACAATATTGTTATTCAAATACGAACATCATCGTTTATTGCACGCTGGGCCTCAACTACTTTTATCCATTTTACGAGAAAAGTGGTGGCCAGTGGGTGGCAGGAACTTGGCTAGAAAGATAACCCGTTAATGCGTCGTCTGTACTCGTACCTATAAAAGGCAAAATAATAAAGGCTCAGATGCAGAGGCGTAGCTACCGCCGTATCTGCCGTATCAATTATACGGGACCCCCACCCTACAGGGGCCCCGAAATAGGCAAAAATTCGCAACACATTATCCACAACCGTCTCGTAGGGTAAACCAAGCATTTGTAAAACAACACCATTTTTTTTATGGGAATTTTGATACGGGGCCCCTGTGGGACTAGCTACGCCACTGCTCAGATGGGCAACTTACCAGCAGAGAGATTAGAATCAGAGTTTCCATTCTATCGTTGCTGTGTCGAATATGCTTCTTATGACTAGCTTGCTACTGCTACTATGTAGCAAGCAATTTAATGTATATCTAATTTTTTCGTTCAGAGATGCAAACTTGAACTTGGTGACAAGTGCGCGCGTCTCCGTATCACCATATCAGTGAAAAGAATTTCCCGACTTTTTTGTATGTGTTAGTTTAGATTAGAGTGGATTAATAAAGATACTATATTAATTAATTAAATATAAATGTAAATAGTTAAGTACTTATTAAGATTTTTTGGTTCAGACTTTATTTTAATTGATTGGTAATGAAATTCAAACGACAGGGTGAATAAAAAAAGTATACCTACTACGCGGCAAGTAAGTTGAACCAAAATGGCCATCGTTGCTATGTTTACGGCGTCTACTTCTATTTACTCCCGAAAATCGGCCGCCATTTTGGTTCAACTTATATGCCGTGTATTATAAGGAACGAATTGGTGAAGTTAAGTGCTACAGGAATCGGATATCTAAAATCGGATATTGAAATCGATTTCAAAATCAGAAATCAGATATATACATATATATCCGTTTGCGTTCAAAACCAAAAACGCCCATGTAAGTACTTTTGCTAAACACAATTTAACAACATGATATTTTTTCGCTTGTTTTGCCTACTTTTTTCAAATCGCTTTGATATTTAGAAATATGTTTAAACAATACCTAGTACATTTTGATACAAGTGGGGAAAGTTTGTCATTGCAGCCGAGGCGAAATTCACCCGAGCCGTACAGGCGAGGATGTTATGAAGCCGAGTGCTGCAGTGACAAATCTCCACGTGTATCAAACGACGTTTTTCAATACACTTACGAAGAAATACGATGAAAAATCCACCAATAATCTATCTTCTATCGGAAAATTACGACGAATTTTTTGTTCATTTTGTACTGAAGAAAATTTTCCAAAGTTACCTAATAATTTAGTTTTGATTTGATGGCAGCAGGCTTTTTTACCTCAATCACATAATCTGGTAGCGTAACATCTAAAGAATTCTCTTCAAATCTTCTTTTTCACAACTATCACAAATGAAGAAGTTAGTTAATATTAGGTGTACTTTTTTCCCGCGCATAACATTTGCAGGTTGAAGAAGAAGCAAAGGTATCAAACCGTATACATCCTAATATTAAAAATATAAAAATTCAAATATTTTTGAATTTAGAACACAGATAATTGTTAATTCAAATTATTGCTTGTCTATTTATTTTATTCTGTTCAAAAACCCAATTTCAATTTTCATTATATTAAAACCTTAAAATATCCGCCTCTTTGCTTTAAAAAAATAAAATAATCACTCTTGACCATGATGAAATAGGAATGAAAAAAGCCCATGTTTTGATAAATTGAAAAAAAGCACGCGGGTGATAAACATGCCATATCGACCCTAATCGTAGTGCGATAAAAGGCAGTTTTCGAGTAAGTGTATTGAAAAAACTTTTTTGGATAAGTGTTCTTAAGAATGTATGCAGCATATCATGGGCGCCGCCAGCCGATGATCAAGGGGGGGGGGGGGGGAATGGAAATTGGGGCTATTAGAACTATAGAGATTAATAATAAAAGTTCTTTTTAATAATAATGATTTTTTTTTTCTCCACAATATAACTCCTATTTACTAGCTTTATATCCATGGTAACATAATATAGGATGGGCCATAAATTGTGTTTCGTTCTATATCTTCGAAGTTTATAATCAGATCAAACGACATTTCTGCTATGATTTTTTGAAGAGTTTTGTTCTTTATCTTCGTCATCATCAGATCAAAAAGATATTTTTATGGGTCCAATTCTCAATTAGAACGATACTATCAAAATGAATAAAGATTTTGGAAAAAGAAAAAAAGACCTAAGAAAAGATAGCCGTTATTAGGTGTATGCGAATTTCATAAAGTAAATGGCTACTGTGGTCAAAATTTCAGAATTATATGTTTCGCTGGATGCATGACTATAAATCTCATCGATAAATTCTTCAACCTGATTTTCATTCATGTTTTCGACTTGAACAAAAACTAAGTGCGTATCATCACTAGTCGACCGATGACCTGGTGCGCGGCCGCAGCATGGGTTTTTAATTTGTATGGATTAATAAAGCAGCTGTCGCGCCGGTCGCGCGGCACTGCGCAGCTAAATGGAAGGCGCCCTAAGACCTCATAGTAGGGCCTCAGTGTTATATTCATCATCAACATCATTTCAGCCGAAAGACATCCACTGTTGGAGATAGGCCTCCCCCAAGTGTCGCCACAATGAACGGTCCTGTGCGTCTTGCATCCAGTTTCGTATAGCCTTTCCCAATTATTTTAGTCGGCTTCCCGTATGACGGATGCATCTGAATATTGTAGTTTACGAGGGGCGATCCAGCGACACCTTTGGGTAGGATATTTTAAATAGACTTAGCGATCTGGCTATCCGTAACGAATGTCATATTTTTATGGATAATAATCAATACCGACATGCTTTCCGAGGTATGCAGGAGACCCAGTAATTACATAAATGCATGGTCACGCAACACGCACCGGCCCTGATCACGGCAGGCGCCGCTTGTCCTTGTTTGAATACCCCATGCGGTTGTTACGGGTATATCAGCTGTTTCTCGCGAACGAAGTGAAGGGTTAAGTGCTAGTTATCACTATAGATTGTATTGTGAGAGGAGCAATATGAAGAACGAGGAGTCAGTGACAGCGAGACGGATAACAGAACATATGGAAAGACATATAGGTAATAATAATATTATAATAATTTTTATTTACAAGATGTTTACACAATTGGATTGTAGTCTCTGACTGTGGGTAATCACCTAATTAACTTTTGTTACGGAAGCCAGTGCCCTCTCCCGGGAGAAATACAATTTGTTCTTTTGCAAACACGAAAAATAGTTTTATAAAAAAATCTTCGCCTTCTGGGAAGGTTCCCATCTAGTGATATCTTGGAATGAAGACGCACGACAGAATGGAGGACATACAGTTTCCTTACCGTGAGTACCTGGGCATTGGAGTACAACTGGGCTGTGGGATAGTCTCTTCTTCGGAAGTATATAACTTTGAGAACAGCTCGCTGAGCTCGTTCTACTGACAACATTACGGTTTTGAAGGTTCCACCCTACACTGGTATGCAGTAATTGATAACATGCAGTAGGCATTCAGCATGAAAGCAGGCATGCAAAATGCAGTAGGCATGCAGCATGAAAACAGGCATGCCACATGCAGTAGGCATGCAATATGCAATAGGCTTGCAATAGGCATACAGCAGGCATTCAGCATGCATGCAGACATGCAGCATGCAAGCAGACATGCAGCATGCAAGCAGACATGCAGCATGCAAGCAAATATGCAGCATACAAGCAGACATGCAGCATGAAAGCAGGCATGCAACATGCAGCAAGCATTTTTTCTGTCACGGCTCCGGCACTGCGGGGTTTGGGCGGCCCCACGCAAGCTTATCATCGCAGATAGTTTGAAAGCTCACCACCGCAGCTTCGGCTTGCTGGCCGGCTTTGGCGGCCAGCCTCAGCCGCGGCGGCGGGCCTTCAAACCACCTACTCCTCAGCTCGCGGGCCGCCCTATCCCTCCACGCCTACGCGATTTTGAATTACACTCTAGGGATAGGGCAGACAAGACTATGTAATGTCGGTTTTGTGGCGATTCGTTTCTGTCACTAAATTTTGTAACACAACATCTTTTTATAAAACTATTTTGATTTGATATATAACATAATGACAATGCAACCAAGTAACCGTCTTTATGTTTGTGACCACAATTTCGTAAAATGTTATTTCGGTGTGGTGAAAATGTGGCAAATAAATCATTTGGCAAATGAGAAAAGTTCAAATGAGGCTAATACCAAAAAGTTATTTTGTAAATCGGCGAAACAAAATTATGCGTAATAATAACTATGACAAAGGTAATTATGCCAAATAAAATTCTGCCATGTTAAAAGTATGCCGTCGTAAATTCGGACACGTAAACAATATGCCAAACAATAGTTATGCTAAATATTTTTTGTGCCTTAAAAATATTCGGTTAAAGAAGATTATGCCAAATGTGTTATGCCAAATGAATTTCGGAGTATTAAGATTCTGCCAAATAGAGGGAACCCAACGACTAGTGAAGCTGTCTCCGTGTCAGCTGAGTGTCACAACTCTTTAAATAAATACATTAGCTTTCGAACCTGGGAGCATAATGTAGCCGTTTGAACACGCCAATCTAGCTTCTCATCGATGTAAACCCCTAAATATTTAATATTTGTAACCATCGTCAGGTAATTGCATTTGCAAAGCATTGCATAATAGGTAATAAATTGGGAGTTTATGAATAAGAATTAATGTTTAGAATTTTCGTATCACTTCTACATAATTTGAGTTACAGTTAACAGTTAAAGTACTTACTAAACAATAGATATTTTGGTATTAATTAACATGTATTTTTTATTTTATTTTATTTTAATAAATAACATCTTATTTCTCGAAGTACTAACTTTAACATACGAATAGAAAGAATTCGTCTGATTGATTCCTATCATGTCAAATTTACATACGCATACTCTGATTGTTGATCATTTCACAAGCAACACTCAATCGTCGTGAGTTACTGCTCGTGCGGTATTGTTCTATGATTATGTTGCCTAAATAAAACTCCGTTATAAGTCTGCAATCATTTTGCAGAGGCGGAGGCAAAGATACGATTTCTTGCGGAACTTCCGCAGGAACGGGGCGAAGTTCCGTTACAACCCTAATTATTATTAAGTAAACATTTCTAAATTGTGATGAATTAGTGAGATGCATAATACCTCCTTAAAAAAAAACTTATTAAATATACTTGATTTATCTATTGATTTCGAATTACTTACCTACCGAAGACAAGTAATATAAAAAAATCACTCATACTAATACAAACAGTTATAAGAGACACAAACGCCTTGCTCAAAGTTTGTCTGACTGCTAAAATGCCTGAATAATATTCGTAAAAAGCTAAAACAGCAGCCACAATATTAAATAAAATAGCCAAAATTATGTAATTGCTTTCTATAAATATTTCCGTGTCTATGTCCAGGCCTGCTTCCATGGTGAGGCCTAACGAAACAACCATAAAGCTGCCGTATATGCCGGTCATTATGAAATGGTTTAGTGAAGATAAGTCCGGACTTTCGGAGCTGTAAAAAAACCCCATAGACATCATAAATAATACGATTCCTCGTAGAAACATCTGTACTACTTTGTACATGGTGTGTTTCTTGTCAATGATCTGAACTGGCTGTTTTGATTACAGAATACTGCTACTTCGCATCAACTTCAACTCTTGACTATCTACGAAAGTTGTTTATTTTATGGAGGATTAGTCAAACGTAGCAATTGTTACGTCCTTCCATATACCATGTCAGTCACGGGTATTAATTTTATCGATAATCACACAAAGTGTGTTGTGGTTCAATGCAATGAATTTTCAAAGAAAGTTTGCTGTGAGACTGTAGTTGGAATTTAAAATCACAGGTTTCAGAAAAACGTGTCAGAAATTGGTGACACAATGATTGTTTAGTCTATGACAAAGAGTACAGTAGATGACTGACAGATGAAACTTGTGACATTATCACGACCAAAGAGTATAATCAAAGAGTATAATAATTATATAGGGGAGAGTATAATATAGGGGAGATCACGACCAATGACCGCGACATTATCGGCTAGAGTTTGTCTAACGAAAGCGCGACCTGAGAAAATGAGGTCAAATCAAAAAATATTGAATATGGTATTACTGTCATACTAGGAGAAAAAAATTTTGATACTTGAGTATTTTTTTGTATTTGCGACAATCGTATATTTTTTTTTTTGACGAACTAAATTCCTAATATGAGTTTACATATAAAAATGTTGAAGACCAAAATCATAACCAGCAGCTCCAAAAGGAACGTACACGTAGGCGGACAGAATATACAATACGTCTTAAAATATATTATTGTCTACTTGGGCTAAGTAGTCTCTTTCTGGGCCAGGTAAGACAAAGAAATAATGTGTCGAACAGAGAATACCTGAAAAAGTTACTGGTCCATCAAGGAACTATTTAAGGGCACTTTGCCCATATGACTAAAATGTACGCTTATGGACATGTGTAATCTCCTCATTTAACCTATGGTGTATACAGACTTGGTCTTTGACTAACATCCAAAAGTCTAAATTCAAGATTTGCCAACCGACCTGGATGTCTTTCTTAAGAAATGGAATGTGCGTAAGAAAGAGTGGATGGCTTTTGCACAGCAGTAGAACAATACTGTATAGCTATAATAACCAATACAATACAAAAACGAGTAAAGATTTATTTATTGGTATATTACTATTCTATCAAGAAAGTCACGGGAAAAGGTCAATAACACAAAATGTTGAATTTTATCATCCTCAAAGTATGCTATTTCATCACATCAATTCGACCACTTTTGAACGTATAAAGCACGGTAGTGAATATATTTCTTCTAAAAGCTTAGTTTTAAGTGTAAAGGTTTTTCTCCAAATTCCTTAACGATTCAATGTTTTTTTATTTATTTCGCGCAGTCCTTGAATATCTTCAAGATTAATCTATAAACATAAGAAAAAATATTATTATATCGTAAAATATATCTAATAGTCAGTCAACAATGATCAAGATTATAATGTCATACTAACTTAAAAACCCGAGATCGTATATAAAAATTGTTGTTTTTCTTTGAAAACTACTACATTCTCTTCTTGTTTTTCTTTAATCTTACTGATCATAGTATTTCACAGCTTTCCTACATAACTTTTTATTGTTTTACCCATGATAAGCAATTATATTTTTTAAATTATCTTTGTTACAAAATACTGACAATTGCAATCACAGACTTTGACAAACTTTGACGTGGTTTTGACGGCAATATTATGTTGCCAATTTAATTAAAAAAAAAAAACTCCAGGTAGCGCTTTCGTTAGACAGACTCTATGCCCAAAGATTTTATATTTTTTTTTTATAGTTTATTCCTAGAGTATATAGGGTGACTGGTAATTAGTGAATGATACTTAACACGTGATTGTAGTCATCATGATAACAAACAACTTTTACTATGGAACTAAACCATCACGAAAAAAATTAGTCAAGTTCAGTAAATTTAGACCAGTTAGGCGAACACAATTTACAGACCAGCAGATGTTTTTTCGCGGTTTCAGGTTTGGTCCAATAGTAAAAGTTGCTTGTTATCATGACTACAATCAAGTGTTTAAGTATCGTTCACTAATTACCAGTCAGCCTATATAAGATCCTTGGCTCTGCCAGATTACTGGAATAATTCTGTTCCCAAGAAAGGGATAGTGGCATTCGTCCCACTGACTAGTTATTTATTTATTTATCTTTAAGTCAGGCAGATAACCCATAAGATCGTTAGTATTACTTAACACGTTCAGACCGGCACCTCAGGAGTAGGTACATGAACCAAAAGTCTTGCCGAGCGGGGTGCGCCACCGGTAGGCACGGACAGGATTAGACATGAATTATGTTTTCTCTCTCTCTCTTTCTAATAAGCAAGTAACTATTTAGTAATCTGTGGTATAGTGTGATGTGGCCACCGGTGGTATACCCCGCCGTATCAGCAAATACTCTGTGCTCCACCGGTGATACACGACGATCTGAACGTGTTAACCTATGTTAGTATAATTGACAAACTTAATTAATTTCGCCACCTTCTGGACACACCTGGCAACAGTACATGCACGCAGGTGCCCCATCAGAGGGCCTTCAGTCTTACTAGCAACAATGCTCAGAAGTATGCTATCGCTGCCACGCATCCGACGCAGCAGTGAAGCGGATCTTTTTCGTATGATCGCAAAGAAGTCATCTGTACGCGCTGTTGCGAACATACCTGACGCGCCACAGAAACGTGGCAGCGACATCATTATCCTAAAAGCATTGTTGCATTACACACGCAGGGCATTGAACGTCTTCTGCGTGTATCTGGTCCACAGACTGCAGGTATAAAAAGCCTGACGATATGCCCTAAATAGTGTCAACTTGACGTTATCGTCACACTTTGCAAATCTGCGGGCCAGCATGTTAAATCGTACGGCCAATGCCCTGAGCTCCCTCTCAATATCACAGTTATCAGTGCCATCCTCTGTAACCCAATGACCTATGTATTTAAATTGCTTGACTCTGTGAAGAGTTACACTACATAGCGAGACTGGTGGCACCACATCATAGATCTTGTTTTGTGCCATAAAAACTAACAGCTCGCTTTTCTTGGCATTATACATTAGCCTATGTGCATAGCACTCACAAATACTCACTAGTCCACTAGTTTTCATAACTGAGTGCCTAGTGTGAGCTTGTTTTACGTAAACCTGATCGACACGTTTATGACGTTGGGCGCACTGATTGGCCTACTTGAAGCTCTGAGGCCTCTTGTACACACACGTTTTTTCGCCGTAAAAATCTGCGGTAAATTCACCGTGTGTAGGCACGGCTGTCAGTGTTGTATGGGCCACTGTAGAAGCTTGTTGACATACACGGCGGCTTTACGTTCCGGCGCCGCCGCCGTGTTCGCCGTGCGTCCCCCTCGGCACGCCGCGTCTACACACGGCGCCATTTTGATCAGTGTTGTATTGCAGTCTATGCGAGCGTGTCCACTGTGAGCGTGTCGACGGTGCCGGACGTTTTAACGTTTTCGTGACGGATTACATACGCTCATTTTGTATTACGAGTAAAATGAACATAAATCAAGAATTACTAATTACACTAGTTCATGAAAGACCTGTAATATGGGATAAGACTATTGACGATTATAAAAATAAGCGGCTTAAGTACGATTCTTGGAAAGAAATCTTTACAAACTTAAATCCCCTATTTGAAGATTTAAGTGGTGAAGAAAAAAATTTGGAGCATTTTATCGAATGTCGTTTTCTGCATTCTAAAATAATTGAAAAACTTGTCTTCATCTTCCCTCAGTTGATTCTTGACAAGTGTATGAAAAGCGCCAAATACTTCGCGTTTTTCTAAAATTGGATGTATCTAAAACCTTCTTCTTTTCTCTTTTTTTTTAAGTTTTCTATATACATAGTACGCAAGAATAATCTTTTTTTTAGAAGGGTTCATGTCGAAAACGTCGTAACTTGGCTGCAGAAAAATGTGAACTGAGCGGCACCTGGCCGTTGTCTCGACCGGTAGCTTCGCCGTGCCATGTACAAGCTTGCACGTTTTGTTAACCGTACGGCTAACACGCCGTACGGTTAAGAAAACGTGTCGTGGACAAGAGGCCTTAGCCAATCAGAGAGCCAAACGCGGTAAACATTTCGATCGCGTTAACGTAAAATCAACTCGCACTCAGCACACTGATGTTGTTAAAAGACACGTCGTCTATAGTGCATCCGATGTCAGTGCTGCTAAGTTCCTCAATCAGCTTATTTACATAAATATTTAAATAACTTAGGCGATGTCAGACTCCCCTATCTCACCCCGTAGTCTAACCTACACACATCTGAGTATGCGCCTGCCCACCTCACAGTGTTATTTTGGTTACCCTACGGGAACTTAAACATATGAATTAATTCTAGTTCGTAGTTCCTGCTACCAGGCTCAAAAAAATAGGGGGCTCATTTAGTTGCCAATGTATACATTTCTGTAATAAATTTTCTAGTCATATTCCACAACTAAGCCTTAATAAATTCAAATCATTTGTAAAGCGAAAACTTTGCCAAAAGGCTTTTTACACTTTAAAGGACTACGTTGAGGACGAAAAGGCTTGGGATTGACCTGCTCCAGTGCGCACTACAACTGTTGTAATTTTTTTCTTTTGTTCTTATTTTCATTTTTATTTATTGTATAACATATTTTTTTAAATTTTTAAATATTTTTAACATACATATAAAATAAAAAAAAAAACATTTAAAAATATAAAAAATAGTGTCCCACCGGTATCGGGAACAGGGTCCAAGCTACCGGCGGTCAGGGCTCCAGAGAAAGGAACCTCCTAACAATACGAGCCGTGTCCAGGAGTACCGCTTTCTGAATCAAGCCCTTGATCCAGCCGCCTAACGAGAGCCTCCTAAGGTGTTGGTCGAGGCTCTTGGCTATTAAGCCATTACGCGACACGACTATCGGTACAATGATCGCCGAATCCACTTCCCACATGTCGACAACCTCGCGAGCCAAGTCAATATACTTGATTTGTTTATCTTTTCACGAGGTTCTCGTCATGCGGAACGGATATGTCAACAATCATTGCACGCCTCTCGTTTCCGCCCACCACCACTATATCAGGCTTATTGGCTACAATAGTCCTGTCAGTGATGATGGACCGATCCCAGTACAACGTGATATGACCATTATCAAGAACTGGGTCGGGCTCATACCTGTAGTACGGCACTTCCGATCCCACAAGAGAGTATTTCAAAGCAAGTTGCTGATGGATAATCTTGGCTACAAGGTTGTGCCTATGCAAATAATCGCCGTTAGCCAGACGAGAACAACCGGAGATAATGTGACGAATTGATTCGCCCGGACGGTGACACGCCCGACAGATGTCAACCGTGCCGTCCTTCACAATAAATCTCCGGTAGTTATTCGTCATGATAACTTCGTCCATAATTGCACAGATAAAACCTTCGGTTTTCCCAAAGAGGTCACCGAAACGCAGCCAAGCTACGGACGCCGATTGGTCTACATCGGGCCCGTGAAGGGCCCGGAAAAAGCAACCGTGAAGTTCTTTGCTCTGCCATACTTCCCTGCGATCGTTAGTGTCAAGCACTACCGGTTTGCGCCAGTTCTCCTTAGCCAAGGAGAGCGGGGTGAGTCCCTTGTCCACTGCCACTACATCTCGATGCATACCCACGTCGGCAGCGAGGAAATACTCCCTGAGACTGCATACCTCGCGGTTGTGAAGGGTCTTGGCATTTAAAAAACCTCGACCGCCACACTTCCGCGGGATATATAGTCTCATCACCGACGATCGTGGGTGATGCATTCGGTATGCAGTCAGCAATGTTCGGACCCGCCTATCCAGGGCGTCAAGTTCCGTTTGAGTCCATTTGAGTACGCCGAAAGAGTACATCAATACCGGCATGACCCAACCGTTGAAGGCGCGCACCTTGTTTCCGCCTGAAAGAAGGCTATTGAAAACCTTCTTCAGGCGTCCAAAGAAGCGCTCCTTCAACGATTGCTTCATGTCAGTGATATTGATGCCTAGGGCTTCCGACATACCCAAATACTTATAAGTTTCGGTTGGAGAGAGGGATCTCAGGCCAATGGAATCCGTGAGTTGAATACCCACGGATTCCACAACCTCCCCTCGCTTTACATGCATGACTGCACATTTGTCCACACCAAACTCCATCCTGATGGCACTACTGAAGGTTTCAGTTACCTTCAGTAGCTCCATCAGTTGCAGATTGTTGGGGGCAAAAAGCTTCAAGTCATCCATGTAAAGGAGGTGAGATATAACCTGACCACCTCTCTTCAACCGGTAGCCTAGACCTGAATTCTCCAGCAGTGTGCTCAGAGGATTCAAGGCTAGGCAAAACCAAAGCGGACTCAAACTGTCACCCTGGAATATACCTCGCTCGATCCTTACCGGTTCGCTATTCCTTCGAATATGTCGACATCCTGGATAGCGAAGGACCGTCCTCCATTGCCTCATGCATGACATCAGGAAGGTGCGTAGTATTGCATCAATTATGTACAATTCTAGCACCCTCATGAGCCATGTATGAGGAACTGAGTCGTAGGCCTTCTTATAGTCTATCCAACATGTCGACAAATCCTTTCGGGAACGCCGAACCTGTTGGCTAATGGCCATATCGATGAGGAGTAGCTCCTTAGTACCGCGGGACCCATTCCTACATCCATTTTGAGAGGCAGACATAATAGCGTTATTGTCTACGTGGCAGTTGATCTTACCTCTCAAAATGGATGTAAGAACTTTATAAACAGTCGGTAAACATGTAATTGGCCGATAGTTTTTGGGTTCCGCGGTGCTACCAGATTTGTGGAGCAAGTGGGTAACTCCTGTTGTAAAAAACTCGGGTAGCAAACCAGACTCCAAGGCGGTCTGATATTGAGATGCCAAACGAGCGTGCGACCTAGTGAGCCACTTTATCCAAAAGTTGTGCAGTCCGTCCGGCCCTGGAGACTTCCAATTAGGCAACGGATGGACTGCACGGGCTACATCTTGGGGGCTGATTGTGACTGCCCCCATTTCTGGTATTGATTCGCACGCTCGCTCGACCTCTCGAATCCAACCACCTTCAGTATGACTGACAGGCACCGACCAGATGTTGCGCCAAAACGAAGTCATGGCGTCATCATCTAGGAGGCGCGTATCAGTCATACTTTGTTCCGGTCGCTCCCAAGTCCTATACACCCACTTTTCGTTACTTCGGAATGTGCGATTCTGGGTGTATCGCTCCACCCACCGCTTATACCTACGGATACGGTTTGCCCATGCATACACCTTCTGCTTCAGGAAGTCGATGCGCTCTGTGACTCGTGACATATAGTCTCGGGGATTGATATCAGTCCCCGAAAATGCCCGTCTCACAAAGCGCATCACTCTTGGGCGAGTGTTACCCTCCCTGAAGCAGAAAAGTTTGCCGATGAGTGCTCTGGCCCCAGCGATACGACGCTCGATCCTGCACTGCCAGGCCGGCACAGCTGGTTTGGGTCGTGTAGCTACGTCACTGGTTGGGAATTTGACGTGAGCTACACGACACGCCGCTACGGCCGTGCAGTAAAGCATCGAGTGTGTATCGGTGAGATCTTCGCAGTCATCAAAGTAGTCAGCCACCAGCGCCCTATTCTTGTTATGCATGGGCAAACGAGGTAAGCGGGGCCTAAGTTCGGGTGACATGTTGCGATATTCCCGAATTGCACACTCCAAAGCACTCCTCAGTTCGCTATTGTACTGGGTACTTACGTTAGCAACCGTTTCAGTACTCCCTTCGTCAGCGTGGCTGGGAATTTGGTTGGATGGTGGTACCTCATCTGGTACCACAGACTGCAACGGAGGAGCAATGACACGGCTACTCATTTCTATACGGAGACGATCAAGCACAGTATCATCCAACATATGGTTTCGCTGGATAACCCGTACCTGATCCGACAGTCGTTGGGTTGACACGTTGACGGCTGGCTCAAGCACCTGAAACAGAGAGAGCATCCGAACACGGTACGCTGTCAGGTTGTTTCCTCCCTCTGTAACCCCATAGTATGCGCGCATGACGTTTTCGTTGATGGTTTGGGTCCATCGCATGCGCTGCACACTTCCGCCGGGAGCTGGGACCCTATCAGAGACCGGTGGGCCTCGAGGTCCTAAGCCGCTCGGCGGCCGGCGTCCTCTTCGTCGACGCGCAGGTGGAAGTGTCGTCGGCGGAGAGAAGAACTCGTCGCTGGAGCTCGACGCAACTGCCGCGGCCGGTGTCAGCACTCACAGTGGGGCTGGGTTCCGGCGGCGGCAAGGCGGAGCTGAGCGACGAGGCCGGAGGTGATGGGCGTGCACGGCGTGCTGCGGCTCTCGTCAACATGGTTGTCTTATCATTCCATTTATTAAGTTGATTGTATTGTCCATTGTAGTGACATATGTCATCTGTCTGCTGTGTTCATTTTTCTCATAGATAAGGTATTATCTTGGTTTACTATGGCTTTTATAGGTCCTTATTATGTAGCAAATCTTTCTTGTTATTTTTATTATGTAATTTGGGTTGAAATGGGTCCAGAAATCAGTGTTTTAAGACTTAAATCTTTGGGAATGAAAAAATACACCTATTGTTGACACCGGGTGTTGCCATTTTTATTATTATTATCTGTTTTTAATTTATTTTTTTTACAATTGTATATTGATGTTCATCTTTTACAATTTGACATTGTAGATTATTTTTATTTTACAATTTGATACATGTATATATATTTTTTTTTAATATTTTGCATTTTTTTGTAAACAATATCTTTTCTTTTAATATTTTGAACGTGAGGACAATGTGGATTAGTTTTTATAATTTTTTTCTCTTCTCTTTCGTCTCTCTTTTGTTTTCAGTAATTTTTAACGTATGTCTGGCAATTTGAGTATTATCTGCGGCCTACCCAAATGTCCTTTCCTTGGTATTGTTCGTCAAGTCGTTGAGCTCCTTAGTGTCCTGAGTTGAGCTTTGCGAATACTGACAAATGCTTGCACTGACTGGACAGGTCCACTCAAATCTGTATGGTTCTTTCTTCAAAAGACCATTTCAGACAAATCTGCATGGTCCTCATGTGATTTGACAAATACATATTTACTGTATGGACTTTAAAAGAGACTTTAACCCCTGAGTTTGTTTCGGTGTTTCTTCTCAGGTTAGTCAGCTAGGAAACACCGGCCTCATCTAGTTTAAACTGACGGAAAAAATTTGACGTGTAAAAGTGTTTTTAAAACCTACTTGCAAAATAAATATCATTTATCTGACGGTAGGTTAGCTTCATTCAACAATTTACTTCATAGGATGTCATATGAGACAAGGTTGAAAGCACAGGATAAATCTAGGAAGCATGCTTACACAGGTGTCCTCCTCCCGGTGTAGTATTGCACTGTACTCTTGAGAGTCATAATAGCAGTCTCGGTTGATAAACCATTTCTAAAACCAAACTGTCTGTCATTGATTTGTTGATGTTTACGTAAACATCGGTCAAGCAAACTATCCAAAATTTTAGCTGTAATTGTTGCTAAGGAAATAGGGCTGTAATTACTTACCTGCGACATATCACCAGTCTTACACCCGTATTTATAAAGAAGTATTTACTTGTTATTGCGTAATAGTACATTATGATATAAGTGTGTAATGTAGGAGGTTACCGTCGAAGCGGTATTAAGACCCGAGCCGTGGCGAGGGTCTTAAGAGAGCCAAGAACGGTAACCATTCATTACTCACGTGTATCATACGATGTTTTTCAATACACTTGTGAAGAAAAATAATTTAGCTAACTAATATTACATCGGTAAAACTAGTAAAATTTTTCATAACATGGCGGTAAAAAAATAAATCTGTTTGCACGCGCTAGGCTATGGCTATAAGGTCTTTTGATCATATTGCTTAGTCGTTTGTTTTCTTGTGTGAAAAGTTTTTACGTTAATGTCATTCGTTGTGATAATAGAATATGGATGTGAAATTTTATGTTTTTGTTGTATTTGATTTTATTTAATTATTACAGCCCATATATACTTCATTCGAAAAAATCACGCCTAAAACCACGCGCATCTTAAAATGACGACCATAGACCACAAACAAGTTTCATTTTTTCGTATTCAAAATTTGTTTTGCGAACAAAGAGGTTGAACAAAAAGGTTATAGCTACATTACAGCACTAGTGCGTAATGGTAATCAATATGTCACAGTTTGGTAACAGGTGCCATTATGCACCTAAGTGTAGTGCAATAAGAACCACTTTCTGAGCAAGTGTATTGAAAAATCTTATTAAGTCATTGCTTGACGTTTGAAATCTGCGTTCAAAATTCAAATTTTTCTTAACTATAGAATACAAATAATAGTTCCTTTTACTCAAGTATTTAGTTTTCCTTGTTTATAAATACGGGTGTTATTCTTTGGCACAGGCACCACAACCGTTCACTAGATCAGCCAGCAGGTAAGAATGACTCACACATAGGTTGAACAGTAAGGCAAGAACTCTTGGGAGATGAACACCTGCGTTCTGCAAATGCTCACTATTCAGGCTATCGTGACCAGGCGACTTACCCCTGGACATATTTTTAATGATGAAAGATACGTCACGGGCTGTAAAACGTACACAAAGGTCATTACATCTTACATTCAGCGTTTATTCTGCAGAACCTAGGGGTGAATCAACTTTGAATTTGAAACGTTATCGAAATAAGTTTGCAATATCAACTGACTCACTCTTGCCCTCTACACTCGAGGGAACACTCGACTCAGGATTCAACCTTTTCGTTTCTCTCCAAAAACTTCCAAAGTTCCTCGCTGAGTGGTGAGAAGCAATGATATTCATTTTAATTTGATGTTGATTATTTTGACACCACTTTAGCTTTGCCTTAAAAGCTTTGCGGGAGTCACGCAGTTGGCTATAAATGGGTCCCGTACCGGGTTTTCCGTACTGCTCCCAAAGCTCCCGTCGTCGACGGCGCGTTCTGTTCCCGCGCGCCTCAAGGAGCTGTCAGCAAACCGTAGAGGCCCAGCCTGCTAGCTGCAGGCAGGCAGGGTCGAAGCCTGCTGGGGTTAAGGGCCGTTTTCTGAGAGGAAGGCTCAGCCCCGGCATGATAGGCAACGAAGGAACAGGGTAGGTTTTTAGTCAGTAAGAGTCTGACACTACTTCCCGCTCCACCCAAGGGCGGGACTTGTCATTGGATGATTTTACGAACCATAAAAAAAAAAAAACTGCTCCCAAAGCTGAAACCTCAGTCGAGCCTCCGCGTGTGCCTCTTTCATATGTTTGTTCCAACCCGTGACATAACTTCGATTCGATTTAGTCTGACACAAACAAGTCGCCACTTAATATGTTAATTACAGTGCTATACAAACTATCTATATGTAGTCATGCTCCAGATTGTGGCACATGTTATCACAGCACTCACTCATGAAATATAACAGTAAAGTCAACTTAGCTCTCATCTTATTATGACACAATTCATGGTACCTCTTGGTACCTCTTTATCTCACTAGTTTCTCTAGTCCCCCACTTAATCCTGTTATAACTATTTTTGGCTGTAATACTTTTAAATTGCATGAGACTTGAGAGCTGTACAGGTAAGTGATCAGACCAGAAAACATCATCCAGAATCTTAACATCAAGAACAGTTTGCTAAGCGGTCTTAGTGACCACACAATGGTCAAGCTACCTACGACAATTATCATGGGCGTCACTAACATATGTATATGAGTATAAATTGTATTCTCTTTGCCACTGACGTCTATTTATTAACACACTGGACTGCCAAGGGTTAGGTGAAAGTGAACCCCGGGGCCCTGGAATGAAGGTAATGAAGGAGCAGTGTAGGTTTTTAGTCAGTAAGGGTCTGACACTCTCCCGCCCCACCTAAGGGTGGGATATGTCATTTCTGCTGTAAGAAATGTTTTAATTACACAATAATCAGATTCAGTTAAGAATTCAACGCCTGATTCTTAAGAGAAGAGGTTAAAGCAGTAGTTGGAAACTTTTTACGGCCTAAATCAAAAGAAACATATCTAAAATCATACGACGACCTTTGACGACGACTCAGGTTTTTATTTTTATTTTCCTTTTATTCGTAATGAAAAGCACAGTGTTTACCTCGGGTGAAAGGCTTATTTAGTCCCTCGAATAATAGCGACCTCGCTTCGCTCGGACGCCAAACTTCTTCTCGGGACTAAATAAGTTACTTTCACCCCTAGGGTAACAATGTACTATTAATTTACACATAAGTATGTATTTATAATGTTTGTTCTGCCATTACAACTTGTGGCGACCTGCCTGAACTAGATTAATAAAAACCTGTGTTTCAGGCCATCGGATCAGTTTATTTTTGGTCCACACCTCAGTCTACACTTAGTTAAGTCTATATAGGTACTTATATATAGTATTGGTTACCAAAATAATCACCAATTTAAAATCTATAAAATTATTGAAGTAATTCTAGAAGCTTTTCTGTGTCTGTATAATCAAGTTTTCCTAAATATTCGTATAACATTTCATGCGAGTAGAATCATAACAGTCACCCAGGTCTCCATGATTCCTATCAAATGAGCCCAAACACTGAGATGCTAATCCCAACTTCATAGTCCACCTTCATGCTAGTAGAATCATAACAGGCACCCGGGTCTCCACAAGACCTTTCAAAGTTTCAAATGAGCCCAAACACACTCATTAGGTTCTGAAGATACCCACCTTCATAGTCCATCTTCATGCGATAAGAATCATAACAGTCACCCAGGTCTCCACGAGTCCTTTCAAATGAGCCCAAACACTGAGATGCTAATCCCAACTTCATAGTCCTCCTTCATGCCAGTAGAATCATAACAGGCACCCGGGTCTCCACAAGACCTTTCAAAGTTTCAAATGAGCCCAAACACACTCATTAGGTTCTGAAGATACCCACCTTCATAGTCCATCTTCATGCGATAAGAATCATAACAGTCACCCAGGTCTCCACGAGTCCTTTCAAACGAGCCCAAACACGATAGATTTATGTAGTACGGTCCCTGAGATGCTAATCCCAACTTCATAGTCCACCTTCATGCCAGTAGAATCATAACAGGCACCCGGGTCTCCACAAGACCTTTCAAAGTTTCAAATGAGCCCAAACACACTCATTAGGTTCTGAAGATACCCACCTTCATAGTCCACCTTCAGGAGGGTCCCGGGTGTCGCCACTGTGCGGAACACCCGGAGGACACGGTGGAGCACACTGTAGAGGTGTGCCCCGCCTGGGCGGAACATCGCCGTGTCCTCGTGGGGGTGATCGGCGGCAGCGATCTCTCTCGCCGGGCCTTGGTTCAGGCCATGGTCCGTAGTGAGGAGGGATGGCAGGCGGTCGCCTCCTTCTGCGAAGCAGTAATGCTAGCAAAGGAGGAGGCCGACCGCATCAGGCAGAGGCAACGCGGCGCTCGCCCCAGCCGCCGCCGGGATTCCGATCCCGATTTCCGGCCACCGTAGGCGCGGGCTTGCGGACGGCGTGCAATGGGTAGCACGCTGTCCGATCGTCCGGTAACCGGCCGGACCGAGCCCAAGTCGTCGACGGCGCGTTCTGTTCCCGCGCGCCTCAAGGAGCTGTCAGCAAACCGTAGAGGCCCAGCCTGCTAACTGCAGGCAGGCAGGGTCGAAGCCCGCTGGGGTCAAGGGCCGTTTTCTGAGAGGAAGGCTCGACCCCGGCACTATGGGCAACGAAGGAACGGGGTAGGTTTTTAGTCAGTAAGAGTCTGACACTATTTCCCGCTCCGCCCAAGGGCGGGATCTGTCATTGGATGATTTTACCTACCATAAAAAAAAAAAAACCTTCAGGAGGGTAAAATCATCACAGTCGCCCAGAACTCTACGAGCCCTTTAAATGAGCCCAAACACGATAGATTTATGTAGTACGGTCACTGAGATGCTATACCCACCTTCATAGTCCATTTTCATGCGATAAGAATCATAACAGTCACCCAGGTCTCCACGAGTCCTTTCAAATGAGCCCAAACACTGAGATGCTAATCCCAACTTCATAGTCCTCCTTCATGCCAGTAGAATCATAACAGGCACCCGGGTCTCCACAAGACCTTTCAAAGTTTCAAATGAGCCCAAACACACTCATTAGGTTCTGAAGATACCCACCTTCATAGTCCACCTTCAGAAGGTAAATTCATCATAGTCCCAGGTCTCCAACCTTCGTAAATGAAATTTCTCAAGATGGTTATAAGTGATGAAACTATAAAAAATATTATCAAAAAGCTATTAGTAGGAGTAACTGGATAGGTACTTACCAGTAATTTTAGAGAGCTCGGCCATGCTTCAGTTTGGATTTATTTTTGTATTTAGGCATCTTTATTCTATGATGCGTTCAAAAAATAAAACTAAATTACGAACTGTTTTACAGACACAACCTTATTTTCAACATTTTATGAAATGTATATGTCCGTACTATTTAAAATTTGGTTTAATTAAAAAAAACATTCAAATTGATCATTTTTGGAGTTTATTTGCAAAATAATGCACGTATAGTCTACCCGTCACAAGAGTCGTAGTAACACTGACGTCGATCATTGTAAATATGCGTTACAGGCATTGCAGGGGGTGCTGCGCGCGGGGTGTTAGTACAGTACATTACTTATCGATATTCAATGAAATTAGAAAGTAAATCAATAAAAGTTATTCAATTTATCGTAACATATATTTTGGTATAAATTCAATGTATAAATATGGAACCGTTTTCGAGAAAATATGGAATTAATGTTCAAAAAAGGCCTATTTATCAGATTTTTTTTCTAGAGTTAGTTCATTTTTTTGAGAAACGTAATCAATACAATTTATTAGTAGTGTCCTTAACTATCCCCTTCATTTTTTATATGGTAATCGTACATAAGTAATAATCTACACAGTTCAATCAACCTAGGTGTTTTTTTGGATTTGGGCGATTTAATTCCCTTAAGACTACAATGTTTATAACTAAGATTAAAATATCAAGTATCCTATTGTGCTTATTTTATAAAACGGGTTCTAATTAGATAAAGAAACGACTTACAAAGGCATATCTAGAACGAGGTTTTATGCAAACCAAATCTTTCCTTCTTTTGTCCGAAGGTACTGGCTTGTTAGCGACTTCAAGATGCTGAAGTAAAACGATGCGCAGTATAAATAATTGGCGAACTGTTAGTACATCATACCTTCCCCTATATAATTATTATACTCTTTGATCATACCTTTATAATTACTCTTTCGTTGTTCTAGAATCTAGACGAAGCAGAATTGACTTTGCAGCACCACCCCTTGCAGTTATGCAATAGGTAAGAACAGATTGGCACAAAACCAAATATACCTGTTTAATTAATTTAAAATCAGCAATGGAGCGTAAATTCTTAAAGATATATATTAATTTACAAACTCGAGTACAAAGCAAATCAATATGTTTATGGAAATTCAGATTTGTGTCAATCATGATACCTAGCTGGAAAGACCTCACGGCGTTCTCAACTTCCGCACGACGCAGGTGCTTACCGAACACGGAAAGTTCGCTAAGTACCTGTTCCGGATTCGTGCGGAGGATTCGCCCGGGTGTCGCCACTGTGCGGAACATCCGGAGGACACGGTGGAGCACACTGTAGAGGTGTGCCCCGCCTGGGCGGAGCATCGCCGTGTCCTCGTGGGGGCGATCGGCGGCAGCGATCTCTCTCGCCGGGCCTTGGTTCAGGCCATGGTCCGTAGTGAGGAGGGATGGCAGGCGGTCGCCTCCTTCTGCGAAGCAGTAATGCTAGCAAAGGAGGAGGCCGACCGCATCAGGCAGAGGCAACGGGGCGCTCGCCCCAGCCGCCGCCGGGATTCCGATCCCGATTTCCGGCCACCGTAGGCGCGGGCTTGCGGACGGCGTGCAATGGGTAGCACGCTGTCCGATCGTCCGGTAACCGACCGGACCGAGCCCAAGTCGTCGACGGCGCGTTCTGTTCCCGCGCGCCTCAAGGAGCTGTCAGCACACCGAAGAGGCCCAGCCTGCTAACTGCAGGCAGGCAGGGTCGAAGCCTACTGGGGTCATGGGTTAGTTCCGAAAGGAATGCTCGACCCCGGCACGATAGGCTACGAAGGAACGGGGTAGGTTTTTAGTCAGTAAGAGTCTGACACTATTTCCCGCTCCGCCCAAGGGCGGGATTTGTCATTGGATGATTTTACCTACCATAAAAAAAAAAAACATGATACCTAAATATTTCATATGATCGGTAGGTAGGTCTGAGCTTTTATACTGACCGAGTTTTACACACTGATAACGATTTCTAAGATAATCAGAAATAAGTAGGAGTTGTGTTCCTCATACGAGTAACACAAGTGCCTCAAGCTTGTCCAATAGTCTAAAACAAGAAATAGTGTCGAAAGCTTTGGCAAGATACAGGAAAATTCCCATGCAATGCTGGCCGTTATTCAGATTAGTAGTAATATAATTTGTTAGTTTGTGTACTATACAAGTTGATCTTTTTGGTCTAAAACCAAATTGACTATTTTGCGAGCAATCATGTTCGCTCTAACGGACAGTGCCCTACGTTCACGTTCAATATCCATGTCGTCTATGACAAAAAAAAATGTCGCCTATGACATTTTGTTCCTAATTTATCTGAGGTTTTTACGTCTACGCTTAAATGTCAGAAAGATAATATATGTTAATATGCATGTAGTTGATTGTTGTATGTAACACTTGTTCCGTAAATTTTCTCCGAGAAAGTACTAGTAGCACAAAACCACATTTTGTAATTACATAGTTCGGTGTCGTTTGTATGAAATTTTAATTTCGATATACGACTGCTTTTTAGCAGTTTGTGTTACACGTGTCAGGTTTGAAATATATTAAATTGTGGGGTGATTCCTCAACTCGTACCACATACCTACGGCCCATGTCGTACGAGTTGCACACAATAAAAATGAATTATATTTTTATTGGTCAACTCGTCCAATGTTTGTTTTTGCATGGAAATTTAAACTATCAATGGTTGATACAGTTAGTAACACAAGATTAACAATACTTTTATAAGCTTTTTTTTTGTTTCATTTTTTTCATAAAAAAATCTGACGAATAAGAACCTCCTTTTTTATATCGGTTAAGAAAGTCAGTATCTGCAATTTATACAAGTAAATGCACAAATTCATGTGTTATCTAAAATTAATAAAAAAAGAAAAGATCCTCACGATCCAACCGTCCGGATTCCAACCCAAATTTGCAACCACCTTTGGCGTGGGCTTGCGGAAAGCGAGCAATGTACAGCTCGCCGTCCGGCCATCTGTTATACGCCTGAGTCGTCAATAGCGCGAGTGATCCACGCGCGCCTCAAAGAGATTTCAGTAAAATCGTAGGGGCCAAAAAGAGTCAAAGCCTGCCAGGCATGGGTTGACTTCCGAAAAGAGAACCCGGGTTTCGCCAGGGTTAAAGGTTATCAAGGTACCTAGAATTTTTGTTAAATTTCTCTATAAGCAATAACAGTTTTTAAAGTTTTGGAATGTCCGCGTTCAGGACATATGGCGCTGAAAGAGTTAATTATTAACCTAAACCAGCCACACCAACTAAAGTAACGTATTTTCTTATTTATTTGGTTGTTAAGTAGAAACTACGTAGATTTTTCACTCAGCGAATTTATCATTCTAAGAAGTTGTCAATGTGAGAAGTGGGCATTTTGCGAACGGTTGTCATTTTGAGAAGAAACGAGTTTTTACGGTACCGCATGTTTTGTACATTTTTGACAATTTTCAATAATTAAGTCATTATTTCTGAAACAAACGCTCCATGAACCATATTAAAGGATCTATTTCCTTCTGCGAGATAGTTAGATTCTTTATTGTACATCAAAAATAAAATTACATTAAGAAGTTAAAAAAATACGCGAGTAATTTATATTACAAATTTTTCACTCGGGATTTCTCCGGATAATTTTTGTCCAATATAAAATAAGTCCAAATACTGCTTTTTCATGGTGGCGACTTTTTTTTGCCATTGCATTTAAATATTCGTAGTATAACTAGGAATTTTAGCAGTGTCTTAGTATTATTGTCTTCCCTAAAAATCAGTTGTGATGTTATAATCTTTTCGGAATGTTGGCTGAACAAAAATATTAATATTCCCATTTTAACTGGATACTCTGTCTATTCGTCAACTATTAGCCTAAACCAAAATGATGTAGTATTCATGTAGTTATCTACGTTCGTTCAGATTTGGAACACGTTATTGTGGAGCCGGAGTTTGATGATGCAAATTGTCCAATTTGCAAACTAGCTGATATAGTAGTCATTGCTATATATAGGCTACCAGCTTTTCGGAAAATTGACAACTTCTTAAACAGCCTCAATACTGTGGTATCCTCCTATAAAAACGTGTTTCTGGTGGGCGATATGAACATTAATATAAGCCCAACTAATAATGACGCAATTTACAACGAGTACATGAATTTTGAATGCATTCTATGATGAGCCTCTGAAAACCGTCACCAGTACACAGTAACGTCGCAAGTAATGGGGCAACGTGGCAAAAGGTTTTTGACTAGTGGAGAAGGATCTCATTAGCATCTAATTGGAATTCTTCTTTCCTCAGAGCATATTTGCTTATGAGAATATCCGAATATCTTCTAAAGCCAAATAATGGCAAAAAAGAGGTGGTAGCTCTTTTCCTCATCAGTCATTCCAGCCCGTAACTGTATTCTCTTTGCCCGTAACTACGGCCGATGACATGACAATATAGAAGTCATTTTGATGTACGTTTTTCATCTTGTTGTTCTATTTCTGGCACAAAGATTTTTATTTAGACATGAGTATTATTTACTTATTTTGTAGTAGTTTTATTTTAGCACAAGTGTTCTGTCTTAATAGAAGCAATACGAAATTTAATTATTGCAGTCATCCTGATTGTTCGTTAGAAAACCAGCATACATTATGCGTAGCCGCTAATAAGCAAAGCCCGAGGCTGTACGCGTCAGGTATGACAAGTTGGATGAGGTACCAAATTCTGTTACTGCACAATAGGCATAGAGACAACATCGCAATGGGCTTAGAGCCAGGTCAGCCTCCCGCTACTAACATGCGGAAGATGTACTGGGATTACGAACTCGAGCATATGGCAGAAGTATGGGCTCGCCAGTGCCAAAAAAGACATGACGAGTGCAGGAATACACTCAGATTTAACGTTCTGCAAAACATGGACGTGCGGGCCGTGGTTAGCAGGGTCACAGAAGCGCAGTTGTTGTCGGACGCTGTTGGCGCGTGGTTTTCTGGCTCCAGAGTACTTCCACCTGACCATGTGTGGTCTTTTAGACTTAGTAACTGTAGTGCGCCGGGCGGTTGTAACGCGCATTGGTATTCAGCAGCAGCTTGGGCATCCACATGGCGCCTAGGGTGCTCACAAGCTCTTTGTACCGCTAAAAAACCATCTTGTGTTCAATTTCGCAAACGTAGAACAATAAGTAGTGAGAAACCGCCATCAACTTTAAAACCAAATGTGACTCGAACTACAAACATTCTGCGACGGACGAAATACATGACTTCTGAAAAATCTTCTTGGTTTGATGATTTTGTTACCACTGATGGTAGCAACAAAAGAAAAGAGTCGCCTTTGCACCGCGGTGTTGTGTCACAGACGGAAAATAAAGTAAAGAAACGAACGGAAACAAAAATTTTGGCGTACACTTTTTGTAATTATGGACCCGCAGGAAATATCGATGGCTTCCCGATATATGAAGCAGGCCACACTTGCGCAAACTGTCCTCAAGGCTCGTTGTGTGGAGACCGCACTCACCGGGCCCTGTGTTCTGTGCTGGGGGATCCTGATTTTATAACGGATACTTAGTTTTAATGTTTATATATTTTTATTCTTATCTACTAATTCATTCTTGTTTTAAATATAATGTGACCTTTAAGCTCTCTTTAAATTTAACTAGCTCGTGTTTATAATTCTAGCTCATTAGTAGTGAGTAGTTCTCAGTCGATAGAATCACATGTACCTATATAGTTGTAACTCCATGAAAACTCCTACATAGATTTGGATGAAACTTGGCACACGGGCATACTGTCTTGGAAAACCGCATAAGATTTTGAGAAGAAAGTTTTTTTTCGCCAGGAAATACTTCAAACATTTGTCCTTTTATTTCAACTCGTGTCCTTTTATTTACCTGCAATCGGGCAGGACTATATCGATCGCGTATATCGATGGTAGATATCGATTTTAGAATGCGTTACATAATAAAATTTAAGCGGTATTGCGGTCACGGATGGCGCAGGGGCCCCTAGAGGGCTCAACTTAGCCGTTATTATGGTGTATATCCGCAAATGTTGACTTTGGCAACTGACACCCTTTGGTAAGGCCTCGTAATCAGGTCAATTGTCGACATCTGCATGAACCTACATCAGCACCGAATTAAAATCGATTCCGTCCATATTTTATAATGATAAATAATTTCAGCCGCTTTCGCATCCAACTAGTGTGACGGTCTAATCTAGTTTAGGTACACTTGATACATTAGATCAGTATGTCTAAACTATGTAACTATCTATTCCATGTAAATAAACACAGATGTTAGACTGAATTTAACAAAATTACAGTTTTAAACTTATTAGGTACCTACTTAATGTGAATATTATGATGTTAAAGTAACTCTGAGCTGTGTTCCGTTGTTCTGTTATACTTTTACCGTGAACCGATTTTGATAAATTTGGTACAGAGTAACCTTGAATTCCAAGAAAGGGGCCGTTCAAGTATTACGTAAGCAGATTTTTCGCAAATATTATCCCCCCCTCGTCAGCAGAAGTAAGCAAAGATCTCACCCTCCCCCTACATGCTTACGTAAATATTGCTCAGTGATATGTGTCTGTCTACCTATTTTCATGTGATTTTGGAACATCGAGATTGTTCTCTTAAAAAAAACTGTTGACGTAATCACCATCCAGACCCCCCATCCCCCATGTCATCAAAAATAAGCAAAGCAAAGACCACCCCAGCCCCCTGTAGTGCTTACGTAATGCTTGAGTGGCCCCAAAGGACATTGGTTACTTTTTATCTGGCTTCGACTTCGACTTCGCGTCCACTGTTACCGACATTCACGTGAACGAAGTCGTGGGTAAAAAATAGTGTACGAGTAAATGTTTTACCTTTGTTTGTTCCTTTTTGCTTCCATAATGTCTGTCTACCAATTCATGGATGTTTGCGTGGGAGCTCGGGATATCATATTATTCCCAACACAAGCAATTTAACTCACCATATTACTCCTGTGATGTCACTCAACATTGTACCTAAAGTGAGTGCAGCAATAGTTAAATCTCACTAGTTTAGTTACAAAATAGTTATTAATCGCCACTACAAGCACTGTAGAATTGGTGATTAATAACCATTATTTATTAATCTTATATATAAAAATGAATAGCTGTTCGTTAGTCTCGCTAAAACTTGACAACGGCTGGACCAATTAGCCCAATTTTGGTCTTGAAATATTCGTGATACTCCAGGGAAGGTTTAAACGGTGAGAAAAAAAAAATCCGACTATTAGGCAGTACGAAGTTAGCCGGGTCTGCTAGTTTTCCTATAAATATTTATTTCGGGGTATTTGTAAAATGTGCACTTAAATCCGAATACCCACACTACTACTATACAAGACAGTGGATAGCCCATTCAGCAAGAAGGCTATAGGTTAAATAACATCACGCTACGTCCAATAGGAGAGGAGCAGCAATAGTACGCGGCAAATAAGTTGAACCATTTAGTTGAACTATTTGCTATGATCACGCGCAGTCCGCTGCGATTGAGACCCGAAAATCTGGTTCAATTATTTCATTTTGGTTAGGTTACATAAAATATGCTTCAAAATAGCTGGTTTTACATAAAAAATTCTGCTTTGGTTCGCACAAACAACCTCACCTACAATTTGAAAGTCGCGCCTGTTATTACCTGAAAAACTACTATTCTCACTAACTTTATTTCTACTTATTTCGTTTTAACAGACAAATGCAGACTGTAAGGTATATTAAAATATATAAAATGCATTAGAATGGCCGCCACGAGTGGAGTCCTTACATGTTTCATTCACTCGTGTATGTATTTGGGGCCTGGGTACTACTGGGTAGTCAACACCTTCAGACTGGGTAAATGGTTAACATTTTGACTCGGTATTCGACTTTTTAACGTAGGTACTATAGATACGAACATCAGTGGTTGTCTGGCACTGGATTATCCTGTATCACAAGATCCAGTTCTTCTCAGGTGTAAGAAGCATGATAGACAATCAAAAAAATAAAAAATATACTCAGCATGCAAAAGACATCCTAACAGCAAATATACGAAAAAAAAGGAAAAACATTATACTTGGTGGCATAGTTTGGTGCCAAATGACGACAAAATAAAAGAAGTTAGTCGTTCTTGACACTAGCCTGGAGCACAGTTGGCTAGATATTAATTCATCTTAACTTGATAGGTTCAGCTACTTTTCAGCAACTTAAGAGGTTGTACGCAAAATTTTTAAAATTACTGGTTCTTTAAAAAACATATTTGACTAAATCTATCTACTTTGAGGCTGCAGAATATACATTTTTATTTTTAACCGACTTCGAAAAGGAGGAGGTTCTACGTTCGGCTGTATGTATTTTTTTTTTATAGCTGTTCACCGATTTCTCGGTCAATTGTGGACTGATTTCGAAAATTTTTGTTTTGAATGAAAGATCCGAATTGGTCCCATAAAAATATCTTTATGATCTTATGATGAACTTCGAAGATATAGAACGAAACTCTTCAAAAAATCATAGCAGAACTGTCGTTTGTATATGTTTGTTCGCTGATATCTCGGTCTATTGTGGACCGATTTTGAAAATTTTAGTTTTATTGAAAGATTATACTCCCGAGTTGGTTCCATATAAATTTTGTTTTGATCTTATGATGAACTTCGAAGATATAGAACTCTTCAAAAAATCTTCAAACTGTCGTAAGAACTAGAATTGCATTTTTTATACATGTAGTCGTTGAGTGACCCTGAAGGTAGGTAACTTACTTACGAAACCGGAAGGTAGGTAAGAACCGGAATTCTGTAATAAATCCGTGTATCCTAGCCGTGTTTGGTATTATTAGAATTGTCATGATGATTTGATGATGGAACCAAATGGCGGAAGGTATCTGTTTAAGTTTGACTGAGGGTTCCTACAACTAAAAAGTGTGAAATAAAAACGTTTTATAAAAAAAAAAATACAACTGACTTCAAAAAATCACCAAAATGCGCAAAATAATTTCAATTTCGGAAGTCGGTGTTGAATAACGAAGAGACTAAACTATTATAGAAACACCGTCTTCCGAAATTCAAGTTATTTTGCGCTTTTTGGTAAAAAGGTTTTTTAGTAGTTTTTATGTATTGTAAACACAGATTGTAAACATGTTTATAGTAAAAATAAAAATAGAAACAATTAATTAAAACTATAATACACTAGAGACAACTCCTAGCTAAAATAATGGCGTCGAAAAAATTCCTCCGCACCGCAGTCGACTAGAAGTTTGTTCAAAAGACTGGCGGCATTGCCATCTTGTACCTATTACTATGCTATCTCTCATAGAACAGTGCTATCTCTGACCGAAGTAAAAGCCAGGCCTTGGGTCACGCGAAGTGTCAACTAGGCGTTTGGATAATTCTTTAAAAAGCGTATGAGCACTCAGACTCTTGTCCAAGAGTTTAATTTTGACTATATTTTTAAGAACTTTTTGTTTCCGAAACACGTTTAAAAATTCGATAGAAACGATTGTCAAACTGACCTCTAATTTGATCTTTTGTAATAAAATTTTCGTATTGAGAACGTGTTCCGACGACAAGTCGTCGTTTAAATTATTGGCAATAGTGAATCAAATCTTGATGCAAAACTTTTAGATTCTTCGTAACTCATTTCCTTTTGAGTAAATCGATAAAACGCCTATTTTGTAATACATTGCAAACGTTGCACAGTTGCGCATGTTTTTCTTTTCTTTGCAGTCCAGTAAATCATGTCTTAGCCTTAAGTAGTCAAGAGCTTCAGCGAGCAAGGGGTCAAGAGGCTAGTGGCTGGCGGCAAGTCGCTGTTGGTTGTCGGCTAGTGGAATGGCCTAATAATTCTAAAAATTTAAAAGTTCGTCCATAAAATAATCATTTAGGCAGCCTCAGCACCAACAAACTCTGTGAATTACTGTTTTTTTTTATTTCGCACGGTTTGTGCATTTAAAGTTGTCAAGTTTAGAAAGTTTTTGAGTTCTATTAGAACGCAATGTACAATTGGGAGCAATGTATCGAGTCAACCTTCTCGGTAAACTTCGTTGAGTACTACAATAATTCTCAGATCCATTTGACCGTAATTGTGTCTGTTTTGTGTTGTCCAGTTGCACAGACACTTTTTCTTTATTTTTTTTTCTTATTTTTTTTGGGGGTTTTATCTGACCAGATATGCCAACCCCATCGTACCCTTTAACATTATTAATAACTAAACTAAAATAATTAAGATGCTATATATACACTTTACAATAATAAAGAAGGAAGTCACATTTGAAGGGCTGCTACCAAATGACATAATTTCCTGGCATCATCCGCAGTAGGCCGAGACAAAATTGACTGTAAGTCCCACATCAGCACAGACACTTGAGATACAAAACTATACGCGACGATGGCAAGAAACCGGACGGTATGTCTTTATTTCCATGGAAGATGGGTAGGACTTTAGTGCGTGGGACGCTACTTCTCTCGATACTCTTGCGCCATCTCATGTTTTTAGCTAGTTTTTTTTTTTAAATTTTGTTACTCATGAGTCATCAATGAATGACCCATAGTCTGAAAAATATTCGTGCAATGTTTCAGCTTTCTAAGTTAATATGTTCAGGTGGCGTATTAAATACAAATTTAAAGAAAAGACAAATTTTAGCTGGCAAATAGAACCCCTTTTTTCCGTCGGGGTTATTTTTCATGGTAGGTAAAATAATCCAATGACAAATCCCGCCCTTGGGCGGAGCGGGAAGTAGTGTCAGACTCTTACTGACTAAAAACCTACCCCGTTCCTTCGTAGCCTATAGTGCCGGGGCTGAGCCTTCCTCTCAGAAAACGGCCCTTGACCCCAGCAGGCTTCGACCCTGCCTGCCTGCAGTTAGCAGGCTGGGCCTCTTCGGTGTGCTGACAGCTCCTTGAGGCGCGCGGGAACAGAACGCGCCGTTGACGACTTGGACTCGGTCCGGTCGGTTACCGGACGATCGTAATTTTTTTTATAAATATAAGATTATTTACGATACCAGGATTTTATTTGTAGATATTCCTGATATTTGCAATTATGCGCAATGTTTCTAGGTACGTTACGGAACAGGTGAAAGATATGTAGGTACAGAAAACTAATAAAGAAGTCATTATCTTTGATCCTGATCCTGCCCTAGTCTCATATAATTTGGGTTGAATACAACACGTTTTTTTCTTCCATTCTGTCCACCACGCTATCATTAACTCTCTTTTCTTTGGTATCATTCTTCACATAATCCATCCATCTTTAGTTTGATCTCGATCTCCATCCATCTACAAGTAACCCCTAACTTTTTTAGTAACAGTAAAGTCGAGCGCATATGAACGCATATGGCCATGTGGCTATGCCAACATAAACGCTTCCCTTTCACTTTTCAGTCACTGGTGCCAACCCAGAACCTAGTTATTTTTTTTTAACCTAACTTTTATTTTATTTCTATACTAGCTGTGCCCGCGACTTCTTTCGCGTGGACGACGAAACTTATCAATGAGTTTTTTGTGTAAAGTGCTATTTGTGTAGAACGTTATCTATCGAGCATACCGGTATTAATACTTCTGTCCCGGCGCGGGCCCTTTGTGGCTAATTACAATAGAAACCCAATTGTGTCTCATTAGCGGTGATTAAGAGAGTATATGATATCTTTGCTCACGGCACCGCTCGCGTTCTGTAAGTTTTATGTAGTAGATTTCTACTTTGGTACCTGTTTAGCAGGATAACCGATAGAAGCTGACGTTCATTGCAACGAATGTTCACAAAGCTAATGGTAACGACAGATAGTCACCGTACGTCATCAATTGAGAGCTTCAGCATACACGACATTGTTAGTGAGCCCGTCCGGATGATGAACATAAAGGTTCCTGGTTTTATTTCTATATGTACCTACAGAGTGTCATATTCGCATTAGCGAAAAAGCTCTTTAAATAAAGATTTAAAAAAAAATCTTCCTCTAATATCCTCATTTCTCACTTTATTCATGGCTCACGGGCTTGTGTATTCGATGTCTCCTGTGAGAGTGTGACTGGACAACTAGATACCCCAGCAACAAGATAGAACAGAACCTACATACTGATACAATATCCCCGCGAGATAGATTTTGTTAGTTGTTTGAAAGTATAATATGCTTGGATGCATCGTGTTGAAGTTAGATTATTTCCAACCTTGTTTCCACGTGTCTGTAGTTTCTAGCATACAAAACTATAACTACTCTGTACCGCATAACGGGTCACATAGAAAACTGCGATATACTGTGAACTGTGATTCGCGTGTCTTAGGGAAATCAAAAATTATGTAGGGTACCTACATAATTTATGATAACCTATTACCTATAGTAGGTATAGTTATAAGCAGATTAGTAATGCTTTTTATAAATCCAGACAGGCAAACAGACAAAGAGACAAACTGTGTGTTTGTCTCTTTTACAGACATATACACAGACGAATAAAAAAGTGATCCTATTATTATAAAAGGGTTAGTTTTTTTAGGTAAGTTTGTTTTGTTTATTATTAATTATTATTATTTTTTTATTTTCGACGTTTGCTCTGGTTAGATACCCTTACTTACTTACCTAGATGGTAGATTCAGATTCTTTTCATTGATGTAGGCGTCTTTTCATAGATTAATTGGCTAAAGGAACTCTGAGCACATTTACTTCTCATTGCTCGGGATTGCTTTTACATTAATTGGATTCCTTATCGGTTTATTACTTAAAATATTACTTCTGCAAGGTTTTTTCATGCGAACTCATCCACATGATAACTTGAGTCTGCGCCAATCTGCTTAGTAGCTGAGTTTTCATGAATAAATATAAAAGGTAGATCTACCTAGACAAAGTACTCATGACTAAACTTGGTAATACGGGATAGTTAGAGAAAACAAACCTAAGCAAGTCATATTTTTTTAATTATTCATAGGCTCGCGTTTGACCACTATCTCACCTGATGGTAAGCGATGATATGACCGACGATGGAATAGTTTCATGAGTTGACGAATCTGCTATAAATAAAAGGAGAAACTGACTGAAGAAAATATTACTGGGGATAGGAACGTGTATTTTTGCACAAGGTTTCCTTTTTTAACCCTCGTCGGAAAAGAGGGGTGTTATAAGTTTGACTTGTTTGACTGTGTGTCTGTCCGTGGTACCGGGGCACCGTTCCTCCTACACGAATGGAACGATTTTGATGTGGTTTTTTTTTGTTTGAAAGCTGACGTAACCGATATGGTTCTTAGTTACAATTTATGACGATCTGTGCTGGTGTTCAAGGTCATCAGCTGGTTTGTTAAATACGGTAGGGTTTTTAAACACTTAATGGGTATTTACTTTATTTTAAACATACGTGTGACCTAATATTTGAAATACTCGTGTAGAATCTGGTGCTATTGAGCTGGTCTGATGATGGAGCTCAAAGGTAAGAATCCTGGATTGCTTATTAACATAGTAAATCTATCGAGTTAGGCTCATTAGATTCGCTTTAACCAGTGCTATACATTTCTCATGATGACAAGGACCTGATGCTAGAACTGGGAGGCGGCTGATGGAATTTTGGAATGCCTATTAGTAAACCAACGAGTTTTTGCTCATTAGACTTGCCTTGACTAGTTCTATACACATTTCATATTGATGACAAAGACTGTCGGAGTTGTAAAAAAAAGAAAAATAATATATTTATAACCGACTTCGAAAAGGAGAAGGTTCTATGGTCGGCTGTATGTATTTGTTCTTTGTTTATATATGTTCACCGACACCTCGGTCAATTGTGGACCGATTTTGAAAATGATTGTTTTGATTGAAAGATTATACTCCTGAACTCGTCATCATTATCATCATCAGCCTTTTAATTTTCCCACTTCTGGGACTCAGGGTCCACTGCTGCCTCTCTAGAAGAGAGAATGGGCCGTAATCCACCACGCGGGCCCAGTGCGTGTTGGTCACATGTCTTTGAATATTTGGTTCTAGGACATGCCGGTTTCCTCACGATGTGTTTCATCACCGTTTTGAGAACAGTGGTGATGAAATAAATTACACAAAGTAATGCGTCTGGCGGGGTTTGAACCCACGACCTATAACTCGTAATTCACGTTGCTTTTACCATTTGGTCACCACTGCTCTCAATTGGTCGCATAGAAATATTGGTTTTGATCTGATGATGAACTTCGAAGAAAAAAAATTGGTTGATGAAAATCCACCAATAATCTATTTTTTATCGGAAAATTACGACGCATTTTTTTTCATTTGGTACTGAAGAAAATTTTGTAAAGTTGCCATACAATTTAGTTTTGATTTGATGGCAGCTTGCTATCGCAAGTATTTTTTACATCAATCATATAATCAGTATCTAAAGGATCTAAAGGATTCTCTTCAAATCTTCGACATTTTTTCACATTCAAAGATTCAAAAGCATTTATTTCAAATAAACCATTTAAAGGCACTTTTGAAAGGTCAAGGTGTCAGTCTGTCAGAAAAAAATGATGCTAATTGCACATTCCAAAGCGTAGATCTCTATGGAGAAGAATGTGCAAGAAACTGCATGGGCACTCTTTTCAATCATTTTATGTATAACAAATATCTCTGTTACATGTTTCTTGTCGCTGCTATTATATGAGAACAATGTCAATAAAATATAGACGAAAAAAAAAGACATTCTAGATATAGATATTAAAATAAACCACTGGCAGCTAAGAGATGACCAGTCTCAACTGACAGCGCCCGTTCACGGACATGACGCGTATATCAGCACCACTCAGCTCAACCATTTTGAAGGGAACCGAATGATTCAACACACGCGCCACCATCAGTGAGACATTTGAGTGAGCATGACAAACTCTCAACCACCATGCTCATTTATGTCAAACAAGTCCAATATTAACCAAAAACCATAAATTGCTCCATGATACTCACATTTACAAACTTTGAAAATAAATGCTTCTACATTATACAATAATAATTTAATATTAAATAAAAAGATAAAAAAGTATTTTCCAAACTAATCAATTTGTACGCCCTGCTGGTAGTTTTTTTTTTTTGGTGGGTAAAATCATCCAATGGCAAATCCCGCCCTTGGGTGGGGCGGGAAATAGTGTCAGACTCTTACTGACCATAACCTGAACATAACCTTTGGCCCCAGTATGCTTTGGCCCTGCTGGACCCCTACAGTTGCTGACAACTCCTTGAGGCGCGCGGGAACAGTGCGCGCCGTAGACGACTTGAGCTCGGACCGGTCTGTTACCGGACGGACGGACAGCGAGCTACCCATTGCCCACCGTCCGCGAGCCCGCCCCACCGTCCGCGAGCCCGCGCTCTGCTGGTAGTGGAGCTGGACCAGCATTGACCCAAGCATTTTTATCTTGAATATAATCCTCCAAACTATAATATTCCCGTGTCCATAGTGTGCGTTTAATACAAGATTTAAATTTTGTTTCATTGAGTTCTAATATGTGAGGAGGTATTTTATTGTAACATTTTAAACAGTACCCCATGAAAGAAGACGCTACTTTAGCCGGTCTGAAACCTGGTTGAACTAAAAGGTTCCTATTCCTTGTAACATAATTATGCCTATCGCCTCTTTTACTAAAAAGGTGAAGATTCTTTCTAACGTTCATGATGTTTTCATAGATATATTGACAAGGCACCGTCATGATGTTAATATCTTTAAACAGTTCCCTTAGAGAATCGCACCGTCGGAGATTGTAGATGGCTCTGATGGCTCTTTTCTGTAATATACAACTATCACAAATGAATAAGTTAGTTAATATTAGGTATTTTTTTCCCGCGCATAACCTTTGCAGGTTGAAGGAGAAGCAAAGAAAAGATGAGAAGCGGCGCGAACGGAATAAATAATTGCCCTAAACCCTATTATGGTGGTCTATGTGACCAACCGCACGTGGGTGTGGAAGGGAACAATCAAAGCGAAGCGGAATTCACATATTTTCGCGTTAACTTTTGCAGTGTTGTTGACTTATTATAAACTAGCTTCTGGGTTCTGCCAGTGGCTTCACCTGAGTGAATGTATACTATGACTTTTTATTAGATGAAGTAAAGTGACAGTTATAACAATGGTTGTTTGACAGTTGGGCATTGTTATTTGACAGTTGGGCATTGTCCACTGCTGTCACTTTACTTCATCTAATAAAAAATCATGATATAGGTAACTCTACACACTTCAGTGTAATTGATTACTGATTATACATATACTAGCTGTTACCCGCAACTTCGTCCGCGTTAATTTCGTAGAACATTTGTGCAATAATTCTGATCTTACAATTAATTCTTCATTGAAATTATTTGTTTTACTTTTACATAAAACGGCTAAAGGTAAAAACGCAAATTACCTTCAGGAAACATGTGTTATATACTCGTACATATGTATTATGTACATATGAACGTCAAAGCTTCCGAAAGAGTGGGTCTTAAAATGAACATGGACAAAACAAAAATCAAGATAAACAGCCATGTAGCGCCCACTCTGACTGCGGGAATCCGACGGATGCGAAGCGAGATGCACAGGACCGTTCATTGTGGCGACACTTGGAAGGAGTATGTAAGGGTTGTATTAGTGGGCGTTTCTCCCTAACCCAAAGGAAAAGCATAAGTTTATGAATGTTTTTGGTTTATATTCTGGTAAAACAACGTTGTATTTTTTTTTTTTAATGATTTGTGCGTCAGAAAAAAGCATATTAACACGCAGTATGTTTTTAGTAACACAAAATAAATTCTTTTAAATGTAGGCTATAAAAAAAGTGATCAGTGGAGTTTAGCCCTTCACCTTTTAGAGTTTGCAATTCTGTGCCTTCTTGTTAGCGTAGGTAAATTATCAAATATCTTCTCCTAATCTGGGTGTAGCGAGAAAGAGTGTCAGACTTTTAATGACTAAAACCCACCTGTTTCCCTACAGTTTGCGTTTTAGGGTTGCAGTAAGCATGCTACAATCGCAGTGGTTTTTACTTTCTTTGAGGATGCACCACGGCGTCCTGTCTTTGTGCACGACTCACTGGATGTGGGCACCTGTTTTGTTAGACATCTTTAGAAGAATGAAACTCTCAATTTTTTCCACTGTACGGATCGCTCGGAGATACAATGGAGCTTACGGTCTGCGCCACTGTGAAGGCGGTCGTTAGAGAAAATGTCAACCAGTCATTTCCTTCAATGAAGCAATAATGCGATCGAAGGAGGTGTTTGAAACTATGACAGATAGGACATCTTCACGCCTCAGCAGTCGCTATAGATTAGTATCATCGACCTATATTCTTGCGATAGACAAGCACGTTCATATAAACTATTTGTCAAAATACTGTAAAGTTCAAACAATAAATCGCTGCAGCGCTAGATTGCCATTATGTCGTCTAACAAAACTTTTAAAACTTACAGCGCTAAGGCAGCTTACAGAGGATACTTTTTCGCGACCAAAATGTCTAAAGCGCCATGCATTTCCTAGTATTTACGCGTTTCGTTCAACTTAGTGTAATGACATGTCATCTATATAGATTTTTATACCGCAGAAGTGACACAGTTTCTTGCCTACAATACTTCATCACAATAATATTCTATTTCAAAATGTAATTATAGTATATGTAAAAACGAGATCTCAATAACATTAAAACAAATAAATAAATCAGACTATAAGTTCAACTGAACCTAATTCAAATTTAATATTAACCTGCACGTAATATAGTACGTAAATTACCTAAGTGCTAACGAATGACAGCATGCTTAACAACAAAACTTACCGATGAAAACTGATACCTCATGATTTACTGACATTTCGTCGTAATTTATTAAAAAAAATCATTGTTATTAATTATACAAAAAAAGAAAGAGCATTAAATAAAATATTTCAAAATTTCAAACAGTATAAAAGATCGTGCGTAGTCTGTATTTGGTAAACTAGCTGTAGGTAAAAACCTAATTCAGCTTTTTATGGGTAATTAACATCTGCATGTTTTAGTCTATGATTGTAAAATGGGGAAGAGTTTAAATAAAATAATATCTTATCTAACGTACTATTACGATAGTAGAAGCTATTATATTGCTTGAACAACCAATGGTTTTACTTACTTGACTACAAAATTATTATATATGTCCAAGTTCACTTAAATTTGTATTTATAAGCGTCGCTCTGACACTGCATGAACGTCAAAACTGCACTAATGCCATCAATGTAAAAGTGTTCGGCCTGCAGGTCAATTAAGTGAAGTAAAGTGACTGTACGGCACGCCTTATCTAGTGCGTAGTACATATATATCAATGATTAGTATGGATTTGCGAAAGCATGTTTGCATTGATTGTTGCAGCTTGATCGCTTTTGGTGTTTAAATTACTCGTTCATTTATCCAGTATTGTTGGTGCATATTTGACTGATGTCTTCATATATCAGACGAATTATTTTCCATAGTGGGAACTACCCTAGGAAGAGTCTCCAAATTTTAAATGAATTTCCGAGAAATCTTGAGCGAGTGTATCACCACCAAATTGAACTCGCATATTGATGGTCAAACGCAGTGCTGTAGTCGCCGCCGCCGATCGATTCCACGAAGATACGGCGGTGCTCCACCCAACCGGGATAGACCTCCATCGCACGCTCGACCGTGTCCTCCGGACGATTCGCAAAATGGTAATATCTGTACTTCCGGCCGACTACGAAATAGAAACTACTCGAGACAGCCACAACAGCCCTGAGTCTCTAACTTTCAAATGAAATGTGGCGAAACCGTGCTACACGCACTCTCTCCGTTGTAAAAAAAACAGTAGGATTGTTAAAAATGCTCTGGGACCGTTCAATAAAAAAATGCATACATTTATTTTATTTTATCCAACGAAAACGAACGATTTGAAATTGAATGTTAGATTTTAAAGGATAGTGTCTGCCAAACTGTTTCGAAAGTGCTGATCTTAAAACCAGCCTCTATAAAAAAAAGCATTAAGAATGCAAAAAAAAAGCCTCATCAATCTGAGATTCGAACTACCATAGTCCTACGTGCTATGGCTAGTCACTAAACCACTGTGCTAAATTCTTAGATAATTCCCTTTTAAAATAGGCGTTCTTGTCATAAACGTCATAGAGTGCCTGGCTCCTTGTCAAAGATTGCGTGATGATTTTTATCTTAAATGGAAAAATTAAAAAAAAAAATAGTAAGTATTTTGTTTCGCCGACACGTTTTATTTTATGTTTTGATTACTTTTTTCAAAACACTGGAAAAAATATTGAATAAAAATGTCTATGTTATGTTTAAAACATGTAAACAACAATTTTATTGATTTATTCGACGTATGTATATTATCGAAAAAAAAAGAAGATAAAATAATCACAAAAATATTAACTGTCGCTGGGGTTTGAACTCGCGGCAAATCGTATAATACCGATAAAAATACAATATTACTTATAGAGCATGCGCGTTGTTAGGGGCATGTTTTATGTTGCCAGCCTAACTAATCTATTTTCCCTCATATAATTAAAAGCAATCTTTAGTAACTGAAATTGTAAATTTAAAAAAATATTTAGTTATATGTTTAGTTTACTTTAGGAAAGTTAACAAATAGATTGCGTTACAGACTATTTTATTAGGGTAAATATTATAAAAAAGTCATGAATATTGAGATGGATGTATGGTGTGACAAAAAAGGATAAAGTGAGGAATGAGTATATTAGAGGAAGTTTGAAATTGGCGCCAGTTTCAGAAAAGTTGAAGGGGAATCGTTTGTCTTAGTATGGTCATGTAAAGAGGAGGGATGATACACATGTTACTAAAAGGGTTATGAGTATACATGCGGATGGATGGAGAGGAAGAGGGAGGCCAAAGAAAAGATGGATGGATTGTGTGAAGAGTGATATGGAAGAGAAGGAAATTAGTGATAACATGACGGGTGACAGGGCAGAATGGAAGAAGAAAACGTGTTGCGCCGACCCCAAATAACATGGGAAAAGGAAGATGATGATGATTATAAAAAAGTCATGAGATGTTTGTTAATCTTTTATTAAATTAATATCTAGTAACACTTTTAACATCAACAACTTTTAGAATCAATCTCCAATACTATCAGAAGAGTTGGATGAGTCTATTGTTAATTTTGATATCCATTAACCTATCCGCTTCAAAATATTTGTGTTCTATTTTGTCAACATGTTAACGACATTCAGTCATTCTTCTGGTGTTACAGTGTTAAATGCCGCTTTAGTGATTGAGGCTATTTCAATATGAGCTTTTTTATTGCCTTTTTCTTCTTCTTTGCTTTTGTATTTCTGATTTCTGATCCTTCATTATTTTTGATCCGTCATGATAGTAATTGATAAAGATTCAAATACATAGTAGCAGTCCATTATCAACAAACTATGTTTTCCTGACAGGCACCACTGTGTACGATTAAATAGGGAAATTTTATTGTTATGGTCACCCGAAAATTTATTTGTCAACTTTGGAAAATGGAACCGTAGCTTAGGTCCGATATTTTCTCATTCCTCTTATTAAGCACGTTTGATTTTCAAGATCCCTGCCAACACTTATAATCACTTTCGGTATATTGATGACGATTATATAATTTGGAAACGATTAAAAACACAGAACACAAGACATTCTCCTGACACCTGACGTAAATGTCAAAATGGCAGGAAACGATTAGTTCCAATTTTGGCCGCTCGCAGACACTTTACCGATAAAATACAATATTACTCACCCTCCATAGCAAATAGCGTGATAATATATAGCCTATGTTCATCCTTGGAGTTCAAGCTTGCTACGTACTAAATTTTATTAAAATCTTTTGGGTCGTTTAAGCGTGATCGCGTAACAGACAGACAGACAGACAGACAGAGTTACTTTCGCATTTATAATATTAGTATGGAGTATGGATTAAAGTCAGTAATCATTACGCTAAAAACAATTACTGAGCTACTTTTCGAAATTGAATAATTCACAACCAAACATATTTTTCTCTTGACACCTGGGACAGATTTTGGAGCGCTTTAGTTTACTGGTTGGTGTTGGCCTGAGAAACAAAATGCACTATGTGCTTATCCTGGGTTATACTGTAAATTACATCGTGCCGTCGTGTCATTTGCTGCGTCGACACAGTTTCACGCACGCGTACACCAAGCCTATAATGAAGCGAATGACGCATAGCTTCATAGAAGGGTATTCAAATATAGACGTGTATTTGAATACGCTAATAAAGTTACGCTACGCTAATAAAGCTACGCGCCCGTGGACAGTAGGCCTCGTCTCGTAGAATACTGCCGATCACACATACACGTACGAGACAGTGATGTAAGCGAGTTAAGCGCTCGGCCGAGCACTCGGCGCTATGTTTATACGTACCGAGTATTCGGTCGAGAGCACTGTCTCACCCGTTTGCTCGGTACGTGTGATCAAGGCATTAGAGCTACTGCATCAAACTACCTCATCAGTCTAACCTCATTTTTAATCCGATGTAAAAACGTCACACCTATAAAAAGAAAAAAATTAAAAGTCATAAATATTTCTTTCGAAATCAAATAACTTGATAATTATATAACCTTTTATTTATATAGCAAGTTTACTGTGAACCAGGATGTTGTCGGCGGCTAAAGTGCGCCAGCATGGCATGCAAGACGATAATTGGGTTATCAAGGACAAAATCAATCAGTATCGGGGACTAATCAAGTTATATGGTAAGTCTGTCAGTGCCGTAAATAGTATTTCATACGCGCGGTGCGAGCTTCTATAATTGCGCCCATTGAAAGTAGTTTTAATCTTACAAAGCTAGAACAATAATAACTAAAAAGGACTAGAAAACAATACATGTGAACTATGATTTGGGTTTGTGAATGTGGGGACTATATGGATTACATTTTCCTTTTCTTTAATTTTAACATAATGTCTGGCAGTTATGAGTACTTTTTGCGGCCTACCCAAATGTCCTTTCTTCGGTATTGTTCGTCAAGTCGTGGAGCTCCGTAGTAGTCCTGAGTTAAGCTACACGAATACTGACAAATGCTTGCACTGACTGGACAGGTCCACTCAGAACTGTGTGGTTCTTTCTTCAAAAGACCACCTCAGACTCCAATCTGCACGGTTCTCATATGATTTGACCATTACATGTTTGTGTATGGACTTTAAAAGAGACTTTGATCCCTGACTTTGTTTCGGTGTTTCTTCTCAGGGTAGTCAGCTAGGAAACACCGGCCTCATCTAGTTTAAACAGACGAAAAAAAAATTGACGTGTAAAAGTGTTTTTAAAAACCTATTTGCAAAAATAAATATCATTTATCATTATTTTAAACAAGTTTTATAATAGTTGTCCCTGAAATAGGGAAAAAAGTCAGCTATAGTACGCGGAAAATAAGTTGAACGAACCACCTGAACCGTGTAACCATACCATGGGGTTTTTTTTATGGTAGGTAAAATCCTCCAATGACAAATCCCGCCCTTAACCATACCATGGTGTGGATAATTAAAAAAAAGAGTTATGCAAAAATAAATGTATGGACATATATGTGACAATATGTAGGTACTACAAAATGGTTTATTTTCTGTCATGTAGAAAAGCAGAATTTAGAATGCAAAAGGGGGCGAAAAAATCATTAGATTTGCCCATTTCCACTTACATTTCATAGAAGTTTGTTTGATGACTTTGTAAGAGAATAGAAGAAATGAGCGAGCGAAGCGAGCTCAACTATTTTAACTTGCCTGAGACGGTTAGATCTTTTTACTATTTATACTTTTTTTTTTTATAAACAATTAAGCAAGAGCGAGAGAACCGAGTTCTAAAACTTAGCCTAGATTAGAACTTCTAACCTAGATTAGAACCTTGCCTAGGATAGGTTATCTACTAGTTTTGCACTAGCTTCTGACGTTTTATAAGTGCCCATGTAGGTCTATATGAAATAAAATATTTTGAATTTGAATTTTGAATTTGAATTTTCATTTTATGATAGATATTAAGTTATAGGGCGGTGGGCTAGAGGAGAACATGTTATCCTAAGAAAATACGTCAGGTTGCTATACGTACTTGTAGTCATAGGTGCTTGGCATTCATTATTCACTTCTTGAAAAAACAAAGATTTTCAATCCACATGTTAAGAAAATTCTTAGATACGCAGATAATGGCTTCTTGACATCGAGTCCCGCTTTTGATTTGTGTATGCTGAGTGTTGGTAGCCGACATCGCCCGAAAGATCGCCAATTTTAAGTTGCAGTGGGTAGGGTTTCGTGGAACAGATTGTCTATGGGACCGAAAGGTCCTGGAGTGGCAACCATATACCGTAACAAGCTGTGTTGGAAGACCTCTATCAGAAAGTAAACATAATTTATCAACCTGTCAATGTCCAACTCACTTCCGAATCATGATTCGTCAATTTCTGGATGAAAGTTGTCCAAACTGATGGATAAGGAGTGCTGTCGCGGCGGATATCGTATGGATGTCGATTTGGCAAGATATGAACTACTGACAAGACTTTCCACTGTGACATACCAAGCTCATGCGCTACTGTGTTTGTCGATATGTTGGAATTGTTAAGAAAACGTTGAAGAATCTGCCCCTCTAGCCAAGTTACGATCGTTTCGTTTACGTCGAACGCTTTGAGTTGGCCACGCCTCCAATTCCTTTGTTCTGACGTCATCTTAATCTCAGTTACGTGGTGAGAGGTAAAGGAATTGGAGGCGTGGCCAATTCCAAGCATTCGACGTTAACGAAACGATCGTAACTTAATAATAATAATAAATATCATTTATTTTTCTCATAAAAGTACATAAAAACACATATAAACCATAACATATATAAAATTTTGCCTTAAAATTTAAACCTTTGAAGTCTGAACTAGGTTCGAGACCTGTAAGACAGATCTCCAGGCTCACACTCTTTTAAACACAATCGCATTTTGCGGCACATAAACATGAATCTTATGTTTGTAAGATTGTGAGCGGGAGAGATTTTTAAAATAACATGCTAAGTGAAAAGTAAAGAGAGAAGTAATATTTTTGATGAAATGTGTGTGTAGTGTATAATGTACGAGTATGTATGTGTTAGTGTTTATAATAAATGTGATTAAGGATTACTTTATGATTTGGATGATACTTTCTGTGTCTTCATAGTTCAAATCAAGTTTCAAATCAAGTTTCTTACTGTTGTTTTACATTTATGTTTAGTCATTTCGTACATATGTAAGATATTATTTACTCTGTTGTAAACATAGGGACTAAGAACCACTGTTGAACAATCGTTCAATTACTGCGTCAACCGTGCCGTCAAAAAGTCCATACATTATGTCAGCGTTTTCAGCAGTAGCGTAGGTAGGCGTCACGGCCTCGCACCCAAAGGAGCCTCGCGCAAGCCTTCGCTTGTTAAGGAACTAGGGTGATTTTTATAACAGACAGGTTCTCTTTTGACCATTTTTTCACCTGATGGTAAACGACGAACATCGAACGCTGGTTTGCGACAGTGGCTGTCTCGGTTTTTGAATTTATGGAAGGAAAAGGCCTCTCTGAAGCGCCTTCGCCCACGTCTAAACAAGTCCACGCTACGCCTCTGGTTCTCAGGACTAGAATATGCAGCCATAATCGGCACTTATGAAGGCACAACACAGCACAAACGCGCAAGGTACGCGGCCATAGTTAGTTAATTAACAAAACATGAGCTTGTGCGACGCGACGTAGAGTTAAAACTAAGTTACGTTGACTCTCACAATTTGGCCTGCTCCCCATAAAACTCTTCTCTTCTCTGTTACACATGTAAAATTATTGATAATCATATCTTTTTTAAATCTAGCTTTAGAAGCTGATAAGACAAGTACCTAATTTTTTTTAATATAATTTGTACATTAGGCGTATTATTTTTGGCACTAGACAGCATTTTGTATAAGTAATAGTAAAAGTTGCAAAAAATTAAATGTTTGATTAGTGTTTGCCAAAGTTTTAGTAATTTTTGAACTTGTAATTACTAAGATCTGCTACGGCATCTATTATGATAATAACTTATATTTCAGTACAGTTGCGCCGTAAATTGTTTACAAATTGGTTTTAAGCGGTTTAATCTGGGATTTTGCAAGAAAAATAATAAAAATCTTACTAAATCAAAACCTACTGATTTCGATAGAACATAAAGTGGCTTAATTTTTACCCGACTGCGCCAGAAGGAGGGTTATGTTTTTCGAGAGTATGTATGTATGTATGTATGTATGTATGTATGTATGTATGTATAATTGTTTGGCACGCTCTGCAGCCTAAACGGCTCGATGGATTTTAGCTTCAGAGGTGTCGTTAGATTCGTATTTACTGTGAGAGTGACACTGGGTATATCAAAATAATAAAAAAAACAATATGGCGGATTTTTGGCGCCAAATTCAAATATTTGGCACGCTCTGTGGCCTGTACGACTCGATGGATTTTAGTTTGCGAGGTGTCGTTAGATTTGTAATTACTGTGAAAGTGATATCGTAAAAAAATAAAAGTAAAAAAGTAAAAAATAAAAAATGGTAATTTAAAAACTAAAAAACCCGACTGCTTTTCTGAGTATTCATGAAAAAGCCCTAAAACAAGAAAGTTGTTGTAGCAGTCGGGACCCATTCTAGAAAGTCAGCCGTCTAGTCAGTAGATCTATGATGTAATGGGTCCCGACTGCTACAACGACTTTCTTGTTTTAGGGCTTTTTCATGAATACTCAGAAAAGCAGTCGGGTTTTTTAGTTTTTAAATTACCATTTTTTATTTATATTTTAATCTTACTATGACGTACTGTTTTATTTATTAATGAAACTATTTTATATCTATATATTAATTGATTTTATTTATTAATGATACTATTTTATATATATATACTAAACTATTTTATGTTAGATTGTTAATAAGTGTTATTATTATTATTATATGACGTCCTGCAAGGAATACGTGGAGTTACCAATAACCCTAAGCTCTGTATAAAAATGAGAAACTGAATGACATATCAAGGCGCGGGTAAAACTATTGGGAATAGATACATGAATTTTTGCCTTTTGTAATGTAGATGAGCGAGTTTGTTGAAATTCAACCTTTAAGGTAGAGAAACGTGAGAATTTCGATACTATGTAAAATCTATTCCTCAGGTTACATTTTGTTCAAACAAATTCAATAAAAATAATATTGATAAATGTCTTAGAACCATCATCGCTAGAAAAGTTACTTGTAAAAAAAAATAGCTCATATAAATCCTGTTCAACTATTTAAGAGCCGCACCACACAGACACACACTGATGGTACCACAGACAGACACTTGAGGTGCTATTCGAACTTCTGCTGTAGGCAGCATATGCAGCGGCTGCACGGAGCTGGCTGCAGTTGCACGACTGGTTTTCTATGTAGTAGGTAGTATTTTTTAGGTGGGAAATCATCCGGGAAAAAAATCATAGCAGTTGGACGGCGAAATATATTTTATGAATTTCTACAATTTTCGTTCTTATCAATCACATTATACTCGTAACAACGCTAGTTACTATAATATGTCATACACCCGCGCTGGATTTTTTTTACAAGCTTTTATTTACGTACAAGCATACCTATCCCGATTTTTGTATGTAATAAAATCTTGCAAGCTCAACCAGGCCGAGCGGGGTTAAAGCCTTCTTGGGCGATGGGTTCGCTTCTGAAAGGAAAAACCGGCCCGGTATGAAAGGCAACGAAGGAACTAGAAGTGGGTTTTAGTCAGTAAAAGTCTGATACGACCTCTCACCCCGCCCAAGGACGGGAGATGTCATTAGATGATTTTCCCACCTTAAAAAAATCCCCCAAGGGAAAAAAATTGAAATTTTGGAAAATACTCAATACTTTATTGCATTCCATATTATGTACATAGATGGTATGAAATATTGCAAGATCGATATGGACCCTGTCGGGCACAGCAAAGTTACGAGAGAGGATGAAGGCTAAGTAACAATTCATGCAATTAATTATTGTGCGTAGAATCTAATAGATGTATAGGTATGATGTATTGGTAAATTAGGTCAGATATTTTAATTTATTTTTGTCATCATTAAATCATTTCTTGTTGCTCGCCTACATCATAAAAGGAAACCTTGTGTAAAATTTCACGCTCCCAGTTGCAGCAATTTCGTTTGTGTGTTGATATGTCACTCAGTTAGTTTTTCCTCTAAAGAGATGAGAGTAGGTATGATATCAGTTTTCTCGCCTAGCATAATCAGTCGTATAATATTCCCACTGCTGGGATTCGGGCCTCCGCTCTAGTAGAGGGAATGGGCCACAATCATAATTGGGTAAAACGATTATGGCCGGCCCGTAATCGTTTTACCCGTACAGTTTATCAGGAGTAAGTATTAGTATGGGGAATAAGGGGCAATGACAACGGTCTTGCAATTGCAATACTGCAACAAAATTAAGTACGATTTGGTTTGGTTTTGGTTTTCTCATGCGCATTTGTTCCGCATGCAGAAAATTTCAAAAGGCATAAAAACGCGTTTCGCGTGCGTATTGCACGCATTACAATAAATACTTGTATGAACAGGACATTTGCGGAGGTTACGCAAGCGGAGAAAAATGCGGATTTTCTTGCGTGATAAAATTCACACGATATAAAAACACCCTTAGGCTAAGAACTCACGTCGCGGTTTTCACCCGCGTCCGCCGCGGTTGTTGGACCACAGTTTATATATGTAGAATGCAGATAATTATATCCGAAACCACAAAACTCCGGTCTAGTGAGTTTAGAAATAATAATAATAAAATGTTTAATTTTGGACATAGGACCCATTTTTGTTAGTATCTTTCTATGTGCATTAGTAACGATTTTTTTCTTTATTAATGAAATATACATATATAAATCAAATTTTTAAATATTAAAAAAAAATACAAAAAGATAACATTTAAAAATATAAAAATAGTGTCCCACCGCTATCGGGAACAGGGTCCAAGCTACCGGCGGTCAGACCTCCAGAGCAAGGAACCTCCTAACAATACGAGCCGTTTCCAGGATTACTGCTTTCTGAATCAAGCCCTTGATCCAGCCACCTAACGAGAGCCTCCTAAGGTTTTGGTGGCCATTGGCTGAAACGATTATCGGTACAATGATCGCCGAATCCACTTCCCACATGTCGACAACCTCGCATGCCAAGTCAATGTACTTAATTTGTTTGTCTTTCTCGGCTTTCACGAGGTTCTCGTCATACGGAACGGATATGTCAACAATCATTGCACGCCTCTCGCTTTGGTCCACCACCACTATATCAGGCTTATTACGAGTAGCTACAATAGTCCTATCAGTGATGATGGACCAATCCCAGTACAATGTGATATGACCATTATCAAGAACTGGGTCGGGCTCATACCTGTAGTACGGCACTTCCGATTCCACAAAAAAGTAATTCAGAGCAAGTTGCTGATGGATAATCCTGGTTACAAGGTTGTGTCTATGCAAGGACTCTCCGTTAGCAAGACGTGAATAACCAGAGATAATGTGTCGAATTGATTTTCCCGGACGGTGACATGCCCGATAGATGTCAAGCGTGCCGTCCTTCACAATACATCTCCGGTAGTTAAGAATCATCATTGGCCTCGCTCAGCTGACGTTTACTTTTTTTTGAAGGGATAGGTGATAATGACTTACCAGATCATATTGCTGTACGCTGTCTAAGTTGTGGAAAAATCCTACACCTAAGCGATCTCTTGGACTTCTAGCAGATATCAATTTTTTTTTTAATGAATGGCATACCCTTTTCCGATTTAGAAATCAGTGAATGGCTGTGAAAGTGCGCTTTCTATGCAATAATAAGAATAATAAAGCATTGGTTGTCGTGGGCCACATTGATGATACTAGTCTTAAAGCTGTCGCGGGCTGGATCTGGCCCGCGAGTTGGGTTGCGGACCCCTGATCTAGACCGATACTCCTTGAACAGTTTGTTTTGTGTGTTTAGAACGAGACCGCAAGATCCATGAAGGAGACTTGGCGAAGCAGAAGAAGCGATACTCGCGTGACATCCGCCAGCTTCGCAAGGAGATCACAGCGAAGCGCGAGGAGCTCGGAGTCGCCGTGTATGGTGACAAGCAGTTCCTCAGGAATGCCTTCCAGGACCACCGGAGGCTGCAGCTCACTTACATGAACAGTAAAGCTGATGTTAGTTTTTTTTATTTTCTTAACTATGTAGTTTACTCGACAGACGTCCTAATCAATTAAGTTCATACAAAAATTTCACAAAATAAAGAACGACTCATTTCGTTTGCTTTTTCGTTTTTCGCTAAAGACCATGTAACGTTTGAGCACACTAAGATCTATTATAAATTACTAGTTGATCCGGCAAACGTTGTTCTGCCCTATAAAGTATAAAAAAATGAGAGGTTAAAAATAGAGTGGAGTTCGATAACAAACACTGAGACAGGTACGAAATTTTTGTGTAAGTATTTGATTGTGATAAGTTGACAAGTAGTACTGCAGTTTAATTCTTTTCTTACAAGTTGGATTGCATTAAAATTATAAACTACTAGCTTTTGCTAGCGGCTTCGTCCGCATAAAAATAGAATGATGATGTAGCTTTCTAATGGTGAAAGAACTTTAAAATTGGTAAAGTAGTTTTTGAGTTAAATCGTTACACAACACACAAACAAAAAATCAAATCGACGGTTGAAAGGCTAATTGATCTAAGCGACTTTTTTTGCAATATTGAGTTATATACATATTCGCAATCCTGCTGAATTTTCTACGTTTGAATCAAGTTTCAAATTTTTTTGACTACTTTTTTGGCGCTTAGCACCCACTGCAAAACAGGCCTCATTTCTAAGTTCTTTGATCTATACGACTCGAAATTAGACAAATTTGAGGACTTGATGACATATGCCGTTTGATTTTTTGAACTTTTAAAACGTGTGTTGATTAAGGCATTTGATTTTTTTGTCATGGTTGTGGTTTTATCGTTAGGCCTATTTTGCATTAAACCAAAACAATAAGCTATGTTGTTTGGCCCATTTTGCATTTAACAACATTAAAGAACCGTGTCGCTTGAACCATTTTGCATTGAACATCTTGAAATGGATCAACATCTTGAATGATTCCTCTACAAGTTGTTTTTTTTTAAATTATATAAAACATAATCCTAAAATTTGTTTAAAGTGGCATACCAACCTCAAAAAGATCTTATGGACATTGTTGAATTATGATGACCCGAGCATCAATATCTACCATAATCTAGTAAGGGATCATTTTGCATGAAAATCCTGTAAGCCCTGTAATGGGCATTTGTATCAAATTACTTCACTCTGATGAAACACCATCATGTTGGTTATGCTTATCGGGTAGGTATATTTAACTGTTAGTTGACTTGGCGCTAAACTTATTATTTTATTCCAGGTTGATGCTTGAGCCAATTTACTTTTAGTTTTTTTATTTACGGAAGGCATTTAAACCATTTTACCTTTCTCAAAAAAGAACTAAATTTGATATTTTTTTTTAAATGCTCCAAAATTTTCAACAGTAATAACTTAAAAAAAATCCTTAATTAATTAGAGATTTACTGTATAAAATAAATAAAAGTCTATCAAATAGTTGTTTTATTATGATTTTTTTTTTTCAAAAATAAAATCTTGATCCGTTCTCCTACAAGTTTAACTTAATGTCGCTTAAACTGTCAAACCCCAAGAGGACACCGGTGTCCGCACACCTGTTGTCTTTCTGTGTCTCTAATTACGGTATTCAAAAGGTTAAATCAATTAGCCTTTCAACCGTCGAAATCTTTTCACATTATAATTTTAGTTTAGAAAACCTGCACGAAAGCATGATTGATTTTCAGAATTACCGATAGATGGCGCTAGTAGTAGGTTGTAGTTTCATGGTTTGCGGTAGATGGCTAACATTTTAATGGTCAACTAAAAATAAATTTTGGCCACCTCCGATATGTAATTGGTCAGCAAACAAAGTAAATTAAGTTGTGTATCGAGGTCGGCAAAATATAAATTAATTGAGCAGAGGCATCTGTAAATTTAGCAGAAAATTTTGGTTTCCATATTTTCGATTTTCCTGGACAAACCAGAAAAAGATTTATATTTATCTAAATATTTCATTTTACTAAAACACGCATAATTACGTAATCATAAAACCTCTCCGCACGCTAGAGGTTAAAAAAAAAGAATTTTCGTAAATAATATAAAAATAATATCTACTGAATGGATGTGTTCGAGAATACACTAAGGCCCGTATTACAGAACCTTACTCAAGTACTACTTAAACTGCGTTCAACCGATTACTGCTTGAGCGAAGAATCTCGACTTAAGCGTTCAGTTTATTTTAGAACTATCCTCAAACTCAAATCAAACTAAACAACGCTTGAGTAGAGATTTTGATCTCTGATTACGTGAGTAAGCTATCATTGTGGTAACCCTGAATAATTGTTTGTTTTCTATTGAAAATCTTGCAATCAAGCAGTGATTCTGAGCTGATTGTAATTTTAAAATAAGGACACATTGAGTGCAGCTCAGTCAAGCCTCAAGCACTGTTCTATAATACGTAAAAAATGTCATTTTAAAGTGACATTGCTCAGGTGATTATTGATTGTAGTTTCTCTGCTCAAGTTAAGTTCTAAAATTAAAACTCCAACTGAGACTAGTTTTAAGTAATGCTTGAGTCTTGATTGTAGTTCTGTAATACGGGCCTTATTCTTTATCTCTTCAACGCAAGCTGCTTCAAAAAATACGTTGTCAATAAAATTGATCGATCTGGATCTTAAATGAATAAAGATTTTGTTTTTAATAAAATTTGTCAGTTGCGTCGTAGTAACTGGATGTACACACACACAGATAGATACTCGTAAAATAATAGACGTCAAATGGTCGCCGTATATCTACATATCCTTTCCTCTGTCACAGAGCAGTGCTGGCCCAGTGGTGACGGTCCAGACTTCAGAATTGTAGGTCGCGGGTTCAAACTCAGCCAGGTGCATTACTTTGTGTAATGTATTTCATCACCACTGCTCTCAAAACGATGAAGGAAAATATCGTGAGGAATTCGGTATGTCCTACAACCAAAAATTCGACAAAATGTGACATTCACCCATAGAAATAGAAAAAAACATATCTGTGCATCCACCTAAATACACTGGGCTGGTTTGGAGGATTACGGCCCGAATTCATACTGGATTCGGAGGACAATATGACGCCGATTATGCTATACCTACTATAAATATAGTCATACACCTTTGATTTTGTTTTTATAGAAAAAAAACACAGTTACCATTAGTTAACGAAGTCTTTGTTTCTTCACTAAACCCTGTCTAGAATATACAACAACCTACAACAACAACTTATCTAAAGACACCTGGGTGAACACTTACGGGCGGTATTAAACTGCTGCTGCTGTTTAAGCTGCTGAAAGTTTGCTGGAACTTGTCGATTTGCTTTAATGGCGGGCACAGACTTACGAAGTTTAACATGCAAAGTAACACCGGCCTTGCGCGCACGAACCGAGTATTTCAACTACTGCGTGCACATAGGGTGTGCACGGGTTGTGTGTGTACAATGGAACGTATGCCAGAAACTGATCATCATCAATATCATCATTTCAGCCGAAGGACGTCCACTGATGGACATAGGCCTCCCCCAAGTTTCGTCACAACGAACGGTCCTGTGCGTCTCGCATCCACCAAGTCATCGGTCTATCTAGTTACCTTCTAACACTGCGTTTTCTGGAGCGCTGTCGCCACTCTAGAACCTTTCGGCCCCATTGACCCATCTGTTCTACGAGCAATGTGCTCTGCCCACTGGCACTTTAGTTTGACGATTCTTCAGGCTATGTCGGCGACCTTGGTTCTCCTGTGAGTAAATGCTCGATTAGTACACGCACAGCGTCTAAACTTATGAAATGCTCCTTTCATGTTACAGCAGTCTGTGTTGGCAGTATGAGTTTGTTGATTAACATTGTTTTTCACAAATAATACCTGGAAGGATTTAATACCATTCTCTCGCAGTGGAACAGTGATGTTTAAATAAAAAGATAATCTCATGCCACCCCTTGTTTACTATCGAACTCCCCCGAATCATCTCGTCCAATTTTTATTAATTATTTTGTGAATATTTGGTAAGTCTGAGAATAGGTCGTAGGCTATTTTTTACCCTTCTACTACCACGACCCATTTTTTTCTTGGTTATATAATTTACTATTGCCCCAGCTTCGCACGGGTGCAATGGTGATATTAAATATTTGGAAGAGATATGGGACAGAGAGTAAAGTCCCACATACTGTGATAGGAGTTCAGGTGGGAAATCAAACGAAGTGACATCATTCAGGTTTCATATATATCACACAGTTTTACACAATTTCACGATATAACAAAATCCAGCCACTCTAAACGTCACTCAATGCATCAGATACCAACCCCGTCACCTGGAAGCCAAAATACTATCCCCTGTCTTCATAGCACAAAATATTTGAATAACTCACATAAATTGACAAAGAATTAATTATATTAATACAAGATGTTGGTGTATAAACTAAAACATTATAATCCGATGTGATTAACAGTAATATTTCCAAGGTAGTCAATTATTGCAAGAATAATTAGGGCTTATAAATAACTAACAAATTATTACTGCACTACTAGTGTCTCAAAGATTTGATAGATGGCGCTATTGAGGCTTAGTAAAGAATATTTATCTCTAATGGATTGCTGTAAGTGCACCAGGTGTCTTGATTAGCCGGTAGATGGCGCAGCGATAGCTGCAACGTCCTATCGATGCAGCCAGCCCCGTAACAATACCTCCTCCGACCAGACAGGTGTTATGTCTGGTGGGCTATTGCCCGATAGATGATTTCGGGTTGTTCTATATGTTCAAATCGCGCGGAGAATCTTACTTGCGCGATGCAGGATTAGTTCTTATGTGACGACATAGATGTCGCAACGAATATTATATTACGCATGTTTTATACACAAACTTCCTCTTGAATCACTCTATCTATTAAAAAAAAAACCGCATTAAAATCCATTGCATACTTTTAAAGATCTAAGCATACACAGGGACAGACAGCGGGGAAAGACTTTGTTTTATACTACGTAGTGATAGTGATATGGCAGAACAATGTTTGCAGAGTCAGCTAATAAATTTTATAACGCAGTACTGGGTACGGAGCCTAGTATGGTACCTGCCTACAATATTTTATTAAAGTTACATCTTGATGTTTTCTGAATTTAAAAACGAATTGTCAATATTAGGTGGTCAATGCGGCCCGAAAGGTTCTGGAGTGGCTACCGTATAACAGGCGTTACGGTCAAGCGTGTAAAGTACAAAAAATACATAGACACATAAATAAACATACGTATTCACAGATGACCATAGAGTCGCGGGAATGCGATGGATGCGAGACGCATAGGACCGTTCGTTGTGGCGACACTTATGGGAGGCCTATGTCCAACAGTGGACGTCCTTCGGCTGAAATGATGATGGTGATGATTCACAGTAGAGTGTTGAATTCATAACGTTTCCTATTCTGTTGGTTTTGTCATAGTCGGATAATAATAAAATCTACGAGTACATTTATGCTTTAATATTATAAAGTTGAAGAGTTTAATTAGTTCGTTCGAACTAATTTCACTGTTCGAATTAAAAACAAATTTTAGTGTCGGATAGCCCATCTATCGAGGAACGCTACAGTTATCATCACGCTACGACCTACGGGAGTGGAGCAGTAACCAAACACGTGGGAGTAACCGCGGTAGATACTTAGCTAGCGTAAAATAAAATGTTTGGGATGATGTATCTTAACCTAACCTAGCAGCCTTAGAATGTTCCCACTGCTGGGACTCAGGCCTCGTCTCTAGGAGAGGGTATGGGCTGTAACCCATCACGCAGGCCGAGTGCAGGTTGGTGGATGTCACATGTCTTCGAATTTTTGGTTCTTGGACATGACAGTTTCCTCACGATGTTTTCCTTCACCGTTTTGAGAGCAGTCGTGTAGAAATAAAATAATGCGCCTGGCTGGGTTTGAGCCCGCAACCTACAACTTGTAAAACAGGCCCGTTACCACTCGGCCACCACTGCTCAATAAACAACCTACATTTTTGCGGTGGTGGTACAGTTTTGATGGATGTTTGTACATAGGTTCCTCATAACAATAGTGTTTGTATATAATGTAAAATATATTCAGCCTTACATTACATAATTATGTCAGTATTTAAATTAATATTGGTTTCGAGATTCGTAAAAGCAAATTATAAATGCTAGAACACCCGACGTGTTCATTGTTTTAATTAACAAATATCCGCAATTTGTACATTCAGCTGTCAATTATAATAAATACGCTTCCGTTTGTTGTTTGTTATGTAATGCCGCAATTTAATGCAGTGTAATGAGCATGTCTTTTTTAAGTGACATTTGATACAAACAATACAATTTTTAATTTCTGTAAATTATTTATTGGGTGTTTGAAATATGATTTTTTTGCCTTGTGACCTAAAGGCACTGCCGAACTGGGTGAACAGAAAGCATAGCCAAGTTACGACTGTTTCGTTTCGATTCTCTTGCGTTTAACGCCCCGAGTTGGCCACGCCTCCGATTCTTTTGTTCTGACAACGCTACTGAGCGTTGAGATGACGTTATTCCTATACATTTGAAGTTTTCTACTAGCGTTAGGGCTCGTGTACACGATGCCGCCGCCGCGCCGTCACCGCGCCGCTATGCTGTGTATACGTTCGCCAACGTACCGTCACTGCGCCGCCGCCGCACCGCCACCGCGTCCGTGCCGTTTGATTTTACCATACCACTATAAAGTTGTTAGTAATACATTGCTAGCTGCGAAGAGCACACGCGTGGTACTCGCGGTGTCAGTGCGGTGGCGGTGCGGCGGCGGCGCGGTGGAGGCGCGGTGACCGCGCGGCGGCGGCTTCGTGTACACGAGCCCTTACCGATAGTAGATTATCATCTTGGCTAAGCTCTCAGAAACCGTTCGGGGTTTTCTTAAAAGGTACCTGTGGTCTTAGAACGCAAAGGGCAAATGAAGGACTCTCTCCCACTCTACCCAGAGAAGAAGAAGCCATATGATGATTCCTACCTTAAAAAAAGGGGTGTATAGAAACAAAACCTTTGAAAGATATTTTCACGTTATTTAAATATGGGTCGTCTTTAAAAAAGTCACCCAAATATTAACTGTATTGGAATGTATGTAATAACTAGACACCTATTAGGTATTTATTCTCATCACTGCGCAATTGGAGTTCTTTAATTGTCAGGTGAGTAGGTTGTGCAGTACAGTATTTTAGGTAATTGATTTATATTACGAAGTGGTACACTTTTTAGGGTTCCGTTAGTAGGATCTCTTTGTGGTTCGTCTGTCTGTCAAGACCCCTTTATTGTGGGAATGCGTGAAAGCTGTGAAAAAATCAAACTTTCAAGTTAACGAAAAAGAATATACGGGAGTTTCTGTCGCAAAAAAACGTATATTTCAACACTTTCATGGGGCCCGGAGGATGCGGTGGAGCACTCGGTAAAGGTGTGCCGCGCATGGGCAGAGCACGTAGTGTTCGTGGGGGCGATCGGCAGTAGCGCTCTCTCGCACCGGGCCTTGGTGCAGGCCATGGTCCAGAGTGAGGAGTGGCAGGCGGTCGCCTCGTTCTGCGATGCTAGCAAAGGAGGAGGCCATATGCGTGAGGCAATGACCTTCATGCCCCAGTCACAGCCGGGATTCCGATCCCGATTTCCGGCTACCGTAGGCGCGGGCTTGCGGACGGCGAGCAATGGGTAGCTCGCCGTCCGACCGTGCGGTAACCGTTCGGACCGGGCCCAAGTTGTCGACGGCGTGTATTGTTACACGCACGCCTCAAAGAGATTTCAGCTAACCTTAGGCGCCTAGCAGGGTCAAAGCCTACTTCAAGGCTCTGCTTCTGAAAGGAAGATTCGGCTCTGGTATAAAAGGCAATGAAGGAACAGGAGTGGGTTTTTAGTCAGTAAAAATTTGACACTATCTCCCGCTCCGCCCAAGGGCTCCCAGATGTCATTAGGTGATTTTCCCACCTAAAAAAAGAAAAAATACACTCAAGGGAATCAAAATTCATAGTGTAGTTCATAGTGAAATTTGGCATAAGACAAGGTCTTATGGCACAAATATATAAGTAAAACTGAAAACAGTTTTGTTGTTACGTAAAAAGAAACATTTTTGCGATTCAGAAAAATCCGGGACTCCATTCGGGAGTTGAACTATTTATAGTGCGTTTCACAAAAGAATTCCTTTCACCGTAATGTTGGTAGCACGGAAAACCAGTGTTGCTACATTTTTAGTAATGAAATTACTCAATACTAGGGAGATTACCTATATTTCCTTATTTTTACAAATTGCCTTCTAATTTTTACTTTTGGAAACTATAAAAACTGTTAGAATCAGAATCAGAATAGTTTATTTCAAATAGACCAATTACAGGCACTTTTGAATTGTCAAAATGTCGGTCAGTCCAAAAAAAAAGTGAAGCTAAATTGCAGTAGTTATTGGATAAAATATACTACTACATAGGAATTTGGGACAATTCATAGCTTTATTGGGATGCAAGAAAGGAGTCTACTCACAGGATGAAACCTCCAATTGTCGAACGCTCTAGCAGCAGTCAGTCTTGATACGTGATTTAAATCAACTTCAACTTTTGATTTATGGCATTTGTGGAAGAGTCACCACAATTTTGTGATTTAAATCGTACACCTGGCAGCCCTGACAAGCACCTTCGTTCTTTGACGTTTAGACAAGCAGGGGAGCCAACATTACAACAAAGGAAATTCTTTATTGAAATGCACTTTACATAGGTACCTGTACGAAACCTTCAGTGTGCGTGTCGCACTCGCACTTGCCCAGTTTTTAAAATTATACCGATGGTATACTATGTATACTATGTATACCATCGGTAGAGCTATGATCTGTCGTACTAACAGGTAATATAATAAGCACGTGCTTTAAGTTCCAGTCTGTAGCCCCTATAGGGGTATTTGCCAACTCATTAGAGTACCAACCCGAGAGGGTCTTATGGTCTTAAGCAAATTATCTCATAAGAAGGTTGTAGCCGTATAAGACTTTATTCTTATTTAAAAGAACATTTTAAAACAGTTTGGACGATCCTCTCATCAACCTTCTGACTGTTTATATAAAATGATATTACAATAAAGATAGAAGGAAAAATAATCTATTTGCGAGTATATAATCTATATATATAAAAGCAAAATACCACTCACTGGTTAACCACGAAATCTCAAAAAAAAAAACGAATTCAGCTAAAGAATGGAATTCCCTGCCGGAGTCTGTGTTTCCTGATAGCTACAACTTAGGAGTCTTTAAGTCAAGAGTGAATAGGTTACTTCTAGGCCAGCGTGCTCCATCGGCCACGTCATCGCTAACCATCAGGTGAGATAGTGGTCAAACGCGAGCCTATGAATAATAAAAAAAAAATCTCAGAAACGATAACACCTACAAACTTAAAATTTGGTAGGTAGGTTCCTTATAGGATGTAGACATCCGCTAAGAACGGATTTTACAAATCTCCACCTCTACAGGGGTAAAAAGGGGGTTGGAAGCTTGTATGGAGAAATCGACTTTCACGTGAGCGAAGGCACTGGCAGAAGCTAGTAAGAGATATAGCTGCATGTCCACTTCGTGGTATGGTAACCAAATGTTTTTGAGCTATTATTGGTCACGTTTATGAGAACCTACGTATAACAACACTGGAAAAATGAATTCAATGGAACATTCATCAACATCATCATCATCAGCCTTTTAATGATCCCACTGCTGGGACACAGGCCTCCTCTCTAAGAGAGGGAATGGGCCGTAATTCACCACGCGGGCCCAGTGCGGCTTGGTGAATGTCACATGTCTTCGAATTTTTGGTTCTAGGACATGCCGGTTTCCTCACGATGTTTTCCTTCACCGTATTGAGAGCAGTGGTGATGAAATAAATTACACAAAAGTAGTGGCTGGGTTTGAACTCGCGACCTACAATTCGTAAGTCGGGGCCGTTACCACTCGACCACCACTGCTCTCTCAATGGAACATTATCCCAGGATAATAAGTATCCAATGTGCTATTCCAGGATACGGTCTATCCGTGTACCAAGTTTCATCGTAATCCGTTCAGTAGTTTTTGCTTGAAAGAGTAACAAACATCCATACATACAAACTTTCGCGTTTATAATATTAGAAGGAAGTAGGATGATCGAACACAGCTTTTTGACACATCATTATCATCATCATCTACTATACTATACTAGCCTGAATTCGGCCACTTCTGAATAGAGGTTTTTCTTTTTTGGTGACAATCCTCACGTTTTTAAACCAGACTTACCCACGACACCAACAATATCTAATATATCCAGGGTCTGATGACTGAAATCTTGTCTTGATGAGTATTGATTAAATAGGTAGATATATCCTGCGCTATAAAAGCTTGCTATGAAAAAATATTTTCATGAAAAACTTATTTTGTTTTTCCTCGACTTGCAGTAGTAAACGTTTTGATCTCAGCAATGAACGCATTGGAGATTTTTATTATAAATAATGGATAAAGTAACTCGGCATCCATACTCATTTACCTATTTCAAGAAAATGAATACGGATGGGGTTGTTTCATCCCCTCAGCAACTAAGACAGGGCTCTTTATCTTATATTTTTGTATTTTGCTGCGATTTTATTGAATCGCTCGTCTCACGTATGGTTTTTTTGAAGATGGAGAGTCATTGTCAGTAAAACTTTTTCTTTTAGGTTGGAAATCACTCAATGACTTCTCTCGCTGTAGTGTGGAGCGCGAAGGCGTGTCAGACTTTTACTGTCTAAAACCCACTGCTATGTTCCTACTTTGCCATGCCTTACGTTCTAGGATTTCTTTTCAGCAGCGAACCCGTAACCTCAGTAAGCTTCGACCCTATTGGACTCCTACGGTATCAGTCACAGATGTGGATCTCATTGAAAGGGATGTATGGAGAGGTTCAGGCTAGGCTAACGCTACAGAGACGACTATCATCAGGCACTTATAGTTTTATACGTATATACAGGGTGTAAGGGATAACCTTCTACAAACTTTAAGGGCATGCTCAGTAGATGAAACTGAACAACCTTCCACAAGAGTTGTGTGCTGGAAACGAAAAAAAAAAAAACGATCTCTCCATATAAACTGTCCAATCAAGTTCATAATATTGTATGTAGAGGCCGATTTCTTTTTTTATTTCCTGAGAAAAAATCTTGTGGAAGTTTGTTCAGTTTCGTCTACTGAGCAAGCCCTTAAAGTTTGTGGAGGGCTGTCCCTAACACCTTGTGTAGTACATTGCCTTCCGCATGTTACCGAGAATGTCGGTAATAAGGGTTCGGAAGCTAAAATCTTAGCCACATAAAAATATACCTACGTCCTTTTTTATTGTTCAAGCTTACTTCGTAACAAATTTCATAGATTTTTTTTTTTTTTTTTTTATTATTGATAGGTTCGCGCTTGACCGCTATCTCACCTGATGGAAAGTGACGATACGGTCGACGATGGATCGCGCTTACCTAGAAGAAACCTATTCACTCTTGACTTAAAGATTCCCGGGTTGTAGCCATCAGGAAACACAGACTCCGGCAGGGAATTCCACTCCTTAGCTGTACGCATAATAAAAGTGTTCCCAAAACGCTTTGTGCGTATAGGTGGGATGTCCACCATGTACCGGTGGCGCAACGCCGTACGTCTGGTAGTCCGATGATGGAACGGGCTAGGCGGAATTAGGCTATGCAATTCCGACGCACACTCCCCGAAATGTAACCGGTAGAAAACCGACAGGCTAGCAACTCGGCGTCGATGCTCAAGACTTTGAAGCCTCGACTCGACGAGTGCATCATTGCCAATGATCCTCTTGGCTCGCCTCTCAATAGTCTCAAGCGCATCAAGCTGGTATCGGGCAGATCCGTCCCAAAGATGAGAGCAGTACTCCATACACGATCGCACTTGCGCTTGATAAAGTTTAAGCAGCTGATCCGGCGTGAAGTACCGTCTGACCTCTGCGAGGATTCCAAGCTTTTTTGCAGCCAGTTGAGCCTTTGCTTCGATGTATGGCCCAAAGTTGAGAGTAGATGTCAACGTTACACCAAGAAGATCAAGATGGTCGGATATCGGCACGGTTACACCCCGGAAAGTTGGAGCAGGGCTGAATTGACTCCTTTTAGCGGAAAATAGACACGCCTGGGTTTTAGCAGCGTTGAACCTGACCAAATTGGCATCGCCCCATTCCGAGACAGCCTCCAAGGACAAGCTCAACCGCTCAACCATAGCCTCTCGAAGAGACCGGATCTGGGACCCACTAGCTCGTGCACTGGATATGTAACTCTCAGCAACAGTGCTATCGTCTGCATACCCAAAAGTACCGGGTTTAAGCAGATCGTTTATATGCAGCAAGAACAAAGTTGCCGAGAGCACTGACCCCTGAGGGACCCCGGCATTAATGGTCATTTGACTAGACGAGCAACCATCGATGACCACTCGGATGGACCGGTCCCTCAGGAAGTCTGCGATCCAAGCACACAATCCAGCAGGTATACCGAAAGAAGGAAGCTTACTAATCAGGCTTTCGTGCCAGACCCTATCGAAAGCCTTCGAGATATCGAGGGAGACGGCAAGCGCTTCCCCGTGCCTCTCGATGGCCTCACTCCAGGTGTGGATGGCATACGCTAGAAGATCACCAGTTGACCGATTTCGGCGAAATCCGTATTGTCGGTCACTTAGGATATCATTGGCTTCTAGGTATGCCAGGAGCTTACTGTTGAGTACACGTTCCATTGTCTTGCAGAGAATGGACGTTACTGAGATTGGCCTATAGTTAGCTGGGTCAGCACGACTACCCTTTTTGGGCACGGGCTGTACATTAGCTTTCTTCCATGCAGTCGGCACTTTTCCGGTCTCAAATGAGAGCCTAAATAGGCGTGTCAGGATTGGAGTCAGTTCAGGCGCACACGTTTTCAACACAACCGCCGGTATCCCGTCAGGACCACTAGCCTTGTTCACGTCAAGATTACGTAGCACCCTACGGACTTCCTTCTGATGGATGCGAATATCGGACATACTCGTCTCGCAACTATCAGGATAAGCAGGGGGCCGCGCGTCACCAGGATCTAGACGCGAAGATTCCGCGAAGAGAGAGGCAAACAAATTCGCTTTCTCCTCAGCAGTGTGGGCCAGTGACCCGTCGGGTTTCAGCAGTGGTGGTAGTGAGGGACGGCAGAAGTTCGATTCAACCGACTTAGCCAGGGACCAAAACGCTTTACTACCAGCAGGGTATGAAGCGAGTTTGTTCCCAATGCGGCTAATGTGGTCGAACCGAGACCTCCGCATCACCTTCTTGCAAGACTTGGCAGCCCTGTTGAAGGCTCTCTTCTTCTGACTCACGTCACTCGCCTTGTGCATACGAGCGTCGGCCCAAGCCTGGTATGCCGCGTGTTTAGAAGTCGGTTCGTTACTTTTATTGTTAACTAGCGACCCGCCCCAGCTTCGCACGGGTGCAATGGTGATATTAAATATATTATGCATGTATTATACATATAAACCTTCCTCTTGAATCACTCTATCTATTAAAAAAAAATGGCAACAAAATCCGTTGCGTAGTTTTAAAGATCTAAGCATACATAGCGACAGACAGCGGGAAGCGATTTTGTTTTATACTAAGTAGTGAAGCGTGAAAGACACTCAACAATTAAGGTACCTCCACCCTTAACTGTTATAGGTACAGGAAAATGTTCCAAACAGACCATCCATTACTTTTAAAAATATTCTGAACTGCATTTAAAGAATATGAAACAAAATCTATGGGAAGTATTAGTAATGACAAAAAACCACTTACGGAAACACGAAAATCAATTCAAACCGCAGAATGTATTATTTTGTGGTTGGTAGTATTAACTATATTTTATGGAAACTGTAGAAGTATCTTTAACTGAGTTACCTTAGCAGACTTAAAATCAATTTTGTTGTGTGTAAAGTGTATTCCAGTTGCTACATAACGTACCCAGTAAAATTAATGCGTTTGGTTTCCCTTCCTTCATTCGGTTAAACCCAATGAATAAATGTAAGTGTCAGAAGGTCCGAAGGTCCCCATTTATTTTAACTCTTTGTTTGTCCCCAATATCTACCTACCTATTTGATTATTTCTACCTATTTATTTAAGTACGTACATTTCCGCCTCTAAAAGAAAATGGTCTAATATAAAGGGTGTTTCAACAAGAACTTGGTTTTTCTATTGGGGCAACACCAAGAACGTGATAGTTTTGATATTTAGTTTTTGGCGGTATTCGTAGTAGGTGTAGGTGCTTTGGCAATTGTTACAATGAATTCAATGTTGCTCGAAAATCGCATTAAAATAATTCAAATCCACTATGAAAATGGTCGTTCTGTTAAAGTTACATTTCGTAAAGTTCGTGATATTTTCGGACAACTTAATCGTCCTTCGGAAACAGCTGCAACAGACAGGGTCTTTCAACAAGGACGGGTCGATGTTGAAATTAAATAAAACAAGCTGTATGTGAGATATAAAAGAAATTATTTTTTTTTTATTTGAAGGGCCCATTTATGCCATTATATATGAAATATGACATCGTTTAAATATCCACCGCGGCTTTGAATGGTGGCACGGATCCGAGAGGTCCAATTTTCAATTACTCTACTGCATAGATCCAGCTGAATCTAAGCGATGGCCTGCGTTATGTTGCCTTTTAGGGCTTCAGTTGATTGCGGATTATCAGCATAGACCGAGATGAGAAAACCCCGCAAGAAAAAGTCTAGCGGGGTCAAATCGCACGATCTTGGTGGCCAATTCACGTCATCTCTATCTATATCTATATCTCGATAATACTGCCTATTGTACACTTATAAAAGTGCAATATATTATATCATAAAATATAAAAATAATTGTTGTTACAGAAAGTATTGGAGAGTATCCATCAAGAGAACTTCAACAAGAGGAAACAGCTCGATAGGATCAGGTACACAAAGAAGAAGAAGATGGAAAAATTTCGCTTAGCGCAGGTAAATTAATTTTTCTCTAGTTGAAATAAAATATCGGCAAAACAGGGTACGTGCTAATGATCTAAGATTCGGTAGAAAAAATGTCTTCCCCCATCTGTTATTTAATTATGATAAATATTATAAGCTAGATAATGCTTTTATTGAAACATTGCGAATAGGTTGCCTAGCCAATGACGTTAAACAATCAAATTTGTCATAAAATTTTTTTCATCAACTACACTGAAATGTTATTTAAGAAAGTCGAGCATCAGCTGAAAGAATGCACTCTAAGGAACTAAAAAAAATATAATTTGCCAACTTTTCTTCGGTGCAACCATGGGGGTTGCCTCGTTTAAAGAAGTAAGTCATCACAAAATTCGTCACTGCCGCTGTAAGGACATCAATAAAAATAAAATAACTGCTTTGAAACATTTCGTATGACAGTCCTCCTTTGGTGGGCTTTTGCTAGACTTACAAACTTCGAAGGAAAAGAAAAAAACAATGGTTACCTAGGCTACATGTTTTATTACATTATGCGATTTCGTTCGAGTGGCTGTCGAAAACTTAATACTTAGATAGATCGCTTAGACAAGTGTTCAGTCAACACCTAATGTTACCTGCTTGCTGCGTTACCTGACCGCTATATAATTAGAAGAAGTTAATGCAAGACGCTGATTGTATCATCGCTTCCAGAGACGTATAAATGGGGGAGGGGTAAAGAGGTTCAACAATCCCCCCCCATTCCTTACGACTCGATGCCTTTCTTACGAAAGAAAGGCAACATTAAGAAATAAACAGTAACACCCGTATTTATAAAAAAGTAAGACTAAATACTTGAGTAAAAGTAGGTAGCTTAAGTAATAATTTGTATTTAGTAGTTAAGAAAAATTTCAATTTTGAATGAGGATTTCAAACGTCAAGTAATGACTTAATAAGATTTTACTTAGTAACAAGTAATTATTTCTTTATAAATACGGGTGTTAGAGATCCCTTTCTCTGTTAAATTCACCCAAAGGTCGTCTGGAAAAAAGAAATTCTCGGTAAGACCGCCTATTGTGACACCCCATTAATTTGAAGTTGCTACTGTATGAATTGATTATTTATTGATAGTATGAATGCGGCGCCAACAGTGCATCGCAACTGTTTATTTTGGGAACTGTTGAATGAATAAATGATTAGTTCGAGTCGTTCCAGCCGAGCGTAGGCCGTGTGAGATGAGAGCTTGAACGCTTCATAAATCTACCTCAGCTACGCGTATTTTTTTTACTAGCTATACTTTCGGCTCTGCTCATATGTATGTAAGTATTTAGCCATTTAGCCTTACCTGTTATTTCAGGATCAATACCTAAGAAGTCATCATACCAACCTAACAAGAAAACAAAACTAAAGAGGTTTACTCAAAGTTAAACCCATTGCTATAGTTACGTGCAACCGCCCACGATGCGCCATTTCGGCACACAAGTTGAGCCATGATGGTTTAAATTGTGTGGCGAGGATTATACCCAAAGTTCTCGAAGAGTTTTGCAAATTAAAATTGAATTCTGCGATTTTCTGACAGAAATCTTGCCAACTGTAGTGGGCTATAAATAGCTCGCAAGCTTCGACTGCCGCCTGTAAATTAAGTTTCTGCATTTCAGTTGGAGCAAGGAAGTTTAATGAAAGATCGTTAAGATAATTTATTATTAGGCATTGTTTGTTTGATTGGGAACTAGCTGCCACCCGCGACTCCAGTCCCGGAATATTTCTTGTACTCCTTTTCATACCTTTAATTAGCCGCAAAGTGCCACGCAACGCCAGCGCGGTTGCAGCGCTGCCGCGGCAGCGCACGTGTACCTACACATTGTGGACTGTTTTTATGATTTTACCCTGTTTTTACCTGACTGCGCCAGAAGGAGGGTTATATTTTTCGAGAGTATGTAGGTATGTATGTATGTATGTATAATTGTCTGGCACGCTCTGCAGCCTGAACGGCTCGATGGATTTTAGTTTGCGAGGTGTCGTTAGCTTGGTATTTACTGTAAAAGTGATATCGTAATAAAATAAAACTAAAAAAATAAAAAACGGTAATTTAAAAAACTAAAAAACCCGACTGCTTTTCTGAGTATTCATGATAAAGCCCTAAAACAAGAAAGTCGTTGTACCTGATTGCACTTAACTATATAATATTTTAAATACAAGATAAATTGTAGCAGTCAATGTTCCAAAAAGAGTAATAAACAGCAATTGATTTTTAAACAAATATACTAGCTTTTTCCCGCGATTTTGTTCACGTCAGGTAGTTCACTTCACAAATGTACGTAGGTAACTAGTAATTTTGTGCTTGCGATCAATGTCGTAACAATCTAATTCACTGGTTTTACTTTCATTTAAGAGGCCTGAAGGCCAAACAACAATTAACATCAGTAAAATGAGCCTAAATTATTATTTTTTATAACATAATACATCTAAGCTCTTACTGAAAGTTCCGTCAAAATCTGTTTTCGTAGATGTGCCCCGCCTCTCCAGAAATAAGTCCCTTTCTCGCCGGAAAATATAGAATAGAATAGACTAAACTTTATTGTAAACCAAAATAGTAACAATTTCAGTAGAAACTTAAATCTATGGGTCCAAGTTACTCATTATGTTATTAGCTATATCCCAATGTAAATTCCATCAAATTTTGTCCAACCGTTTCGAAGACTTACTTATCCCTTAGTTTGAAATCTCATTTCCGTGAGCAAATGAAAAGTAGCATTAGTTACTTTTTCATAACATTAACTATCAGTCTGTGGAAGTTCCTTCAAAATCAGTTTAGCTATTGCGGAGATTAATCGGAACGGTAGACTGACCTGGGGTCATGGGTTAGTTCCGAAAGGAATGCTCGGCCCCGGCACTGGGGTCATGGGTTAGTTCCGAAAGGAATGCTCGGCCCCGGCACGATAGGCTACGAAGGAACGGGGTAGGTTTTTAGTCAGTAAGAGTCTGACACTACTTCCCGCTCCGCCCAAGGGCGGGATTTGTCATTGGATGATTTTACCTACCACAAGAAAAAAAAAAAAAACGGTAGACTGACAAAAATTTTAAAATTCGCTTTTCTGTTACAGCTATCGATATATTGTCATAAGTATTTAGTATGAAAAATACTATTTTGATATTACAAACAGACACATCAATTTTATTTACTTATATTTATATGTTATTGTCAATCTGTATAATTCAGGTATTCTATACAATATACCTAGGCAATGTATATAGAATACCTGAGGCGTCGAGGCAATTTATGAAATATTATTAATATCATTATCCATTACAAACTTTACCTAGGTAATGTATAAAATTCCTAGGGATTTTAGAGATTACTTTCTCGTTCATCGGCAATAAAAATTTTCTATTACTGAAAATCAATGTATGTAAAAGGTGAGAGCAGGGGAGGTCTTCCTATACATCTCCTTAGATTACGTAATTTTAGTGCACCCCAATACGGATAGGTTAGGTTAGAAAGCTTAGCTTTAGCGTTTCGCTCCGCGGGAGCGGAGCTACCGCCTAAGCCTTCGTAGTTATTTTTTTGTTAACCACTCTGATATAGGAGCCTGACTTTAAAACGCGCAGACAGACCATTACTCGTACATATAGCCGAAAGAATTTTTAGTTTCACGTTAATTTCATAATGTTTCATTCTGATCGGGCCCTAAAATTACGTCGCCTCTTTCCCTGCTAGGTAAACTATAAAATTAATATTTTTTATACATTGTTTACTTTGCCTAGGATTGTATAGAATACAGGATTATACAGATTGCTGGTAACATATACGTAGATAGAATAAAGTGAACTACTCAATTTAATTTATTATTCATAAGAAAAAAAAAACAGTTTTAAGCATAGTGAATTCGTCAATTACAGAGCTGTACAGTACTGACAAAAAAAAAAGAAAAAACGTAGTGACTTAGGGGGTTTTGTGTGGCTATTTGAATATTTTTGGTAACAGCAATCAACCACAATAATTGTAGGTAGACTAGACAGTATCTACAGGTTATCTCAAAATATTTATTTATAAAAAAAAAAACACTTGTTGTTCACGCGTTAAATTACAAAAACAGAAACTGAAGAGATGGGACGAGCCCTTACGACGCGGGATGCGGTGTCCCAGGGCAGGTGTGTCGTGGCCGTGTCCTTGGACATTCCCAACGCCTTTAATTGCCTGCCCTGGAGTAGAATTGAGAGGGCTCTCCGGTACCACCGGGTGCCCGACTACCTCTGTCGTGTGATTGAGGCCTACCTGTCGGACAGTTATATCATCTACCCCGGTCACCAGGGAGAGTGGAAACGTCTTGAGATGTCGTGCGGTGTTCCGCAGGGATCGGTACTGGGACTACGTGCTAAACGGTGACTTCCCTGACGGGGCAACGTGTTCTACTACGCGGGTGACACGTTAATCCTAGCGCAGGGAGAGTTGTACCGGACAGTGGTCGAACTAGCGCCACGCAGGGTTGCGATAGTCGTTGATAGGATACAGCAGTTGGGACTCGAGGTGGCATTGCACAATTCCGAGGCCATGTGTTTTCACGGCCCTCGGAACGCACTACCACTGGTTTCTTAACTAACGGTAGGAGGAGTTCACATCGGCATTGGGTCGACGATGAAGTACTTGGAACTCGTCCTCGACAGCTGGTGGAACTTCAAAGAGCACTTCCGACGTCCTGAACCGGACTGGGGCTGCTCTCAAGCGGCTCCTGCCAACCTGAGGAGTCCAGACGCGTCCTGCCGGGGGCTCTACGCGGGAATCGTTCGGTTCATGGCCCTTTATAGGGCGCCAGTGTAGGCCCCGTCGCTGCATGCCCATTCTGGCGGGATCTCATGGTCAAATGGCGAGAGCGACTTTCGCAACGGCAGTAAGCCGAGGGGGCTTTGAGGCGTGGCTGGAAAGACCTCACAGCGTCTTCACCTAACGCATGATGCATGTGCTCACCGAACGTGGCAAGTTCGGTAAGTACCTGTACCAGACTCGTGCGGAGGAGACGCTCGGGTGTCGCCACTGTGCGGAATGCCCGGAGTACACGGTGGAGCACACTGTAGAGGCGGCGGCGATCTCTCGCGCCGGGCCTTGGTACATTCTATGGTCCGAAGCGAGGAGGGATGGCAGGCGGTCGCCTCCTTCTGCAAAGCAGTAATGCTAGAAAAGGATGAGGCCGACCTTATCAGGCAAAGGCAACGGGGCTCACCTCCTAGCTGCCGCCGGGATTCTGGTCCCGATTTTCAGCCACCGCAGGCACGGGCTTGCGGACGGCGAGCAATGGGTAACTCGCTATCCGACCGTCCGATAACCCACCGGACCGAGTCCAAGTCGTCGATGGCGCGTACTGTTCCCGTGTGCCTCAAGGAGCTGTCAGCAAACCGTAGAGACCCAGCCTGCAGGCTGCAGGGTCAGCTTCCGAAAGGAATACCCGGCCCCGGCACGATAGGCTACGAAAGAACGGGGTAGGTTTTTAGTCAGTAAGAGTCTGACACTATTTCCCGCCCCGCCCAAGGCCGGGATTTGTCATTGGATGATTTTACATACCATAAAAAAAAAAATGAAGATATGGGAAAAATATTTTTTTAATTAACATTATTGAATTTTTTTTCCTTCGCGGCTCTGGGCACTGTTCAAAGCAATCTCTAATTTTCATAATCATTGATTTCATAATAACCCAAGCTTGAATGGAAAACCTTGACCAGGAAATTATTATTATGGTTATTAATATTTTTTATCTCTTGTTCTATGTCACGCTTCTATACGAAACCATAAAACCGCCGCTCTATAGCCGCCCACGCTAAACTAGGCACGTGTAAGGCCCGGTATCGACCAAAGTGGAGAGACGAGAGGAGATGTGCTGCGAAGCTGGCAGATTATTTCCACCAAAGCGGAGAGGAGAAGTGTAACGACAAGGAGATGTGAGCTTTGTGTAGCAGAGAGGTGAGCTGTGAGAGATCGAAACCAGTCAAGTTCTGTCTACCAAAGGAAGACGTCATGTCGTTACAACATTTACAACTGAATTTGCTTGAAAATGAAGAATTAGAGGTTAAAGAAAACAATTAATTAGTTCAAAGCCAGTCAATCAAAAGTCGCTTTCGGGTGTGCGAGGCGCGGGGGGAAGGCAGCAGGGTGCGGGGTGCACGAGCGCGTGCGCCGCCCGGCCGCCCGACTAGACACTTCCCCGCTTTGCCACGCCGCTTGCAGCAAAAAAATCTATATAAAAATGAGACATCTCCACTCTTCTCCACTTGATCCATTTGCACCAAAGCTAAGCGGAGAAGAGATGTGGAAATAACGAAATCGGATTGGTTTATTCAAACATTCCTTTCGTATCCTCTCCTCTCTGCTTTGGTGGATACCGGGCCTAATTTAGCTCCGGATTGTGTTAGGCCCTATTCACGACTTCGGTCTTAGTGGCGAGCGGCGCGGCAAGCGGGGTCGTATCGGTAGGCGATTGGTCGGCACCGCTCAAGGCGGCCATAGCGGCGTGCGGTCGACCAATCGCCTACCGGTATCGCCCCGCTCGACGCGCCGCTCGCAGCTAAGACCGAAGTCGTGAATAGGCCCTTAGGCATTGTACTCACCAAACGTATTGGCCGCCGCCAACAATGAGTATGCTCCCTGTCAGCCCCAGTGTGAACGTGGACTCAAACCGCAGTACCTATGCGTTCTCACCAAGCCATCAAGATCACCAAGACAGTATGCTATAGCGTAGAATGCGTGACTTGTGTAAAGAAAAGAGTAGGCTTGTTAGGCGTAGTACAAAAATCGACCACCTAGAGTCAGCGACAACGTATTACGTAATAGCTTAGAGCTTAAACGCACAAGCGGCTAGCCGTGATGCGGCGTGCAGTATATAAAGTCTGCCCCAACCCGTATTCCGGCTAACCGTATCGTCTCTGTTCTGTAGCAGTTCTACGCATTTCGTCGACAGTGCTTCTAGAAATGTTGGACATGATGGACGTAGAAGAAATTGCTGTGGTTATTTATTTAAATTATCGTGAATCTCTGAAATGAAATTTTCTTCATCAAAATCCATGACACGAGCGCTTTGCATACAATGTCTAGCGACTGACTGGCTCGTAGACGGTTCACCACGAGTAACGGGCGGCAAAGAAATTAACTGTGCGGCAAAAAGTACTCTGTGTGTGTGCGGCTAATGTGGCGAACCTTTTTGCGCACACTGTGTTGTTGTGGACGGTTGTCTTTAAACATTTTAAGTAAATCTTATGGGATTTTTATAGTTGGAGGCAGCGGAGATGCGCGACCGAGTCATCTTCGAGGTGGGGGGGAAGCTACCCCCCGAGAAGAAAGAACAGGCTGTGGCCAACTGGGTGCAGCGTGCGAATATAAAGAAGAACGCTGCTCTTGCCATCAAAGTCATGTACAAGAAAATATTAGACATCCTAAAGAAGGTACAACTTATCTATAATATAACTTATATAATCTGACCTTGAGCCACTATGATATAAAGTAAAAATAAGTATATTTGTATGAGGCATTTGGTTTGTTTTTTTGGCAGACTCAATGATTAGTAAGTAATAAGTCAAATATTCCTATAATAAAACCAATTATTAACAATAAAAAGATATACAGGTACCAGACATAAGTAACAACAGCAAATTACTTTTAGTCAGTAAGTACCAAGGCAGACGACTAATTTCTTAGTAGAAGCTACCTATTTATGTACCTACTTTTTTCAAAAGAAATGCTACAATTATTGGGGCGAAGAAAAAATTTGGAATCGAAATTTGTTTGAATCAAAAATTTCTTAGCATGATTGGTTTATAAGCTTGCAATGTTTCCATTCTTGCTGGAACACATGTCTGAAGCCTAATTTGGGGCTCTAGGAAGGTATGAAAATGCATACCAGGGCCCTGGAACCAAAGCGAAGAAGGAACAGGGTAGGTTTTAAGTCGGTAAGAGTCTGACACTATCTCCCGCTCCGCCCAAGCCATACCAACCTACCATAAAAAATGTCTCTTCTCTGGGAGAGCGAGTTGAGTGTAATGTACCACACGGGCGTTCTGTAGTTTTGTCGAAACTACAGGAAACTTGTTAGATAGGTACTTATTTGTGACCATCACACACATAGGAAAAGTTACCGGAACGCAAGTTCCCTAAAGATTTTAGTAATGCAGAAAGTTCGCGCCTGTAAAAAAGTATGGAACAGTACCTCTACCATGAGTTTTAAGCAATAGTATTCGTCGCTACTCGATATCGACGCCGTAAATATTTTGTATGGCAAATTTTGCAGCGCCTCTAGCGGTCACTTGCAGAACCAAAATTTGCCATACAAAATATTTACGAAGTCGATATCGAGTAGCGACGAATACTATTGCTTAAAACTCATGGTAGAGGTACTGTGTGTGCGCTAACTTCCCCTACTACAATATAGGGTGACTGGTAATTAGTGACCGTTACTTAAATACGTATTTGTAGTCATGATAAAAAAACAACTTTTACTATGAGACCAAACCTGAAATCGTGAGTGTAAAGTAGCTGGACCTTTAGAACGCCGAGTTTCTTAGCAGCTACCTTGGCTTTGGATTCAATGAACCGCCCAAAATAACGAAAATGAGAATTTAGAGAGCCTTTATAAATATTTTTACGTAAACCACGTGTTTACCACGCAAGCTTCAGAGCTTGCGTGGTAAACACGTGGTTTACGTTACTTTTTTAGACAATGACGCAAAAGTAAAACAAAAGAGTATAGAAAATAAATAAAAAATGTGATAAACTTACCACAGTAATATTTGTTTGTCACCCTGAAGTACCTTTTTAAAATATTTTCTTTACACACACAGCAAAAACATGGCATTATGGCTACCGCGACAGTGATTTTGATGTAAGTGATACTGTTGCCAGAATAGGAAAAGATATTTAGACCACTTTAACCCGGGGTCATGGGGGTGGAAAAGTGTTACACGTTCGTTGGGGTGGGTCTCACAGACCCGTTCATAAGATAACAATTTATCCAATACTTTATAAATAATTAAGTTAATATATTATTCGTGTTTAGTATTTGAGGTATTCATGTAAGTAAATGAAACACAAAACTCGTAGAATTTATTTTTAAAACATATTTATGAGACCTTTAAAAAAATAACGACAAATATCAACAAAATAATATAATTCAATAATTTATTCATCATTTTCAATTTCACATTATTCTCTTAATCTATTTTTTTTTACATACAATTCATAGCAAATCGCTTAAGAGATAACGTTGATGACTGTACTAGTATGAATTGTGACTCAGTTGACAGCGTCCTCCTCCCTATATTAAAATTATAATAAAATCTTTTTCTTTTACTTAAATGTAATTATTTTATTAATTAACAGTCAGTTCTATTGCTTTAGTGGCACTTTTCTACATCATACATATCCTGGTCTCACAACGCAGAATCAGAGTCAGACTTATGTAAAATCGAAAGAATACGTTTCCGTTCTGCCTCTTCTCGATACATGTTTTTACTAAGTACCTTCAAAAAACTCAGAAAAAATACATAAAACTAAATATTATAGTTTTATGTATTTTTTCTGAGTTTTTTCACAACAAATTCAAATCAACAAATTCAAATGTAAACGACAAAAAAAATATAAATGGATAAATACACGGATAATAAACAAAATAACATCTACACAAAATGTCGCAAAATTGCTACACTAACTGCGGGGATGGGTCTCACATACCTTATTCAATTTTATGCACGCGGAACTCCTACTACTGCTGTCGCATGACTAACGGGTCAAGTGCAATGCATAGAACAACTCAATAGCTCCAGCTATTGAAAAGATCGGCAACATCGCACGCATACTAACCGAACTACAAGCGATATATAATGTGACGGGTCTTACAGACCCAACCCGCATGACGCCGAGTTAAATAATTGTTTCAATTAATGCGTGTTTAATGCGTGTTACTAGCCCTGAGTAACGGAACGTCATAATTTTGTGACGGAATTCGTTTAATTAAAATAAATTCTGTAATAGAAATGATTTGCGAATAAAATTGGTGCTATAGGATGATTACTTGATTCTTCGTAATTAATACTGCAATTGTCAATCTGTTCATCTCCGAAAATGTGTATTGATCAATGGGACACTAAAAAAATCTATGAGCATATTTATAACAATGTTTTAAAATTAAAAATATATTCTCTTTTAATGAAAATTAAAGTTAAATTCAAGTAAAATCTTCATATTATTAATATGTTTGAATACTAAAAGGGAAAAAGACAACATGTCATAGTATTAGATATTTATTTTTATATGAAGTAGCAGGACAAGAAAATATAGTAAATGTACACATTTTCTGAGTATGACCCTTTGAATGTTTACTGGGCGCTTTATAAACATTGATTGATAAGCAAAACTAGATAAATGTACCTCAACCCATATTTTCTCGCTAAAAACTGTTGCCAGATCCATAATTCATTGTGAGGCAATTGAGTGCTCGCATTTTCACACGTATTGTTTGTTTTTTGCTGGCAGATTTCCCGATTTTTTTCAATGACTTCTCTCGCTCTAGGACGAAGCGGGAGGGTTCTGTTCCACACAACCCAAGGCCAGTAGGCTTCGGCCCTGCTGGGCCCCTACAGTTTTGCTGAACTCTCCTTAAGGCGCGCGTCAAACACCACGCGCCTTCGACGACACGATCTTGGACTGGATGGTTACCGGAATACCGGACAGCGAGCTACCTATTGCTTGCCGTCCTTGCAACTACGCCTTCGATGGCTGGAGGTTGAGGTCGGAATTCTGGTAGCTGGTACAAGAAGAAGGTCGTTGCCTCAGGCGTGGGGCCGCCTCCTTCGGTAGCATTGCTGCTTTGCTGAAGGAGTCGACCGCTTGCCATTCGTCCTCACTCCCCGGACCATGGCTACTAACAGGTCCCGGCTGGAGAGGTCACTTAAAAAAATAATCAAAATCTTTTTATTTCACTATAAGAAGCTAGTACACGGTTTTAAATTGGAATTTCCTATGGAGAAGAACCGGAAAGAGACTCCATGGTTACTCTTTTGAAAAAATGATTGATCTTACAATATTTCTATATTACATTATTAATAATAGATATTATGTAAGGATAGTGTAGATCAGTCTATACAGTATCCAGTAGCACAATAAAAATAATTGTCATAGGTAATGAAAACGTGACTCGTAATACGAAGTACCTTAAGAATTCGCGGAGTCTACAGTGTTCTCACATTCACATTATTTAAAAAAAGGCTATAACAAAACAAAGGCAAAATCTTTGCCGCCGAATCAGGTGCAGGAACCCCACAAACTTCATGTCCGGTGAGGACCTGAGTCATGTGGAAGGAAAGGACACCATGACGTCTTACTAGCCACTCCTCAAAGACGACTTACCACCATAATTATGGTGTACCCACCCTTACATATGTAAGATACTGTCTCCGAATACTTGCTGCAGTACCTAAATAGCAAGCAATGGAGAATGATTTTCCGTGTAGGTTTGGTATCCGCAATTTCAGGTGTAAAATCGCTAGTAATAGTATTATGTACTTACTGCTATGCTACTATTATTAATAGTATTTAAGTGTAAGCTCGACACAGAAGACGGGACACGTGCTCGAACTTGGGTACCGACGAACCATGAATTTAATTCGCTTCCGAAATAGAGTAGTCCTGCGACAATAATTATTATTACTAGCGGACGAAGTAACGTCGTATATAAAACAATTGTCCGATCTAGTCATCTGTAGCGAGAACTGATTTGGTCGGCGGATTTGGTCCGTCGAACCAAATTAAGTACTTATTCACATCACTTTCTTGCAAATGCCAAATTATATGACATGTTAACCTAAAGTAAAGCAAGCCATTAATGCCCTGGGCTCCCTAGCCGGGTAGTGATATTGCATTGAATTTTATTACTGCCCGCTGCTCAATAATGTGATTTAAATTTACATAAAAAATAATTATTGGGATAAATTTTAATATAGAGGTATAATAACTACAAAATTAAAAATTTAATAAAACCCCCGACAGTCCTTGTCATTAATATGAAATGTATATAACAGGTCAAGACGAATCTAATGAGCACAAACTTGATGGGTTTACTAATAGGCATTCCAAAGTTCCATTAGCCACCTCCCAGTTCTAGTATCAGTTCCTTGTCATCATGAGAAATGTATAGCATTGGTTAAGGTGAATCTAATGAGCCCAAACTTGATAGGTTAACTATGTTAATAAGTATTCCAGGGTTCTTACCTTCGAGCTCCATCATCAGACCAGCTCAATGGCACCAGATTGTACACGAGTATTTAAAATATTAGGTCACACATATGTTTAAAATAAAGCAAATACCCATTAATTCATTATTTCCCAAGAGGACGCCGGCGTCCGCATACCTATTGTCTTTCTATTGTGTCTCTAATTACGCTATTCAACAGGTTAAGTGTTTAAAAACCCTACCGAAGTTAACAAACGAGCTGACCTTGAACACCTTCACAGATCTTCACAAATTAAGATTAATATAGCTGAGAACCATATCGATTACGTCAGCTTTCAAACAAAAAAAAACCGCATCAAAATCGGTCCATTCGTGTAGGACCTACGGTGCCACGGACAGACACACAGACAGACAGAGAGACACGTCAAACTTATAATACTCCTCTTATCTGTCGGGGGTTGATTAGGTACTATAGGCTGCACTTAATTAAATAATCTTAATTTTTCTATTAATATTTTCTAAATAACTGTATCAGTATAAACTATATAAACTAAGTAGATAGTATAAATGTTACCAGCTTAATATTTTATACTGTAATATATGTACAAAGTATCAAATCAACTTGTTTTAATAATTAAATATCAAAATATACCAAAAAAAAACCGGATTCGGCGATATTGGTTGAAAGGTTTCATACAGCTGAGCCGTAAAATATACGAAATATTTACTTGTCCACGAATATTAAAAGGATAAAAGAAAAAGTGTGTAATAACCACGGCCCACCTGGTGCCGGAACTCTTATTTATTTCCCTAATTAGATAGGTGCTTCTCGCTAATTAACTATGTACATATTTCCTGCACGACTTTACCGTAGGCTTTTTCGACGATGTTTCATTTCTTTGAATTTATTACTTAATGTAAGTTCTTGATGAGGGTATAGATTTGCCGTCTTCTCCTTATTAAAATGGGCAGTAACAGCAGGTTGTTAAGTAATTTGTATGATTTATATATCCTTTATTTTACATAATTTAAGTAACACATGATATTAAGGGGGTCCTTGCCCATCGTCAACGTCGAGCATGGTATAAAAGCTTGTTGTTGCTTTATCTAACTTAATCCAACGTGATGTTTGATGAAAAGGCAACGCGAAAAAAGAGAGATAACGCCTGAAAACTCTGTTGGCATTAAGTAATTCCGTGATTTACTTGAATATTTCAACAAAAATAATTCGTGTTTTTTTTAAACCTTAGAAAACTTTTCGTCTTTTAAAATCCAGATTAAATGTGTGAGGCTTCTATAGAAGTACTTTTTATATTTTTCATGTATGGGTACATTATGGAGGGCCAAAGTCCGCGTAAAATAGCAGATTTTCAGAGGTCTTTACTGTTTTACACAAAATGTTTTTGAAGAAAAGCCTAGATAAACACAAGACATCTGTATATCCAAAATACCTGGAGAAAGATGTGTAAGAAGATTATAATCACGTAAGAGCTGTTGTATGAAAATGTACCTTGAGTTGGCCGCTCTTCACATAATAACGGCGAGTGGTTGTGTATGTATGTTGTGCAAGTTTGTTGCACTTTTATGGCTAAATGGGTTTGCAATAAATTGGTACTAGAATAGCTTATGTCCTAGATTAGGAAAACACTAATTTAATACTGGCGACGCCGCAGGCGGCAGCTAGTAACATTATAAAGGCTGAAAAAATCGTAGGTATGTGTGTATATTTTTTATACCTTCACGCTCAAACGAACAAAACTTTACAGTAATGTAACTTGTACATCGGAATAACATACAGATTATAATATAATTTAGGATTCTATTATAATTTGCCAGCTGCGGTCTTCCTGTCCAATTATAATTTACGTGTCTTCAGGCTAGAGTGAATAGACTCTCCAGTCAAGCGCCGGTTTATATCAATCAATATATATATAATTATTATTTCGTATCTAATTATATTAATTTTATTCCAAATCATTTATAGGATTCGTCCTACTTCACAGTCGTGTTAGAAGCATTGAAACTGGATTGCCGGGCACAGGGCAAGTGCCTGATGGGTGCCACAGAGATGGGTCAGCTCGCTATGGAATATTTGGATGACAGGAAATTCGAATACAATAAACTAGAGAGAGAAATCAAAGCGAATATGAAAGAAAGAGAAAGGACGTTGAAGTTGGCGCGCAGGGAAGTGGCTTATTTAACGGACTCATTCCCCAACCTTATAAGGAAAGAGGTAAGTAGGACAAATGCTATTTACGTAATCTAAAGAACTCTCGTACTGCATTTATATAAGTTCACCCGATTTACGTCAACCTGGAGTTGTTTGGTTTAAAATTTAGTTTTTTTATTTCTGACTTGTTTTGTTCAACACTGCGTAAGTTGATTGCAGCAACTTGGAATGGTTTACCTTTTACACTTTTGTGTTAAATTAATATTGTATAAACTTTGTTTTTAATCGTTTTTAGGGTTTCGTCGTTCGAGAGAGCAGTGGTGGCCGAGTGGTAACGCCCCCGACTTACGAGTTGTAGGTCGCGGGATCAAACCCAGCCAGGCGCATTAATTTGTGTAATTTATTTCATCACCACTGCTTTCAAAACCGTGAAGGAAAACATTGTGAGGAAACCGGCATGTCCAAGAACTAAAAATTCGAAAACATATGACATTCACCAACCCGCACTGGGCCCGCGTGGTGGATTACGGCCCTAATCCCTCTCTTAGAGAGGAGGCCTGTCTCCCAGCAGTGGGAACATTAAAAGGCTGATGATGATAATGATGATGTTGAGGGTTTCGTACATTATGACACCCTCAAGGGAATTAAAATTCATAAATTACTTAGCGGTTAACCTAGAGCCCTGAAATTTGGCATGAAGTAAGGTCTTATAACACAAGTATAGTAATAAATCGGAATACCGAAAATTTGTAGTTACGTCACAAAAAAAAAACTTTATCCGAATCGGAAAAATCTTCGCGACTCGTTTCGGGAATTGAACTATTTACATAAGTTAGTTCGTACAGAATACTCAGTGTACGAGTACGACCCGCATTTGACTAGATTTTATAGAGCTTTTTTTTTATTCTTTATTTATAGAGCTTTTTACATTATAGTATCATCTTGTTACTTTTTAAGGTCAGTTCAACTAAAATGTACTAGCTATGTAAATTTGAGGTGTACGCTACGTTTGAAGCTCAAAGCTAGTAAAATGAACTCGACTATGAAGTCATTTAACCGCTTGCTTAAATGATATGTCGGAGATTTGGTATTTATTTGTACATCTCTGTAATCTAATATATATTGGCATTCGTATTTACTATTGACATTGTATACCTATCGTCCTTTGAAGTCTGTATATTGAGATTAGTCGCTAGCATGTGTAATTACGTAATACGTAGGTACTTCCTAGATTTTGACCTTCATTATCGGCTTTGCCGACTGGTGATAAGCTACAGCGTGTATTGCTTTTTCCAAAATTAACCGATTTGATTTCTAAAAAAACAACATTGAGTTTTGGAAAATCTAATGATGCAGTTTTAGTTATTATTAAAATTGTACCTGAGAGAGACTCCTTTAATTATTTATTGTTATTCTTTTTAGTTTTAGATTTGGTTATCCACGCTCGTATGTTTTATAATGGTGCTTACCTCTTTTTTAATTACAAACGCCAGTAATTCAACTATCAGTGTTTGTTCATTTAAGAATTCTATACGTACATAAGTATAACGTGTCTTGGAAAAAGCGGGGCTCGCTGATGTATAAATAACTCTCAGGCACAAGTATACCGAATTCGGTACACTTCTGTACAAGCTAACTTAAACCTTATTTTCACTACGTAATAAGGTTTAAATTAGCTGGTATGAGATGTATTATATTTAGTACACGGGTGCCTGAGAGGATAAATAAGTTTATCAATGCATTCCAATCCTTCCTATAGGAAGCAACAAACCTCGACGATTTATATGAAGACGACGACGCCGGAAGTCAACACTCTTTGCACGGGGAACTCGAGGAAGTTATGAATATTTGCAAACGGTTGCAAAAATCCTGTCTGGTCTCTTCATTCGATCAGATTCTTTTGAGGTGAGTCTACCTATCTGTCAACAAGTAGAAGGTAAGGTTGAAGGATTAATTGTTTTAATGATATTTATTTTGAAAAGGTTTTAAAAACCACTTTTTAACGTAAATTTTTTAGGGTTTCCTCAAAAGGAAAAAACGGTACCCATAAAGGATCACTTTACTGTCCGTCTGTCTATCTGTCTGTCAAAACCCTTTATCTCAAAAACGCATGGCGGCATAGAGTCGAAATTAAAACTATATACTCACATCTGTGGCCCCTTGAAGCTGTAAAAAAAACAAGATTCTATCTTAACGAAACAAAAAGATACAGCTGTTTATGTCTCAAAAAACGTACTTATACATATATCAACGCTCTGACAGGAATCGAAATTCATAGGGTACTTTCCGTTGACCTAGAACCCTAGAATTTGGTATGAAGAAAGTTCTTATAGCGCAAGTATAGGAATAAATGTGAAAACTGTAAATTTATAGTCACCTCGCAAAAAAAATCGATTTTGAAAAATCTTCGAGACTCGATTCGAGAATTGAACTATTTACATAAGTTAGTTTGTACGGAACCTCCGTGTGACAATCCGACTCGCACTTGTCCAGTTTCTCGTCAACTGGATGAGGTCGGTGTTCCCTAGCTAACTACTCTGAGAAGAAACACCGAAACAAAATCAGGGGTCAGACTCTTTTAAAGTCCATACAGCAAATACACCGTTAAATTTTGGTCTTTTTAATCCCGCGGAGTGTCATATCGGTACACGAAACACTATCGATTTGTAAAGATAAAAATGAAAAATAAAGTACTTTTTTTTAAACTCGAATTAATTTAAGCTTGTAAGAAATTAATTTCTTTAAGTAAACGTCAGCTGATCGAGGAAAACTCCCTAAAAGGTCATTGACGCGTTTACTTAAAGAAATTAATTACGTACATGCGTATATTAATTCGACTATTACAAAAAAGTACTTTATTTTTTAATTTTATCTTTGTAAATCAATAGTGTTTCATGTACCAAATCGACTCTTCACGGGATTAACCCTTTGAATTGATAGGTGTTCGGACACCGGTGTCCGCTTGGGGCTTGAGTAATAACAGCCAAAATTTAAACGGTGTATATGTAATGGTCAAAGTGATTGATCTCTATGATGAAATGGACGGTATGCGGTAGGCGCTTCGTTATTTATTAAAATATCGTAGCATGTGTGTTGAAATAGATGCTATTGAATGCCAGCTTTTTTTCTTTTTGACGTTGTATATTTATTATTTAGTTATTCGACAAAGATTAGTTCGAGTCTCAAAAGTGTCCGGCACCGCATACCGTAACGTTGCGCGTTCCAATAATGATAACAAACCGATATGACGACTCTCATCAGTGAGCAAACAGCTGAAGGAGGAAGGTCCAAGTTTTATTACTAGCTACACAAAAACCAAATAAAAAGATGGCGAAGGCGATGTTAGAGGACTGTCGGTTTTCATTATAATCTCGGCGAAGCGACTTCAAATAATTTTTAATTAAAAATAAATATTGCCTGTATATTGTATATTAGGTTGATGAAGACATAAAATCTTGACTTGAATTATGGTAATAGCTTTTGAATTTGGGCCTCTACGAACGAGTCCCAAGATATTACAGCTGTATGGAAACACTATTATATATATTTTAGCTAGTTCCCGCAACTTCATCTGCGTCAGACACGTAAAATAGCACAATGACGTTTGGTCACAACCGGCAAGATTTTTTTACGCGGATCCCAAATTCATTATCTAAAACAAAAGTTACCTAAGTTGCCTTATGACATCGTCTATCTGCCATTGTAAATCTCGTCAAAAATTATTCTGTCCTTTCGGAGTTTAGCCGGAACAAAAAGACAAACAGACAAAAAAGAGAGACTGACAGAAAAAGATGTAAATATTGTATTTTTGTTATACGAGTATATAAATTTTACGTGCATTTATTAAAAAAATAATATGTTGACTGATAAACAGACACTTCAATTTTATTTATTAACCTCTCGACGGAAAAGAGGGGTGTTATATGAATTGACTGGACAATAAATTAACTGCAACACGCTTGTGGAGTGCCTGTTCGCTCGCTCGCTCGTCTTAAACATCAGCTCCTACCGGTTCTTGTTATCGAACTAACTATATCGCTTTATTGGGTGAAGGTTGAAGGAACAACGTTACCAGTCGGGGCGGCTGATGATGGCGCTGGCGCTTAACAGTGAGAAGCGCGATGCGTTGGTGGAGGACAAGAAGCACGCGGCCCTGATGTTGGACACCTTGAAGAACGTTGGCCAGGAGAGGACTAGTCAGTGAGTACGCAATTACCCCCACTTTTGGAGTTTAGAAAATATCGATCTTCTAATTTTAAGTAATGTAAAGAAGAGAATAGATTTTGATTCAATTGAGAAACCCGCCTTTATTCCCAAAATCTGCATTAAGCATTTGAAGTTGAGTGTCCATCAACCTGTACTATCACCTGAAAATCTGTTAAAAGGCATTAAAGTAGTGTGAGGTCTAACTAAAAAACTCAGTTGAGAAACCTTGCCTTTATTTTTTTAAACTATCTTAATTATGATACCGGAACTTTCCCGGTTAATATTTCGGTACAAAAAGCAGCTAGCTAGATAGCTAAATAATTGGGAAGAGTCTTCACACACATTTTGAACAACACTACTATGCTCGACATAGGATTTGAAAACAGGATTCCACACTACGAATACAGCGGTAGTAGTAAGTACTACTACTGTAAATGATAAATGATATTTGTTTGCAAGTAGGTTTTAAAAACACTTCTACATGTCAATATTTTTGTTTTTCGTCAGTTTAAACTAGATGAGGCCGGTGTTTCCTAGCTGACTACCATGAAAAGAAACACCGAAACAAACTCAGGGGTATTCGTAAGTAGTATGGAATCCTGTCCAGTTGTAACTAATTAGACAAACGAAGAGAATATTTTTTTACGTATTACTATCCCTGTCCCTGTTCGAATACTACATAATAATAATAATATAATTAATTTCAACTTTTGATTTCAAAAGTAATCAGAATTTGTGCACACGGTTGACACCGTCAAACTGATTCGTTTGTATATAATATTACTTTCATTCTACCTTAACAAAAAAACATATTCATTCCCTGTCGAGAAAAGCATCGCATTTCGGGACAATAAAATAGATAATTAAAAACAAAATTGTCAGACAAAAACATAATACATACGGAACCTTTTTTAGAATGGGTCGCATACAAAGAGGATTGTCATACGTTTTAATTTCTGGTTTGATGCTCATTAATGAGCAGAAATGTTACGGATTCGGAATGGGAAAATAATATGCCATTTTTGCGGATTTTGTGCTGCTGCTAAATGTACCTACTTGAATTATTGAGCAGAGATAACAGCTAGAATCGCCTCAACTAGGATCTACGTGACTCTATGCTTAAAGCCTTTTGAAGCTTTTAAATTTCTGTTAAGTGCTACGACTGCATAAAAGTGAATAGTTAATGAAGTGAGAGTGTGCATGCACAGTGTAGATGGCTGTAGTAGGTTCGGCGTAGGACATGTATTTTACATGGAGCGACTTGCTATATGACCTTTTTATCCCATCGATACGTCTAGGCAAGAGTAGCGCCAATTTTCCTTGCTTCTGATTATCCGTAAGGACTGTCAAAGATTCACAAAAGACTGTCGGGACCGAAGGCTTCACGTCAGATGCAGATCACTATTCTGTATTTACTATGATGCACGTGTGTGTGTGATGTTGTAGTACGTGTAGCAGTAGAGAAAGTTTTATGTTACGTTTACATGTGGGCCCAGCCTCGGCCAATCGCCATTGTGTTAACGGGGTTTCCACGTTTATACAATGGCTACACGTACAACGTAGAATTATAACGAGCATGGCGACGCAATATTTGCAGGTAGCACTGCATCACTGCTTACCATCAGGTGGGATTGCAGTCAAGCACTAGTTTAAAACAAATTAAAATAAAGGTAGCGGTTTGCACTTCATTAAGATTAGATGTAAAAAGTTGTAATTGCGCTCTGCTAACTGCTCCGTGACCTAATTTTTCAAGTTAAATTATTATTATTACTCTTTGATGTAACACAAAGTTTGTTGCCCTTTTTCTTTTAATTCCTCAGTAATGATAGTAAAACAGACGTTTTCTGTCTATTTTATTGTAGTTATTTGAAGCTACTATCATTTACCTGTTCATACACAATATGACGTAGTAACTGATTGAAATTTCATTATTTAGTTATAATTTCAAAACATTATTATCGACAACTAATAAAATTAATTTGTTTCTGCAAAATTGCGTGGCTTTTAGCCCCAGGCATACTTCAATCAATTTGTTCGGTTTATGTGCCATGACAGCTATTAAAAATGATTCGTTGATGTAACGAGTTGGCGAATCGGTGATGTGTTGCTTTTATATTGAATGCGTTTTGTTATAGTTATGTAGAAATCAATAATAAAAATGAAGTGATGGAACTATTTACAAATGAATTGTAACCTAACGGCTGTCGCCGTGTCCTTGTAGGGGCGATCGGCGGCGGCGATCTTTCGCGCCGGGCCTTGGTTCAGGCCATGGTCCGGAGCGAGGAGGCATGGTCCGGAGCGAGGCGGTCGCCTCCTTCTGCGAAGCAGTAATGCTAGCAAAGGAGGAGGCCGACCGCATCAGGCAACGGCTCTCACGCTGCAGCCGCAGCCGTAATTCCGATCCCGATTTTCGGCCACCATAGGCGCGGGCTTGCGGACGGCGGGCAATGGGTAGCTCGCTGTCCGTCCGGTAAAAGTCCGGACCGAGCCTAAGTCGTCGACGGCGCGTACTGTTCGCGCGTGCCTCAAGGAGTTGTCAGCGAATTGTAGGGGCAGCAAGGTCGAAGCCTGCTCTGTGGCTCTGGGGAAGTATGAAAATGCATACCAAGGCCCCAGAGCCTTGGGCTTGGTTCCAGAACCAAGGTAGTGAAGGAACGGGGTAGGTTTTTAGTCAGTAAGAGTCTGACGCTATCTCCCGCTCCGCGGGAGATGTCATTGGATGGTTTTACCTACCATAAAAAAAAGAAACTTAACGACTATCAAAATCTACAAATGATAGTCAAGACTAAGCTTGACGTACTTTTCTGTGACACGGAGACCTCGGCATGTAGTTTTTTTTTTAAGATGAGGAATCATCCTATGACATTTCCCGCCCTATAAAGCGAGAGGGCGTGTCAAACTTTTACTGATTAAAATCATACCAATGTTTCTTCTTTTCTTGCGTTCCAGTACCCAGGGTTTCCCTTTCAGAAGCCAACTCCTGGCTTCAGTAGGCTTCAACCCTGCTGGGCCCCTACAGTTTTGCTGAAATTTCAGAGATGCACCTAGGACACTACACGCCGTCTGGTCGGTTAACGGACGGGCCAGACGGCGAGCTACCCACTGCTCGTCGTCCGCAAGCCCACGCATATAGTGGATGGACATTTACTGGTCTACCGGGACAAGCGTTGGTTAATCTTAGAGACCTCCGACCCTTGTGGCTATGACTACTTAGCCACGAACTCTCGGATCATTTGACTTGATTAATTTGATTGGCCCGGATTATTTGGTTACGGCAACCGGGTTTTAGTATTTTCGGATTCCGATTTCGCCATAGCGTCGCTTAGCAAGTCTTATAATCGATATTTTAAATGATGTGCGATAATTTGATCGGTGAGTCACATGTTGGTCTAGAAACTTTCATACCAGTTACGCCACTGGTATGAATGCTTCAGTCCCCCTGTATCAAAAGTTCCACGGGGACCCCATTTCAAAAGACCCACGGGGGGCCCCATACAAAAAAAAAGGTGATTTTTTACAAATGCTTGGTTTACCCGACGGAGCGGTTGAGGATAACATGTTGCAAATTTTTGGCTATTTTTGTATAATTAATACGGCAGATACGGCAGTAGCGAGTACCTACCCTGTCTCATACACACCTAGATAATACACCGTTAAATTTTGGTCGTCTTAATCCCGCGGAGGGCCGATTCGGTATATGAAATACTATCGATTTGAAAAGAGAAAATTAAAAAATAAAGTACTTTTTTTAAACTCCAATTAATTTACGCATGTACGAAATTAATTTCTTTAAGTAAAAATCAGCTGAGCGAGGTCAATGAATGTAGGTAGTTAGTACGCAACGACCGACAACTATCTACAAAGTCATTGACTCGTTTTCTTAAATAAATTAATTTCGTACATGCGTATATTAATTAGATTTTTTGAAAAAAAGTACTTTATTTTTTCATTTTTTCTTTACAAACCTATAGTATTTCATGTACCAAATCTACCCTCCGCGGGATTAAAACGACTAAAATGTAACGGTGTATAATAGTGGTTAGCTGCACTGTCGCATTAGGTTTTAAGGCCTGTAAAGATAGATGTAAAGAGGATAAATAAATAAAATAATCTAAAATGATTTGTCCTGAATGATTGATTGTCAACGTAAAGCCTAAAATAGAAATCGTAAAGACCTGAAACTTGGAGGGCATATTCTTTGTACAGCGTAGGCATCTGGAAAGAGAGGGCTTTTCAAAATTGAGGTTTTTTTTTTATTTTTTTCTCGTGGGCGAAGTCAGTAGCTGTAGTTAGGACGTTTATAAACTTATTTGTATTCCATTGGGGGCGTCAAAAATTACAGAACACCGCCTGTTTCTGTTCCTTCTCATTCTTTAATTCCTGTAACTGGGATGCTCTAGAGCTTATTTACAACCAATATTCAACATTATTTTTAGGATAAGCGAAACCCGAAATACGTGTCTACTATTTGTATGTAAAGAATCTATGTACAAACATAACTGTAAAATCAAAAATCACAAAGTTATAAGCTTGTTATGTTACTTGGTTGTCCGCATAATTACATGGTCACCGGGCCATCCGAGCGACTAAGGGGTGGTTTTGATCACGCAGCCAGCTGTGCGCTGGCCTCTAATGCCCGCTATACCTACCTGCCGTGACCTGTGTTGTACTTAGTGTCAGTGGTGTCCTACTTACTTCTTTTAAATATTTTGGAGAAAAAATCTAACAAGGTGTGAAAAAAATATTGGAATCTACTCAGTTACTGATTCTGAACAAACTATATTCAGGTTTTGCTATTATACTATAAATAATTTTGTGTAACGGTATACATACATAGATAGCCATTCGATACGGACCAAGTAATGTCGACGGCAAGTTGTGTTCCACGCGCAAATCAAACAGCTGTCAGCAACATTGACGGACGGGGCTTGCTAGAGCTGTACCTCCATTTCGGTTCTGCAAGTGACCGCTAGAGGCGCTGCAAAATTTGCCATACAAAATATTTACGGCGTCGATGTCGAGTAGCGACGAATACTATTGCTTAAAACTCATGGTAGAGGTACTGATGCCAGCCAGGGTTGCGTCATTGTTCGAAAGAGATACTGTGTGAACGAAAAGGGCAACTGAAGGAACTTAGGTGAGCTCTATTCCTTCGTGTTTCACCCAGAAAGATTTTTTGAAAAGGTAAGAACGTAAAGGCTAACTGAAGGACACAAGTGTGGTTTTAGTCAGTAAAAGTCTGCCACGGCCTTCCGCTCCTCCGTAGAGCAGGTGAAAAAAAAAATCGTCGTCCTCACTTACATGAGGCTCGAAGGCTAGATTTAACTTTATATCTACAAGATATATTGAAATAAACATTATCGACAGGTGTAAATTAAACTCACCTTTGTTAAACTGTAGTTTACTGTTAAACTGAAATGTAATCAAGCCGCGTTTGTGATGCGCTACCGGAGCAGCATCTCGGTTGTACGATATTGTTACTCTGTGGTTTCGTATATATCCCTTGAAGCGGCACTAAATTCTCGAATGCTAGCAAATTCGCTGCCTTAGGTTGTGTTTACGGAGATGTGGTGCGTTGGGCGTTTCGTCGTACATTGGAGCAGCGGGCCGCGTCATCGCTCGCGCAAACACAAATATATGGCAATGTACGACGGACCGCCCGACGCGCCGCGCAACGCGCCGCGTCTCCGTAATCTAGCATTAAGGTTTGTATTTATGAGATTTATTTATGTTTAGACTACAATAATACTTTACTTACTTACTTTTTCTATTTTTACCCGTGAGAACCTGCAATTGGCTCATGTCTCATGTATTTTTAACCGACTTCAAAAAAGGAGGTTCTATGTTCAGCTGTATTTTTTTTTGTATGTTTACCGATTTTTCGGTCAATTGGCCACCGATTTTGAAAATTATTTTTTTCATTGAAAGGTTGTGCTAACCAAGTTAGTCCCATGGGAATATTGTTATGATCTGATGATGAACTTGGAAGATATGGAATGAAACTCCTCTGAAAATCACAGCAGAACTATCGTATCAAGTAAAATTGGCTTGGGTTATTGGAATTGTTATGAAACAGTTTAATGATTAAAAAAATTGATGCCTTACTTAATTTTATAGAACTTGCACAATATTTAAGTTTGGCTAAGGGTACCAAAACTAGAAAGTGTAAAATAATAAACCTATAACAAAAAAGAAAAGAAAACAGAACGACTTCCGAAATTAAAGATAAGTATTTTGCACTTTTTGTGTTTTTTTTTTTTTCGTTGAAATCGATTGCATTATTTTTGTAAAAAGTTTTTTTTATATAATTATTCTTTTGTTATAGCGGTTGGTTCTCCTACCTACCCTATAGCATAAATATTCTCAGTCGTCTTTTGTTTTGAGGGGGACAAGATGACCGCCTTTTTAAAGGAGAATACCGATTTTATGTGGTCACCGTCTAAAAACTTGGTGCGACATCAACCAAGCTTTTACACTCGTATTTATAAAGACGTATTAACTTGTTACTAAGTAAAATCTTATGAAGTCATTACTTGACATTTGAAATCTGCATTCAAAATTCAAATTTTCTTAACTATAGAATACAAATAGTAGTTACTTATACTCAAGTATTTATACGCATGTACGAACGGTTGCCAGAAAATGTTCCGCGGGTTGGCCGGTCATAAGTCGCATAGTGCCTTGAACATCTGGCCAGAGTTAAATGCACACGTACTTACTCTTACTACCGCCTGCGCCCTGTTTTAAAGATCAAAGCCGTTTTAATGAGTAGGGAAAACAAGTGAAAATAGTACATTTTGATACAAGTGAGGAAAGTTTGTCATTGCAGCCGAGGCGAAATTCACCCGAGCCCTACAGGCGAATAAACATTTTTTTATATTTAGTTTTTAGGATTTTTTTGGTAGTTTAATAATAGAAAAGAATAGAATAAAACTTTATTGTACACCAAGAAAGTTACTTAATCAGTACTAAACTTAAATCTCTGGGTACAATGGCGGTCTTATCGCTTAAAGCGATTTCTACCAGACAACCTTAGGATGGATCGTAAGAACTAAAATAAATACAGGGGGTAGTCTGCGGTGTACTAATAAGAAAATAAATAAATAATATTCTTATAGACTAATACCACGAGTGTTTCTTGCGACTATTATATTCTTTTTCATTATGTTCATATTTCATTGTTCAGATAAACCTCAGATGGTAACAGTTTCCTGTTTGTAGGTAGGTATTGAAATATTGGGGACAGGTAAGTAAGCTGCCTAAGCCGTGTTATCAAATCAGTAGCTCGGAGCAGTGGTAATTTAATGTAGTTTCCCGGTGCAGCGCCCGCCTACTGGAGCGGCGCGGTGGCGGAGGTGAGGCCTCCCTCTCCCTCCGGATGCTCGGGTTTATCTAAACAGCTTTACCGCTATACTAATGCTAAATAAACCATAGAGAATATTAAATGTTTGAGGGCAGCCGTATGTTTCTGTACTTATGGCGAGCCCCGACAAAATTAGCTTTCACAGGATGGTTCATATAACGTACATTTGCGACGTACCATTAAATTATCATATAAATCTTTACTTTAGCAATCTTTATGGATTGCGGTTGGAGTTTGACTGTGGTTATTTAGTTGATAAATCACAAACGTGTTTGTTGAGGTAACTGTTAAAAAGTTCTCACATATGGAGACGATCCTGACCACTACCTGAATCATCTGGTTATGGCCATCTTTACCTAGTATATATTATATTTATAAAATTAATTGGCCAAAAGGAAAAAGTCTAAAGTTGGTCTGCTGTTCAAGTGAAGCATATTCTATTATTTTGTAGTATGGTTTATTTTCTATGGGCCATCGCACACCGGCGACAAGGCATATAACTTTTACGATGTTAACAGAACTGCCACTCTAGCCAAGTTACAATTGTATCGTTTAGCGTGAACGCTTGGAGTTGGCCACGCCCCCAATCCTTTTGTTCTGACGTCATCTCAACAAAAGAATTTGTGACCAACTCCAAGCGTTCACGCTAAATGAAACGATTGTAACTTGGCTAGGGGCTGTTGTTAAAGTTCCGGCGGGTAAATTAGCACTGGACACGCTAAAATCATGGCGGTAAGTCCCCAGTAGAGTGGCTGGAGAAGTCGCCACGGCTTACTCACTTTCCGTATGACACAGGTCCTCACCACATATGGAAAGTTCGGGTAGTTTCAGTTCCGGATGCGGTAAGAAGAAACGGCCGTGTATCACCATTGTGCGAACTACCCATGAAGACTCGGGGGAGCATACTGTGGAGGTGTACCCCCGGTGGCGGCGAACTCTCATGGCCCGGAGCGAAAAGAAACGGGATGTGGTCGTCTCCTTCTTTGAAGCAATAATGCTAGCGAAGGAGATGGCCGCAAGCGTGAATGGACGGACATCCTTACGCCCCAGCCGCCACGACAAGAGACCCTCAGACATTGGGAGTCAAAGGGCGATACATCGCCACCGTAGGTGCGGGCTAGTGGACGACGACCAACGGGTCAAGCTCGCCATCCTGCCGTCCAGTAACTGTCCAGACGAAGCCCGAGTCCTCGACGGCGCGTCACTACTCGAAGACTACGTGGGACAATTTCCACGCGTGTCTTAACAAAACCGTAGGAGCCCAGTAGGGCCAATAACCGCTAGGGTCACGGAAAATTTCTGAAAAGGAACCCCGTGTTCCTAAAACGCAAAGTTGAATCGAAGAACGCAGGGTTGCTTGTAGTCATTACAAGCCTGCAAATCTGCCCCCCCCCCGCCTACCCCTAAGGTGGTAAATCATCTAATGACGTCTATTGGATATTGTCTATTCTTCTTACGCTTAATAACTTTCTTAATTATGAATCAGAATTGTTATATTCGTGTGGTTTTAATACTTTCTGCTATACGGATCAAGTGCAGTATATGAGTAATGAGCCTACATTTTTTTTTCTTTTAATAGTATCGCGTTTGACTATTATATCACTTGATGGAAAGAGACAATGTGGTCGACGATGAGGATTTTTATACTTTTAGCTGTTTTATTATACGTAGCTTCAATCTTAGACATTTTCCGCCTTTTCGTATCTAATCGGATTATCAATAGAGTTCCTTCCTTGGCTGAGGCTGAAAAAAGAAAATGTCGTCGGCGAAACGTAGATTGGTCACGAAGCCTCATTCCCTTTAATCAGTTGCCACACTTCCAGAACATCTCTTCAAGGCTACTCTGGTAACAATTTAGGAGATAGTATATATACCCCAAGTAATATGGGATAAGGGCAGGAAGAAGATATATATATATCAGGTCATCCTGATTGACTTGCTTTGATCTTTTTTCGGCTGTGCCTTAATATGCCATTCAGCCAGTTTCTCCTTTAATATTGATTTTATTGGTCTTCTGGGATCGATGAAATCTTTGAATCATAGTTCAGTCAAATTAAACCAAAAAATAGGGGTTTACAGCCAGCTGAAAATTTGTAGGATTTTCAGAACACCATCATAAATGAAATCTAAAAAGTCTTTATCCATCCGACATATGGAATAAAATACTCGTTCACAAAAACGAATATTTCGGAAGTCGGCGTTAAATAACGAAGAGATCAAACTATTATAGAAACACCGACTTCATGATTTAAATTGCACTTTTTGTTTTTATTTTTTTTTAATTGAAGTCGGTTGTATATTTTTTGTAAAAAGTTTACGAGTAAGACTTTTAGTTTCTTTTTGTGCAAAATCCCAGATGCAATCATTTGAAACCAATTCGAAAACTATTTACGGCAAGACAGTACTATTTAAGTTAGGATCATAATTATTACCGTAGCAGACTTTGTTAGTAATTAAAAGTTAGAAAATGATTAAAAAGCAAAAACATTAAACATATTAAAAGCAATAAAAATTTAATTATTTTGTAACTTTTGCTATTATTAGTACTTTCTACAAAAGGTTGTCTAGTGCAAAAAAAGAATACCTACGCCTGAAGTACAAATTACTAGAAACATATCCTTATCTTATCAGTTATTCAAAAAGGTATAACTGTTAATACTTTTGCATGTGTGACAGGGAAGCGAAGCGTTTTGTGTGGAGCAGGCAAAATTGCGAGATCATCTTCAACATTAGTTAGTTTCAACTCTACGTCGCACAAGATCATTTCAATCTTGCTTTTTCTGTACAGCTTGAATTATGTGCGCGATTAGCGTAGACTTTGCTCTAAAAGTGACTTTAAATAATGTGTAACTCGGTATCCTGTCAGTTCACCAAAAATTGATTTACAAATTTTCATTTGACAACCAACGATTGGCAAAAACATGGTTCGCTATTTCATCACTATACAACAACAAGTTTTACAAATAGTTTAAAAACAAATCATCAAATAAACTTTGGTTTAATAACATGTCATTTGACAAACGATTCATTTTTTTATTTATTTTATCTCATAAAACAACGTTGGGAATATATAACGTTTTGTATATTTTTAGTGGGCTACCCGGAACCCAGTGTTTTTTTAGGGAATCGATCACTTTTCCGATTTTTCATGTTCGAAATTTATTTTACCTAAAACTATTATATATTTATTACTAGCTTTTGCCCGCGGCTTCGCTCCCGCTCTCCCCTACTCTACTTTACCCTACCCTACCCTACTCTACCCTACCCAACTCTACTCTACCCTACCCTACCCTACTCTACCCTACTCTGCCCTACTCTACTATATACCAATAAATGAGCGATTTTTTTTAATTTACGAGTTAAATATCTATGGCCTTCTCCTATTCTAAGCTAACTTCAGACAAATTTTCAGCCTAATCGGTTCAGCCGTTCTTGAATTATAAATAGTGTAACTAACACGACTTTCTTTTATATATAAGAATATATATTATATTATTTATAAAATAACTTTTTGCTATTGGCCGAAACCTCTTAACGGTTTTTATTTGCCATATTTTAACCACACCGAAACAACATTTTACGGACTTTTGGTGACAAATATATACACGGTTACTTGGTAGCATATTCAATGTTAAATTAAAATAGTGTAATAAAAAGCCAATAATATGTTGTGCTAAAAATCAAATCATACGATAACCATGCAGACTTGTGTCTGAGATGATTTTTGGAAAGAACTACGCGGATTTGAGTGGACCTGTCCAGTATTTGTGTAGCTCAACTTAGAACTACTAAGGAGCTCAACGAGTTGACGAACAATACCAATGAAAGGACATTTGGGTAAGCCGCAGAAATACTCAAATTGCCAGACATACGTCAAAATAACTGAAAAAAAAAGATCCACATAGTCCTCATATTAACAATGTTAAACGAAAATATGAAATAAAGTGTAGAAAAAAAATATATTTAACAAAGTAAATATTTATGTCAATTTAATAAATTCATATAAAAAAATAAAAATAATTATCAATGTCAAATTGTAAAAAATAATTATAAATGTCAAATTGTAAAAAAAATATAATTATATAAAAAGAAAACTCAGAGAAAAAGAAATTACAACAATTGTAGAGCGTACTGGAGCAGGTCAATACCAAGCCTTTTTGTCTTCAGATAGTCTTTTACAGTGTAAAAAGCCTTTATCAAAAGTTTTCGCTATACAAATGATTTGAATTTATTAAGACTTCTTGAATATGACTACAAAGTTTATTGTAAAAGTGTATACATTAGCATTTGAATAATCCTCCTTTATTTTTAAGCCTGGTAGCAGGAACTACAAATTTATGAAAATCATGAAAATCACTGTATTTTTTGAACATGTTTTTATTTTTATGGGCATACAAAATATTCTCGTATATATACAGAGAAGGTACAGTCATTATATTAATATCCTTAAAGTATTTGGGACCTAATTTATAAATAGATCGAATAGCCCTTTTCTGCAAAACAAAAATTGTCTGAATATCAGTGGCATTTCCCCATAATAAAATACCGTGTGACATGACACTGTGAAAATAAATATAGTAAATTAACGGGCTGTCTCTAAGTCAGTTAGATTTCGAATTTTTCTAACAACATATGCAGCAGAACTGAGATTTTTCGATAATTTGTCTATATGTAGGCCCCATCGAAGTTTAGCATCTAAAGTTATACCCAAAAACACCGTATTATCTTCAGAACTCAACTCTCTACCTTTTATTGACATACTTCTGCTTGTCTAACATTAGGAATGGTAAACTTAATGAATTTAGTTTTTTTTTTATTAATTAGCAGGTTATTTACATTGATCCAGTGTACTATTTTTGAAAGAGCGATATTTATATCGTCAGTAACCTGCTGCTAACGTTTAAGTTTGAAAAAAGTGAAGTGTCGTCTGCAAAAAACACTATATGATTATCCTTTATGAAGTAAAGCAAATCGTTTATATAAGAAACAAAAAAGGACCAAGAATTGAACCCTGCGGGACACCCATTTTTACTATAGACCCGGGAGACCTTTTTCCGTTTACGTCAACTCTCTGAATTCTTTCACTCAGATATGACGTGAGAAGATCCAGAGAGGAGTTACGGATCCCGTAATGGTGTAGTTTCCTGATAAATTATTTATAGTGAACGCAATCGAAAGCCTTAGATAAATCGCAAAAAATACCTAGTGCATCGCATTTATCCTCCTATGCATTATAAATATGTCCTAAAAGTTCAACACCGGCATCGGTTGTTGAACGACCCCTTTATTTTTCATTAGGTCAGGAAAATCACCGCGCTAAATACAATTATTAAAAACAAAAGCTAAAGATGGAGCCACAATGTGAATTTACAACGTCCACAGAATTACCCCATAAATCTGCAGTCTTTTTTACATTCAATGAGTTAAAAGTCTTAATAATTTCTACATAAGTTACATGTTCGAAACTAAAATCCAAATCACAAACTTTATCATTTCTTTAAGCAGAGACTCTGCAGCAGTAGGTGAAGAGTTCAGAGACTTTGTTGTTGATACGGGGATTTCTGAAAAGAAGTTTTGCAAAAGCCGCGGCAACCTTTGAGTCCAAAGTGATCACATTGTCGTCAATTACGAGTTTATAGTCACTTGATATTCTTGTAGATTTTCCAGTTTCACTATTTATAATATTCCAAGTCGTTTTAATTACATTAGTACTGTTTTTTAATTTTTTAATTCAAATAACGCGATTTTGCTAATGAACAAACTTTTTTATACAATTTCGAATAATTTCTAACATGTAAACTAAATTCAGCAGTGTTAAAATGAATCTTTTCATCGTACAATTCGTAAAGCCGAGTTCTACTTTTATGAATACCAGTGGTAGCCCATTCACTGAATGATACGTTACTATTAACCGAAATAGTCTTAGATATAAAGGTAGAATTAAACTGATTACAGTACATGTTAAATAATCTTCATATTGATGACTGAGATCATCAAGTGTAGAAAAGTCTCGTAAATTATGAATGAGTTTAGTTTTAAAAGTTTCTAAACGATTTGCAGTTTTAGGGTTTACAGAGATATTTTTTTTAGCCTCTATGTTGTTTCGGTTCTGAAAAGTAATTAATTGCCCACAATGATCAGAATCTAATAAATTTATTATTTCTTTATGACTTGGTACAACATCTGTATAAATATTATCTATACATGTGGCACTAGTAGGAGTTATTCTTGTGTATTTCATACAAACTTACCTATGTAATTAAAGTCTCGAACAATTCTCCACATCGCAAAAATGTTTTTTTTTTTTTGTAATGTAACTACAAAACTGTTGTCAGATTTATTCCTATCCCTGTGCTTTAATACCTCGCTTGATGCCAAATTTCAGGATCCTAGGTCAATGGGAAGTAGGTACCCTAAGAATTTTGATTCACTTGGAGTGTCAAAATGTACGTTTTTTGCGATACAGGGACTGGAACAGCTTGCCTGCTGCGGGCAGGCAAACTGTTCCAGTCCCACGCTGCACGCGGTTTAAACGACGAGGCAAAAAGGTTAGTCCGGATCGTAGAAGTTTCAACAACGTAAGGGTGGATATTTGTACGATGGTAGAAACGAGATGGCGGAATCAAGTCATGCATTTTCCGCGTACACTCTCCAAAATACATCCTGTAAAATACCGAAAGGCTGGCTACTCTACGCCTGTGCTAATACAAATTTTTATTTTTTATAATATTACATATTTTCTTTCCCTACAGGCGTGGACATATGTCTACGGCATGGCACCGCCACCGTGCAACGGCACGATGCCTTGATATGGACCGCGAAAGACGTATTAATTTGCTCCAGATAAAAACTGAACGATGGTTGTTGTCTTGTGCCAGGGTACACCGTACTCGGCACCGTGCCGCTACACGTCGCCGTCTAAAAGCCGGACCACACGATGCGGTGCGGCGCCACACCACAAATATTTCGACGAATCGGCGTTCCGGGGCAGCGTCACTCATGAGCCCGCCGATTCGTCGAAATATATCCGCATTGTGTGGTCCGGCTCTAACGGTGGCAGTGTCGTGCCGTAGACATATGTCCATGCCCTACGAGTGTTCTTTGTATCTTTAGCATGTACCTGTAATGATGTATGCTTGTATAACCAACTATTCTTAAATAAATAACAGAACTCATCCAAACTCTTTTGTTTACATGTTTATAGTTCTAAGGTAACTTAGCGACCTACGAAATTAAGTCTGCCTGTCCACCTGGACGGAGCGAGTACGCGGAGTGGAGAATGGAGAAATATTAACCAATAGGATTGTACGAAATCTTCGTTCCTCTTCTGTGGTCAGTGAGCACGAACTAGTTTAAAAATTTATACAATACCTTAAGCTGAGAGGAGAAACAGGTACGGACGTTTTAAAAAAACTATAGCTAAAACAGTGCAACTCAACTTCGCATTATTTTCTCACTCCGTTCCGAAGCCTCGCTCCGCTCTGATGGACAGATACAGTCCGCAATTGCTCTCTGCATTACTCCTTTGCTCTGCTGCGCTGTCTCGCTCCGCTCCGGTGGAAAGGTAGCCTAAAGGGGTGTTGTTAAATATAAATGCACTGCTAGCAGTCGGTTCGGAACGAATGCCTCGGATTATTTAGTAATAACCAGTCAGTAGAAGTAATCAATAATTCTCCGCTGAATGCATTTAACGGTAGGTCGTGTAGCCATTTCCATTACTCTCCAATTACTTTTTACTAGGGATGTTATAGAGCTCCGTAACCGTACCGACACTATCAGATATCAGAAACAAAAAAAAAATCCGAAACCAATATAAAAATTTGGGATAGTTTCGGATAAAAGCGGATTCTAAATGAGAGGTTATGCGACAGGTTTTGTATGTTTTACCTCGACGAAGCTAGACTAGAAATAGAAGTCAAATTATGCTATTTGTATTATTACTTTTGTAATCTTAAAATTCTAATACGTATCCCTAATCGAAACTATCTGAAACTAGCGGATTTTTTTAAAATTGAAATTAAGTAGTGCTTGAGTGCGATCCACCTGATGGTAAATTGTAAGGCGCACTAGTTTCTTAAGAGCATATTCACTCTAGCCTTAGAGACACCTAAATAATTGAACCGAATAATCCGAAATAATTTAATATAATTGTATCACAAATTGGTATAATATTATTTCTGTACCCGTATTCAGATCTGATATTTATAACTAACACCCTTGCTTTGGACCTATAAGTTGTTAAGTAGTACCAGTGATGACATATGGCTCTGAAGCGTGCTCGCTTACAATGGACCTCATTAGAAGATTTAAAGTCACCCAAAGGGCAATGGAAAGGGCTTTGCTCTGAGTTTTCTTGCGTGATCACATCAGAAATTAAGATATCCGCAGGAGGACCAAAGTTACTGACGTAGCCCGAAGAATCGCAAAACTTAAGCGGCAGTGGGCAGGGCACATTGCTCGCAGAATGGATGGTCGATGGGGATGAAAGGTTCTGGAGTGACGACCACGTACCGCAAGAAGCAGCGTTGGAAGGCCTCCCACAAAGTGGACCGATGACCTGGTGAGGGTCGCGGCCTTGCGGGAATCCGATGGTTGTCAAATGATGACGATGATGATGACTTCTGGTCACAAAGGTCTAGGGGTTCTTGTATACGTTCCGGTTCCGGGAACTAAAAAAACTAGTGTGTATGCTCTGTCGCATACACACTAGTTTTTTTTTCAAACCCCGGCTATCCTGCATCCGTATTGGCTAATAACAGCTAATCCTGGTACATCGTACCGGTACGTGTGAAACCTTTTATCTCGCCGGATGCTCGGTGGCGGAACGTGGAAAGCGCCTTAGTGATAAATATTTAGGATATTTATAAGCTGCCTTCGAACTAAGGCCAGCCCGCTCTGCATGTAGGGCAATCCAATAAAAACAACCATATGAAATGTAAGTGCAATAATTACATTATTTTGTGTATATTTTGTAGTGACTTGACGTGGGATATCTTACAATCTATTTGTGGTTTTGCTTGTATGGAAGTTCTAGCTTCTACGAATCTGAATTATATTCATAACAACATGCATAATTGAAGCGCATAACGTGTTTGCTGAATGTACCTAATTAACCTGGAAAACTCAAATTTCGAGGAAATATTCGAGAAAGGTTATGCGTCCCTGATCTTTCTCGAATATTTCCTCGTAATAAGGTCAAAGATGGGTTAAATGGCGTCAGAACGGCGATATGATATCTTTGTTTGCTGGATGTAGTTAATCGATACGTCAGTACATCGTATTATAATGCATGATAAAATGCATTTTATATATTTAAACATCATAAATGATTGACAAGTAAATACTGCTTGGATATACCTGGTTTGTAATTACTTGAAAAATCGTGGGAAATACGCAGACGGAAAACTTAGAACATACTAGACGACCTACATAAAATATTTAAGAGAATTAATCGATAAAGAACATTATTTGACGTATTCAGGCCGTTCAATCAATAACTTATCAAAGCGCCATAGTGTTTGCAACAGAGTTTTCAGGTTTTGACTCTCTTTTTTCATGTTGCCTTTTCATCAAACATCGCATTGGATTGCCTTAGATGAAGCAAAAAGCTTTTAAACCATGCTCGACGTTGACGATAGGCGAGTAGAGGAGGGCCCTCTTAAATTTAATGCTTATTTAAAACAAACAAAGCAGATAATAAAACAATCATGTGAGCATCTGCACTTGAAGTAGGTATAAAACCTCTATCTTGGCATACATCACCATTCCAATCGGCTTTATAGCGGCTTCAAAAAAAAAAAAAACTGCGATTCAGATTCACGCACTGAGGTTTCCGTGCAAATTTACTTATGTAAATAGTTTGATGAGGTTCAAAGATATTTAAAAATCGCAAAACAAAAACTGTTACGTAACAACAAATTTACTGTTTTTTTTTTTTTTACTTATATTAAAATATATTATTATTATATTAAATTTACTGTGGTCAGATTTATTCCTTATCTTGCTTTATGCCAAATTTCAGGATTCTGGGTCTACGGGAAGTACTCAATGAATTATGATTCCCTTGAAAGTGTCGCAATAAAAAAACCGTATCGTTTTTTCCTTTAACATAGAAGTTGATTTTTTGAGCTTCAAGGGACCGCAGATTTGTGTGTAAGGTTTTATTTAAACTCGGTACCTCTACGCGTTCCCGAGATAAAGGGTCTTGACTGACAGACAACAAATTGATCCTATAAAGGTTTTTTTTTTATTTTGAAGTACGGAACCCTAAAAACTCAACAACAAAAACTAACTGTGTTCGTTTTTCATAATTCGACGTCCCCGGGCAATAAGTCGGTAAACGTAACAATTTGTTTTATGATTTGCCGCCTTATTGTCCGGTAATAAAGTCGATAATAGAAAAACATTTTTTTGCGATTACCGACTTATTGCTCGGGGACGTCGATAAGTCGTAATAGTTTCTTACCAAACACCAATAGGGATCAAAAATCAAGCGTACTAATACTGTGTTGTTGTTGATTTTGTGATAGTCAACAACATACTCGTACTTAATAATTTGGATCAGTTTATTATTTGATACTTGTGTTATGAGGTAAGTACATCATTTAATAAGTAAAATGATTATGTGCTGACAGGTCAATAGTCACATAAATTTTCAGGAAGAAGTATAGTAGCAGATTGAAGTAAACATTAATTACGTCTGTGTTGCCGGTCGGCGTATACTTATGATACACTTCACCTTGATGGAAATAGAGGAATTAAGTACCAAATCCAAAATACATTATTCTTGGAAAAACTGAACGAGAGAGAATTCATATTAATTCAGTAATATCAGATGCAGTTCACCTTGACTTAATTAGTTTCACGAACTGAAGGAACGTGCACAACAACTTGGAAAACTTAAGCGCACTCAGTACGAATTAAATTTTTAAATGAAAAGGAAAATTGTTGCCGTCTATTCTTTACAGGCCTTGGCCTTGCCGTTTGCAATAAAGAAACTTGCCATCATTATGCAGCAGCGGAACCTTTCATAGCTTAAATTGAGAATATCAATGCTATTATGGCTATGTACTGCTGATTGCCCTTTTTCCAATGATACGATTATATTGTGCTGATTGTCCTTTTCCCACTAGTAGTCCACCGAAACACGATTTGCAGCCGAAAACAATACCGAATGTTCGTCTTCCAGTTACGCCCGAAACGTGACTTTATGTTGACGTAACTAACATTAAAACAACATTTTTTTTATACAGTTACTAGCTTTTGCCTGCGGCTTCGCTCCCGTCAACTGACTCCTCTACTCTACCCTATTCTACCCCACTCTATCCTACTCTACCCTACTCTACCCTACTCTACCCTACTCTACCCTACTCTACCCTACTCTACCCTACTCTACCCTACTCTACCCTACTCTACCCTACTCTACCCTACTCTACCCTACTCTACCCTACTCTACCCTACTCTACCCTACTCTACCCTACTCTACCCTACTCTACCCTACTCTACCCTACTCTACCCTACTCTACCCTACTCTACCCTACTCTACCCTACTCTACCCTACTCTACCCTACTCTACCCTACTCTACCCTACTCTACCCTACTCTACCCTACTCTACCCTACTCTACCCTACTCTACCCTACTCTACCCTACTCTACCCTACTCTACCCTACTCTACCCTACTCTACCCTACTCTACCCCACTCTATCCTACTCTATCCTACTCTACCCTACTCTAAATGAGCAACGGATTTAACGGATTAAAAATTATCCTATGTCCTTCTCCTGGTTCTGAGCTACCTCCCCACCAATTACCCTACCAGCCAAATCGATGCAGCCGTTCTTGAGTTATAAATAGTGTAACCTTTCTTTTATATATATATAGATTCTTAAATCATATTGCAATATAGTTATGTTAAATTATTAGTTAAAAGTTTAATGAAATAGTAAACAATCGATTAAATTAACGATTACATAAAAATATAACTTAAGTAGATGAACGACTCAAACAGTTTTTAGGTATCTTAACCGTCAGTTCAAAGACGCTAGTTTCATAAAGCCGAAAGTAGTTTTTTGACCGATACTTTTTGATTTTCTACGATATACAAAATCAAAAGTTTCGGTCAAAAATATATAATACCATAACTATTTAATATCCATAAGAGCATGAATTTTAATTTATATTTTAATGAATTATTATAAATGAAAAACTAATTTAGGTTAAAAATCAAAACAATATCTAAATGAAATAAGATTAATATCGCCTCGAAACATAATGAATCGATGATCGCAAACCGGCGGCGCATTGAACTTCTTTGTATCGATCTCTGAGCACATAATATTAATGTTCGCGTGTAGATTGACTTTCAGTTCAATTGTAGTACATTTGTCTAAAACCTTACAGTTGGGACACATACAATCAAAGCCATACAATCAAATCATTCTGCCTAGCCTTGCCCCATTACAATGTAAATTAATTTGTTGACATTAATGTAAGATTCTGTATATGACGTGTAAGAATCCCTTACCAATAAAGTACTATGACCACTACTATGATTCATGAGGAAGGTTTATATGTAAAATGCATACATATGTTATATATTTTTCAATACACTTGCTCAGAAAGTGACTCTTATTGCACTACACTTAGTTATATAATGGCACCTGTTACCAAAATGTGACATTTTGATTACCATTATGCACTAGTGCTGTAATGTAGGGATAACCTTTTTGTTAAACCTCTTTGTTTGCGAAACATGAATACGAAAAATAAAAATTGTTTGTGGTCTATGGCCATCATTTTAAGATGCGAGCGGTTTTTGAAGTTCATGGGTTGTATTTATTAAATAAAATCAAATACTACAAAAACAATATAAAATGTTACATCCTTAATCTATTGTCACTACGAATGACATTAACGTAAAAACTTTTCACACAAGAAAACAAACGACGACTAGGCAATGTGATCAAAAGACCATATAGCCATAACCTAGCGCGTGCCTATGAAAACAGATTTATTTTTTTAACGCCGCGTTATGAAAAATTTTACTAGTTCTACCGTTGTAATATCAGTTAGCTGAATTATTTTTCTTCACAAGTGTATTGAAAAACGTCGTATGATTCACGTGAGTAATGAATGGTTACCGTTCTTGGCTCTCTTAAGACCCTCGCCGAGGCTCGGGTCTTAATACCGGCTCGACGGTAACCTCCTACATTACACACTTATATCATAATGTACTTACTATAATATCACCATTGCACCCGAGCGAAGCTGGGGCGGGTCGCCAGTTAAACTGTAAATAGACTTGCTGATTGACGGCCAATGTCACGGTCAATCTAATTTATTAGATAATAACTTCATGTCACAGTGTTTGTTATTGAACTCCTCTAAAACCGCTTGACCGATTTTATGTTATTATTGTGTATATTTTTTGGTCTGAAAATAGGTCGCAGGCTAATTTTTGTAACCTCGCCTCCCATTTTTTTATTTTATATGGCAGTACAACGTTTGCAGACTCAGCTAGTTTTTTAATAAAATCACACAATAAACGTTGGTTCGACCTGTTCCTAGAAAAACTCGCAAAAATGGCGAGGCTTTTACGAACCAAAAAGAGTTCTTTTTTTTTAAATTCATTTTCCACTAACATGTTTTTACGGGGTTCCGTTCCCTCTATTTGGCAGAATCATGATACTCCGAAATTTATTTGGCATAACAAACTTGGTATAACCTTCTTTAATCGAATATTTTTAAGGCAGAAAACTTATTTAGCATACCTATTGTTTGGCAGAATGTTTACGTGTTCGAATTTACAACGGCATTTAACATGGCAGATTTTTTTGGCATAATTACCTTTGCCATAGTTAATATTACGCATAATTTCGTTTAGCATAATGATATTTAAAGAGATGATTACAGAAACAATGTTTGCTGCATGCCTGCTGCATACCTGCTGCATGCCTGCTGTATGCCTGCTGCGTGCCTGCTGCATGCCTGCTGCATGCCTGCTGCATGCCTGCTGCATGCCTGCTGCATGCCTGCTGCATCTTGTATGCCTGCCTGCATGTCTGCTTGTTGCATGCCTGCTTACATGCCTGCTAGCATGCTTGCTCGCATGCCTGCTTGCCTGCTTGCATGTTGCATGCTGCATGCTGCATGTCTGCTTGCATGCTGCATGACAGCTTACATGATTATTTTATTATTACTACCGAGAAATATTAGGCCCTCGCAGGGCCTCAAATCAATAGTGTTTTGTTAATAATTTTAGGTTACGGTTTTGATATTACTTTCACTGTAACTATCGATATAAAATAATATGCCAAAAGACGATTCTGACTGTGAATTTTCTGCAATGTGATGGTTCTGCTTTTTAATTATTATGGATATGAAATTTATGCCTAAAGATGATTCTGACTAACAAAATTATAATAATAATAATAATAATAATTGACTTGGCTCGCGAGGTTGTCGACATGTGGGAAGTGGATTCGGCGATCATTGTACCGATAGTCGTGTCGGGTAATGGCTTAATAGCCAAGAGCCTCGACCAACACCTTAGGAGGCTCTCGTTAGGCGGCTGGATCAAGGGCTTGATTCAGAAAGCGGTACTCCTGGACACGGCTCGTATTGTTAGGAGGTTCCTTTCTCTGGAGCCCTGACCGCCGGTAGCTTGGACCCTGTTCCCGATACCGGTGGGACACTATATTTTATATTTTTAAATGTTTTTTTTTTTATATATTATATGTTAAAAATATTTAAAAATGTAAAAAATATGTAAAACAAGAAATAAAGGATATAATAATAATAATAATAATAATGATTTATTGTTCAAGAAAAATACACTCGTACATCAAATACTTCACTGGTCTCCACACTAGGATTCCCTGTGTCGTGGAGACCAGTCTCTTTCATCATGGTTCAAAAGAAGTAAACTACAAAGTACAATATAACACAAAGATTTAGTAGAATATAGGATTTAAAAATTATAATAATAATTATCATACGAGGTATACATGGCATCTTGCATAGTGTGCTATAAAGTAAATGGTGTGATGTGGTGTGTGTAAATGTGAGCGTGTGGATGTGTGTGATGGTGTGGCAGTGTGTGTGGTTGTACGCAATGGTGTGGAAGTGTAAGCGTGTGTGGTATATGCATGTGTGATCGCATGTCACGTCTCTAGTAACTAATAAAATCATCCTGGTAGAGTATAATTATAAGTAGTGTAAGGTCTTAATAAGTAGTTAGTAGTTTCTCTGTGTCATCGTAGTTCAGGTCTTTAAGGTAAGTTTTGATTTGAGATTTGCATTTTGATTTTGTCATATGTAATAATTTAATTTTCTTGTTCAGTTTGCTGTAAAGAAACGGCCCCATATAGTGAAAACACCTTTTACCAAAGTCAAGTCGTCGTTTTGGTTTGTGCCAAACGGGCCCCCTACGGGAATTTTCCTTGGTATTAGCTAGGACCAAAGCTACTTTATGAAATCTTAGAGCAGCGGCTATTATATATAACTGGCGCACGCTCATATCACCCGTTTCTTGATATAATGTTTCAGTTGGGAATTGCCTTGGTTTTTTATAAGCTACCTTGAGAACGGCCCGTTGTGCACGTTCTGCTTTTATCAAATGAGTTTTTAGTGCAGCACCCCAAGCGACTATACAATAACTAAGAATAGATTCGCAAAGAGTGTGATAAATCATCTTCAAAATCTTCGTGTTTGCAATCTGACCCATTCTCTTAAAGACATGTAACAGTTTTCTAACACGTCCACTCACATGTTCTATTTGCTTTATCCAAGTGAGGTTTTTATCAATGTAGACACCAAGGTATTTTATGTGAGTTACCTGTTCAAAGCGCGGGCATAGACAATTAGTGTTCGGGCTACTAAGGCAGGTATGCAATTTAATAGCCAAATGACTTGGGCAAGCATTTCTTGCACTAACACTAAAGTTGACTACTTTCGTTTTGTCCACATTTAGTGTTAATAAGTTGTGATTTAGCCATTGTGCAACCTGTCTTACGCCAGACTCAGCCGCCTCGTAAGCAGACTCCCACGTTCTATCATAAAATACTATGGCTGTGTCATCAGCGTAAGCGAAAATTTTTGCTTTGCATAGTGTCAAAGAACAAAGGCTGTTGACGTATACAATAAAAAGAGTGGGCCCCAGTACACTACCTTGCGGCACGCCGTAGTTTAGACTGGCATAGGAACTGTAGTTATTACCTAGAGTTAACCTCTGTGTGCGATTACTAAGGTAGGACTGGAACCACTCAAGAGCAGTGCCACGTACACCAATGCCTTCAAGCTTGCTTAATAGGATGCTTCTAGAGACAGTATCGAAAGCTTTCGCAAGGTCAAGGAAGACTCCAGTACATTTATTGCCATCATCTAATTGGGTGACAACAAAGTCTACTATATCAGTAACTGCATCCTCCGTTGACTTATTCTTGCGAAAACCATATTGATTGTCTGATAGAATACCGTTCTTTTCGAGGAAGCCCAATAGTCTAGTATTCATTAACTTCTCAAGGATTTTTGACAACGATGTGAGAAGAGAGATGGGACGATAGTTTGATGCCACGGTTTTGTCAGCAGACTTGAAAATATGATTATATGAGTTTTGAATGTATGACAAATGAGTGTATGCGAAACGATTTTCTGCGAAATGAAGTATATGCTATCTGTTGTTATGCAAAATAATATTATGACATAAAAAGTTCTGCTATAAAAGGTAGACCCGTTTTTACGACGAAACGAGAATTGGTAAACTGCATAAACAAACATTCGATAACCTTATGTTCCAGAAAATATTCATAATAGTAACGAAATAAAACGGTTCAAAAGAGTTAAAATTAAAGTGAGTGTTATTTAAGTATTTTAAACCATTTATTTTGTGGGAACATCTATGAGATTTGTTTACTGAAATTATCCTCATTACTAATTCAACAGGACAGACTCTTCGTCTGGAGGAATGGTCGATTATGTCAGACTCCTATGGATTAATTTCCAATTTCTACATCCACCATGAAGAGTCTCGGGATATATAAACATTCACCGTTAAATTTTGGTCGTTTTAATCCCGCGGAGGGCCGATTCGGTAAATGAAACACTATCGATTTGTAAAGATAAAAATAAAGTACTTTTTTAAACTCGAATCAATTTACGCATGGACGAAATTGATTTCTTTAAGTAAACGTCTGCTGATCGAGGCCAATGAACTGTAGGTAGTTAGTAAGCAACGACCGAAAACTCCCTACAAGGTAATTGACTGGTTTACTTAAAGAAATTAATTTCGTTTATGCGTATATTAATTCGAGTTTTTGAAAAAAAGTACTTACTTTATTTTTTTTTCTTTAAAAATCGATAGTATTTCATGTACCGGAATCGACCCTCCGTGGGAATAAAACGACTTAAATTTAACGGTGTATAAAGACACAGTAAAACTACTACGCAGGCAACACTGAGATCAAAAAGAAACAAATAAATAAATCTGTTTAAGAATAGCACGAACGGTTTGGCAAATAGATTCAGCCTGTTGCAATATGTGTGATAGTACTTTTCTAGATACCGAAAGTTAGCTTTCCATTTCAACTCTAACTCTCTAAACCTAAAAACAGACGCGCGTGTAAAGGATTAAATCTTTTTTTTAGGGTGGGAAATCATCCAACGTCTTCTCCCGCTCTAGGACAAAGCGAGAGGGCGGGTCATACTTTTACTAACTAAAACCCAATCCTTTGTTCCTTTTTTGTTTTGCGTTCTAGGACACCGGGTTTTTCTTTCAGAAGCAAACCCATGGACTCAGTAGGCTCCGACCCTGCCGGGACCCTTACAGTTGCTGATATCTCCTTGAGGCGCGCGCGGAACACTAGGTACGCGCCGTTGACGACTCGGGCTCAATCTGGACGGTTCCGGGCGGACGGACGGCGAGCTACCCATTGCTCGTCGACCGCAAGCCCACGCATACGGTGCCCTCACGAAGGGATTTATTTAACCTTGAATGAACTTGAATGACTTTTATGAATATTCGCTAAATGCAGTGGCACGTGTACTTTAAATAGCGAGCGTCCGTCACATGAGTGGACACAGTGTAATGGCGACGCGTGTGTGCAGACATCCTGTAATGATGGATCGGCGGGGCCGTGAATAGGTCACCATATGCTACAGCCCGCTCATTTTCAATTTTCATATGTCGTTTCGCATCAGGTTGGTCTTTATTTTCGTTGCTAAAAGTTTTGTTTATTGAGAAATAATTTACAAGTACAAAGATAAAATTAAAAAATAAAGTACTTTTTTTCTAAAACTCAAATAAATATACGCATGTACGAAATTAATTTCTTTAAGTAAACGAGTCAATGACCTTGTAGGCAGCTGTCGATCGTTGCTTACTAACTACCTACAGTTCATTGGCCTCGCTCAGCTGATTAATTTATATACACGCGGGATTTAATTAGAGTTTGAAAAATTAGTAATTTATTTTTCATTTTTATCTTTACAAATGAATAGTGTTTCACGTACCGAATCGACCCTCCGCGGGATTAAACCGACCACAATTTAACGGTGTATACCGCATATTTCGTAGCAGACTTGACTGTGGGTATCGTGTTACCCAATCACTAGGTTCTGGAGGTTAGTCATGCAGTCCTTCCATGTTATAATGGCATACAGCTCTATCTAGTTTTGAGATTGGAGCCGAACCCATAGTTGCAAAAAATCTAGGCTGCACAAAAACGGACATTAACATTTACCAATTATTTTAAGTCTTATAAGAATTTAACAAAAACCGTTCGACAAGTTCCTCTAGGTTGAGGAATTCCCTGATTTTTTTATGGTATCTTCTTTTATCTGCAATGCCTGCACTAGGGTTGTTTCGACCAGACTTATATACAAGTAACTTATATACAAACTCTTAAGTCATATTATTTTTTCAATTTTAACTGGTTGCCCTTTTCGTAAACGTCAGACGTCTATTTTATTTCACAATAAAAACATCTTTCGTTGGTAGATATTGTAACATAAAAACGTAATACCCATTTTGTTTTATAATTTTATCGGTTCAATAAAGGAAAGCAGTTGCTGTAGACACGGAACACAGAAAGAACCTGGAAATAGTAAGTAGGCGTGGCACTGTCGCCGCTAGTGAGTACTGCAATACGCACTTGCAGTTCAAGCGCTCTCATTCGCAAACTAGACTACGTCAACATACAATTTACATAAAATAATATTAAAATGCCTTATTGTGCCATTCTGGACTGTAAAAACCATAGTCGGACTAAAAATCTAACTCATGGAGGTGTATCATACCACCGGTAAGTATTATTTTCGAATTTATTTTAATAAAATGAAAAAATAAAATTTCGTCAAACATTGCACAAGACATACAAACAAAAATTGTCCTTAACTTCATGTAAACAAAGTTGATTTTCTTTTCCCGGTTATTAGCCTTTCTGGAATATTCGCATCTCTACCTATACTTTTGACGCTATCCAAATAGTGCGTGACTTTATCGATAAAATCAATCGACATGTATTACATTGCCTTTTTAAAATAAAAGTATTTATACTTGAGAGTATGAGTATTAAAATACAGATAATTATTAAATTAATAAAGTTAATAAAATAAATATTGTAGGATGATATTTTTGATGCAATTTTAAATAAATCTAGCTAAAGAGCTTGGAACAACATAGGGCGTTTGAATTATACCTTATGTTTAGTCGTCGCCGGCTTCGTCCGATCACACTTTTCGTAACGAATGCATAATAACTTTAATTTCGGAAGTCAATGTCAAAAAATGAAACCAAACCGTAAACACAGACTTCCGCAATCAAAGTTATTTTACATTATTTAGTTTTTTTGAAGTCAATTGTATATTTTTGTAAAAGAGTTTTTTTTTGTATTTTCAATATTAAACACACAATGAAAATAAATTAACTTTTTCACTACGTATTTATACTAAGTTCTTATTTGTGTAATTGCAGTACTTGTTACATTGTTACACCTATATGTCCGTAATATTCAACATAAATAACATAACCTAAATTTTAAAACGGGCAACTAACTTGATTATTTAAAAGTGCCCCTTAATATTTTAATTAAATTCTTTGATCAAAATCATTTGGCAGTTTTATATTGTCTTAAACTCAAATAGCAATGTAATAATAAAACATTGCGAGGTTTTCAGCATTTTTTTTCATTTACCCAGTATAAAATGAACAAATACAAACAAATAGGTATTTGATTTACATGCAAATAAATACCCTTTTTACTGCGTTTAGAAATTACCCTACTACATATTAATTTCATTATTTTAATACTATCGCATACGATATTTTTTCGCATTATATTTTATGTTTGTTTTCATACTATCGATATTATTACGATCGAATAAGGGTACGTCACTATTTGAGTAGCGACCTGCATTTGCGTCAGTGATACGCCATTCAAATACCACCCTTATTTTTATAACGTTACAGTTCATACTGAACAACGCCATCTAGCGACGAGTGGCGGTACTTGGTAGTCCAAGATGTATTTCTTTCTTGTATTTGTCAATTTGATTTATAGATCGTTGACTTTAAAGTTGCATTTCGTATAACATTTATTTTTTTAATTTGTTTACGCCCAATTTTTGTTTTAGCCAATCGTATCTTCCAGTTTGCAGTAAGAGTAAATCGTAAATGTGTGAGTTTGGCGACACCGGTTCTGGTACAAACATTTTCTCAAGCTACTTCTAGTGTCTTTCTGTGTTCTGTGGCTGTAGATGCTTAAAGACACAGAAGTCCTTTTTTTACCGACTTCGAAAAGGACGAGGTTCTATGTTCAACTGTATTTTTTTTTAATGTTCATCCATATCTCGGGCAATTGTGGACCGATTTCGAAATTTTTTGTTTTGACTGAAAGATTAAACTTCCGAATTGTTCCCATAAAAATATCGTTTTGATCTGATGATGAACTTCGAAGATATAGAACGAAACTCTTCAAAAAATCATAGCAGAATTGTCGTTTTTATATGTATGTTCACCTATATCTTTTTTTTTTGGTTAAAAGGTTCCAAGTTGGTCCCATAGAAATATTGTTTTAATCTGTTGATGAACTTCGAAGATATAGAACGGAACTCTTCAAAAAATCATAGCAGAACTGTCGTAACAAGTAAAATTGCTTTGTTTATACATGTAGTCGTGACTGACTGAAGGAAGAAGAGGAGGATACATAGAACTGATCTGATGATGAAGCCGGAAGGTAGGTAAGAAACGGAATATTGCAATAAATCACCGTGTTCTAGCTGTGTTTGGTATTAATAGAATTGTCATGATGATTTGATGATGGAACCGAATGGCGGAAGGTATCTACTTAAGTTTGGCTGACGGGTACCTACTACAAATACTACAACCAAAAAGTGTGAAATAAAAAACTTCTTACAAAAAAAATAACTTTAATTTCGGAAGTCGGTGTTAAATAACGAAGAGACCAAACTATTTTAGAAACACCGAATTCCGAAATTAAAGTTTTTTCGCACTTTTTTGTGTTTTTTTTTTACATTTATGTCAGTTCTATGTTTTTCTAAAAAGTTTTTTGAGTTCGAAATATCCAATCACTTCTCGCTCACGCTCACGTCTAGGGTGGAGGGACTGGGAGTGTCAGAATTCTACTGATTAAAACCCTCCCGTATTCCTTCAGTTGCTCTTTTCATTCCTGGACCGTGGTAACTCTTTCGAACAATCCTGCAGACCATATTATAGGGACCTACTCTCATCATAATTGCTCTCAAGCTCCATCAGTCACTAATCATAATGCATTTACGCGCTAGCAGCTTCATTTTGTTGAGTTAATTGTTCAACAGCCAATATCACTTGACTTGATGTTAATTTGTGACGCACCAGTACCTAATCTCAATGTTCTGTCCTTGAAATTGTCCGTCGAGACGTTGAGCTCCTTAGTAGTCCTAAGTTGAGCTACACGAATACTGACAAATGCTTCCACTGACTGGGCAAATCCACTCAAACTTGTGTCTGTGTAGTTTTTTTCTTAAAATACCGTGTGAGGTACTAATATGCATAGTTCTCATAGGATTTCAAATAATGAAACAGCAGCTTCATCTAAAATGACGAAAAATGGATGTAAATGAAATTAATATTATTTATAAATATTTATATATAGAATGATATCTATAGAAAAATATACGCCAGCCTAGCGGATATGTGAAGAATTGAAAATGTTATGGAAATAAATGAGCATTTCATTGGTGCAAGTACGCTCAGCTATAACCGCTATTTTTAAAGAAGTGTCCAAACCTGGCGAATGTGCCGCTCGTGAGCTGCTTGTGAACTGCGCGAGTTTTGCTCGTGTGCGGTTACTGCCTAAATTATCAGGGGCAAATTTGTATGAAGCCTGGGCCTAAGACCAACTGAACTGCAATTAGTGCTAGTTCTTAGAATTCAATTCCGAAATATAATTTATATAAATAACACTAGCCATATCCACCGGGTTTACTTGAAAAGTTCTTATAACAAAATGAAAAAAACATACTTATACGTACCGTACGTGCGTTTACATAATGTTTTGTTGCTATATGAACATAATTAAATAAAAATAAAATGTTATTTAAACTTTTATTTTATAGGCTCGATTTTGACCACTATCTCATCTGATGGTAAGCTATGATGTGGCAGACGATGGAGCACGCTTGCCTAGAAGTAACCTATTCACTCTTGACTCAAAGACCCCAAGTTGTAGGTATCAGGAAACACAGACTCCGGAAAGGAATTCCACTCCTTAGCTGTACGCACTATACATGTGTTCCCAAAACGTGCGGGTGTACGTATGGGTGATATGTTGATACATTATCTCTCTAGCTCGGCTTCGACCGTATATATGCTTTTTTATGTTTGTTCGCGGATAACTCCGTCGTTTATTGACCGATTTGCAATTTTTTTTCCCCTTAAAGGGTATACTTCCAGATTGGTCACGTTTTTTTCAAAATCCAGTTTTTATGATGGGATACATGAGGAATCGAGAGAACTCCTCAAATGTTATAGGCAACCATATAGTGATTTGCAGTCAAAAAGTAAAATTTGATGGAGTGGAAGTGATGAAGAAGACCTTAAATGGCCAACGGAACTTCATACTCGCATAGATATCACAATGAAGATAGTTAAGCGACTATACAATACAAATAAATAAATGGTTCTGATTAGTTATGTTGAAAATGGTATCATCAAAGTGACCTGATGATGATGGAGCCGTAAGATAGTCACCGGAAGTCCGTAATAAAACAATGTATCCTAGTCATGTCTGGGCTTATTAGAATTGTCATGAGAAGCACTTTGGCTATAAAGTACTATCAAACTGATCTGAGGATGGAGCCGGAAGGTGGAAGGTAGACACGAGAACTTCATAATAAAACAATGTATCCTAACATTGTTTGGGTTTGGGAATTGTCATGACAAATAGGCACTCTGGTTATAAGTGCATCGCAACTAAAAAACGTGAAATAAAAAACATTTACAAATAAAAACAGACTTCACTCGAAAAAAATCCACTAAAATGATCAAAATAACTTTAATTTCGGAAGTCGGTGTTAAATAAACAACAAACAATACCGAGAAACACCGACTTCCAAAATTATATTTTTTTTTTTGTATAAAGATTTTTTTAAGGTTGAAATCATCTAAGGACTTGTCCTGGGTGAGGAGTGTTTCAGACTTTTTCTGACTAAAACCACACTGTGTCCTTCAGTTACCTTTTGCGTTCTAGAACTACAGGTTTATTATCAGAAACTCCCCGGGCCCCTAGCTACTGGGTATCGGCCCTGCTGGGCCCCTACGGTTTGCTGGCATCTCATTGAGGAGTGCGTGGATCACTACGCGCTGTCGACGACTTGGGCTATATTTTTTTATTTCAACTCGATAGCTCCACGCGTTACCGAGATAAAGGGTCTTGACAGACAGACTGACAACAAAGTGATCCTATAAGAGTTCCGTTTTTTTTTCCTTTTGAGGTACGGAACCCTAAAACATCTATTTCACTGTTTTTTTCCGTAAATTATGGTTGATGGTATGATAGGATCTTACCTTTGAGCTATGTAATAAACAACATTAAAGGGACAAGAGATGTATCTATCTAGGTATTTATGTGCCAAGAATATTTCCCAATATCGCTTCTACATTCCCGCTACCAACGCAACCCTATTTGATATCATGGTCGAGCCGTATTGCAAATTACATGGATTGAGATATTGGAGCTGATTTCTAGCACTACATCTCTACAATAACAGTATTGGATTCTGATTTCATGACCCTATTTTAAACCGAGGCCGTGGGCAGATTAGAATTGTGGCGTTATAGCAGAGGCCATCTTATAAAATACTGGGGTTGAAAAACAAGTCAGAAAAAATTAATTACACTAGTAGTTATTACGAGTATTAAAAATTGTACAATGGCTAATCCAAATTTAGGACACAAATTATATTTGTGAACTTTGTAGGCATCACAGTAGGCATCAGTAGGTCAGTTTGTTTTTGTCACCTTCTGGGCGATTTAAGGGTCTATTACACTACTCGATATTCAGACAGGTCTTAGTCGACGTCGCGTAGTGTAATAAGGGTCAGACTGTCTTACCCGGAAGTAAACTTTAAGGACAGTCTGTGTATTGTGAGCGAAATATCGAGTGGTGTAATAGACGCTTCATTTGTGGTTCGGATATTAAACCGGCTCCCATCGACTATATTATATAGAAAAGCTCGTTCTTGGAAACTATTTGTCAAAATACTGAAACGTTAAAACAAAAGTTCGCTGTAGCGCTAAATTGGCATTATGACGTATAACAAAACTTTTAAAAACTTATAGCGCATAAATACTGCAAAACTGCACTAATGTCATCAAGTCAAAAATGTAAAGAGGTGTATTGCCTGCAGTACACTTAGGTCAAGCAAAATGATTGTACGGTACGCCTGATCTAGTGCGTAGTACATATACATATATATATATATCGATGCCGGCTCCACTAAACATTTACTTGGCATCGAAATTGACGGTGGCCTAAATTCCATAACTCGAAATTTGTTAAATTACCTTCTGTTTGCTGTACGCAACGAGTAACACTGCGCTTCGCTACCGTACACTTATGGTAGCGAACGCATACTGCTAATGTACAGACGCCAGCACGTCAATCTACCCCAATCTGTCAAAATTTTTACCAATCGAATATTAACCTTTCATTATTGTGATAAGGTTGAAAATCTATTAAAGAAATTTGACAGATTTAGGTAGATTGATGTGCTGGCGTCTGTACATTGCGAATTTGCGATGGAAATTCCGTATAGTAGACCATTTAACGTGTACCAATGGACGTGTAATTATGACTCTGGCAACAAACTCTGAAGCTTTGTTTGGTACTGATTGTCGTTTCTAGACCAACACATCTTTATAACTTAGTTAAAACATGCGAAGATAATCGTTACCACTATATATGACTGGCCTGTTGGTCTAGTGGTTAGTGGCCCTGACTGCTATGCCGGAGGTCGTGGGTTCGATTCCCACCCAGGACAAATGTTTGTGTGATGAGCACGATCATTTGTTCTGTGTCTGGGTGTAATTTATCTATAATATGTACGTATTTAGAAATATATAAGTATGTTTATCAGTTGTCTAGTACCCATAACACAAGCTCTGCTTAGCTTGGGACTAGACAGCGTTGTGTGATAGTTGTGGAATATTATATTATATTACTTCTTGCAGAAGTTCCGCATTTGCGGGAGCGGAATCAACGTTACCTTACAACACTAGTGCAAGTTATATCAATTCCGACATCGTGGGCATTGTATGCAACAAAGGCCATTGCAGTTACGATTTATACAGCTTCAGCAGCCGTCACAATCTCAATCAATATTAAATTTCTCCTATTATACATACAGGTAGGTAAGTCGGCAAGCTGACAAAGGATACCGGTAGCGTATTCTCAGCCCTATTCTGCATAACCGTCGCTTTCAATTGTATCTTAGCAACAACAAAAATCTTTTACACAGAAAAAAAATACAACAGACTTCAATGTAAAAAAAAACACAATAAAGTGCAAAATAATTTCGGAAGTCCGTGTTTCTATAATAGTTTCGGTTCCATCATCAAATCATCATGATAGTTCTGATAATTAGGTATTACACGGCTAGGATACTTACACTGATTTATTACAGAATACCGGTTCTTACCTTCCTTCCGGCTTCTTCATCAGTTCAGTTCTATGTATCTCCTAACCTTCTTCCTTCAGTCAGTCACCAAATACATTTCTGTCCAAACATAGCAATTTTACTTGTTACGACAGTTCTGTTATGATTTTTTGAAGAGTTCCGTTCTATATCTTCGAAGTTCGTCATTAGATCAAAACAATATTTCTATAGATATTAACTACTATAGAGATTTTTGAACAAAGTAAGTATAATGTGTAATTCTCGAGTCGAATTAATGATAAACATCGCTAATATACAGATATATATTTGCGATGTTTATGATTAATTCGACTCGAGATTTTTTCAGTTATTTGTGTAAATAGTGTTGAATCACTAATTCAACATTACTGACTTTATCCACACAGCACTTTTATTTCCTTGACTTGCCCTTTCTAAAATCGACAACCGACTGCTCTCGTGGGTTCGAACACCCGCTATTAATAAAAGTGAGGACCGGATCTACCGCCATCTTGGCAGAAACAGTTAACTATTTATTCAAGTCAGTGTATGTATAAAAACAACCAGAAAAATCCTTACAAAAATATAAATATCTGAAACATTTGATTTAATGTCACATAAAGTTCAAGAATTATTTAATGCGCCACATTAAATGTAAAATCGTCATTTGACAAAACAAATATCAAAACTAACGCCATATAGACGACAGTTATTTCTAACTTTAAAATATTAGCTGTCACACACGACAACAAGTGTCATTGTCATTTGAAAACCTTATCCAAACAATAAGATTCCAACATTCGGCCATCCGCATAACTTACGCGTCCCTGCGTAATTGCGAGAGTGTCTTTTACTTTAACGATCAAATTTTAAAGAAATGAAGGTAATGGCAAACGCGGGACTTCGTTCTTGTTCACTGTTCCGCATACCTCTAACCAACCTCTGGTGAACCTCGACTACGAACATTAACGCAGCCTTCGTGCAGCTACCACATCGTGATGTCATATATCACTTCCTAAAACTCTTGAGCCATGCAGCCAGCACCTACGGCTTTAAAAGGTAACCTCACCACAAGCATGCTAACCTGATCTTAGCCCCATCAGTGACCTTGACTAAGCAGACTGTACTTTTGGCCATCATGTGAAGAGACTTTCCTGGTTGACGACAGTAGTCAGACGTAATGGCTTGCATTGAGTTACACATCATCGCTCCGACCCTCTGGTACTTGCAGCACTTCTCCGACAAACTGGAATCTGCAGAATTATCTCGACTCATGGAACATCACCACTATCTCACTGGGGCATCCCCGAATCATTGGGACAGTACCACCCTGACTCACTGGAACATCACCACACACAGCTCAGAATCACCGAGATCTATGCGGTATCCAGTTCTGACTCACTGGAACCAAACTTCCACTGACCTGGCGTGCATCACGACGCCTGAAAGACTCTTATCAATCATTTATCTTGCCACATAACAAATTAACGACAAAAAATTATAAATCCTGCATTGCAGTTCAGAGTTCTCCGTGCGATCTAACCACATAAAAATCTGACATCAACCACCAGACAGCTGCCCGGATGAGACAACAACATCCATCTGTTGGGAGGATGCTTGGTTTTTGATGAAGGTTTACGGGGACTTCACACCCTGTCCCCGTACCTGTAAATTACAATTGCATAAAAGAAACACTACCATTAATCGATAACAATCAGTTACATACAACTGTATGTACATATAGTATGGTGTAATATATACTCATACATTACTTGTAGAACAAGGCGTTACTATCTTGAAACTTAAAGAGCGGTGCAAGTCGCTTCTACCTTGAAGCCGCCAACATACAACTGTACGTTATAAACCATGTATTCGGTCAATATGTGGCTCAAAAACTATCCTTAAAATTTATGACTGTACCAGCTATGTACATTTACGAAACTGCTTTGTTTGTTAGAATCAATTTATATCTGTTTCAAAAGCTATCAGATTTTTTTTTTTTTTTAAAGAGACTGCAGTGCGTCCTCAATGTATGAACAAATCGTGTGAAAATAAGCTTTTTTTTGGCATCGAAAACCCAATAATTCAAAACCTTATTAAAATTTAAGAAAAGTCTATCTCGCTATTAATGGATAAATGTTACTATACTTTTTTTTTATGACAATTTGTAATATTTCTCATTATGCAACCACATGGTTTACATATTGACTGTTTTGAGATAGAACCTATGTTTAACAAATTGAAATTCTGATTCTGATCCTGACTAATTACGTTACTAGTGGCACAAGTCGCTACTACCATACCACTGGAGCTGTACAAGTCGCTACTACCTTAACACCACTGGGGCGGTACAAGTCGCTTCTACCTCGAAGCCGCCAAAATAAAACTGTACGCTATATACTGTATTACTAGTGGTACTAGTCGCTACTACCTAGAAACCACTAGGGTGGTACAAGTCGCTACTACCTTGAAACCACTAGGGTGGTACAAGTCGCTACTACCTTGAAACCGTCAGAACTTGTTCTAATAATTATGCTTTGCACACCTTATGCATAATTGCGCTGTGCACTCAAACAACTATGCTTTGCACAGCTTGTGCATTCCAACAACTACGTTTTGCACGGCTTGTGCATTCTAACAACTATGCTTTGCATACCTTGTGCAATCTAACAAGTATGCTTTGCATACCTTATACATTCTAATACAGATTCATATTTGTTTATTTGCTCAAACAAATCAAAAAAGAAATATTTGCTCTAATAATTATACTTTGCACACCTTTTACAATCTAACAACTATGCTTTGCACACCTTGTGCCTACTAACTATGCTTTGTTGTGCATTCTAACTACTATGCTTTGCACATCTTGTGCACTCAACATCTACATATTATTATGTTTTGCACACCTTGTGCAATCTAACAAATATGCTGTGCACACTTTGTGTATTCTAACAACTAAGGGCTGATTTCATCATTCAATATAAAAACTTAGTTCAACTAAACTGAGCTCAGCGTAATCTAGTTTAGACCCGTATCATAAACATGGGCGACAACAAAAGAATTAAAACTGAGTTAGCCTAAACTAGATTCAATTCATATCGGTGAAATGCCAATGAAGCTATAATCTCGATTAGACGCTCTAACTGTATTTGTTTTAATTAATCGCAATTAGTTTATTGGGGAATTTGGCTCTAGGCTTTGCACACTTTGTGTGTTCGAATTCAGATTCATATTCCTTAATTTTTTTCAAATAAATCAAACCTATATATTTGCTCCAATAATTATGCTTTGCACACCTTGTGCAATCTAACTATGCTTTAAAAACCTTGTATACTCTAACAACTATGCTTTACACACCTTGTGCATTTTAATTATTATTACTTATTGCTTTGCTCATTTTGTGGATTCTAACAACTATGATTTGCACATATTGTGCACTCTGACAACTATGATTTGCACATATTGTGCACTCTGACAACTATGCTTTGCACATATTGTGCACTCTGACAACTATGCTTTGCACATATTGTGCACTCTGACAATTATGCTTTGCACATATTGTGCACTCTGACAACTATGCTTTGCACATATTGTGCACTCTGACAACTATGCTTTGCACATATTGTGCACTCTGACAACTATGCTTTGCACATATTGTGCACTCTGACAACTATGCTTTGCACATATTGTGCACTCTGACAACTATGCTTTGCACATATTGTGCACTCTGACAACTATGCTTTGCACATATTGTGCACTCTGACAACTATGCCTTGCACATATTGTGCAATCAAACAACTATGCCTTGCACATATTGTGCAATCAAACAACTATGCCTTGCACATATTGTGCAATCAAACAACTAAGCCTTGCACATATTGTGCAATCAAACAACTATGCCTTGCACATATTGTGCAATCAAACAACTATGCCTTGCACATATTGTGCAATCAAACAACTATGCCTTGCACATATTGTGCAATCAAACAACTATGCCTTGCACATATTGTGCAATCAAACAACTATGCCTTGCACATATTGTGCAACCAAAAAACTAAGCCTTGCACATATTGTGCAATCAAACAATTATGCCTTGCACATATTGTGCAATCAAACAACTATGCCTTGCACATATTGTGCAACCAAACAACTATGCCTTGCACATATTGTGCAATCAAACAAGTACGCATTGCACCCCTTGTGCATTGATTACATTCCCACTCGACTGCGCTCACCTTGCCTTGCGCGGCGTCTGCCTAGGGCACTGCGCGGCGCCCACCTTGCGTACCGCGCTGCGCTCGCCTTGCGCACCGCGCTGCACTCGGCTTGCACACTGCGCGACGCCTACTTTGCGCACTGCGCGACGCCTACTTTGCGCACTGCGCGACGCCTACTTTGCGCACTGCGCGACGCCTGCTTTGCGCACTGCACGCACACCACAATGCATTCGCATGGCGTACCACACTGCGCTCGCCATGCGCACCGCGCTGCGCTCGCCATGCGCACCACAATACGCTCGCCTGGCGTACCACGCTACGCTCGCATGGCGTACCACGCTGCGCTCGCATGGCACACCACGCTGCGCTCGCATGGCGCACCACGCTGCGCTCGCATGGCGCACCACGCTGCGCTCGCATGGCGTACCACGCTGCGCTCGCATGGCGTACGACGCTGCGCTCGCCTTACGCATCACGCAGCGTTCTTTTCGCGCACCATGCTGCGGTTGCTTGGCACACCACGCCGCGGCCGCTTGGCGCACCACGCCGCGGCCAGTTGGCGCACCACGCTGCGGCCGCTTGGCGCACCACGCTGCGGCGGCTTGGCGCACCACAGTGCGCTCACCTTACATAATACGCAGCACTTGCTTCACGCACCACGCTGCGGTCTCTTGGTGCACTACACTGCGCTCGTCTGGCGCACCACGCTGCGCTTGCCTCACGCATCACGCTGCACCCATTGCTACTGCTTTTAGAACAATAATTGCACACAACTAATGTTATAAAAAGTGCTAGCTGTTAGTCTCGGCCTTGTTTGGAAAACGACTTTATAGTTCAATCGGATTTAAGGTTGGATTATCAAGCCTTTTAATACTAATGTAATCACTAACAATGACTGCTTAGTGGCCGTAAAAATTCAAATTTAACCAGACCACTAACTGTTTTCAAATAGAACCAAATAGTTGAAAACAATATGATGAACCCGTACATTCATATAATTATTGTAGGTAAGCAACACAACACATCAGCAACATATTTCAAAGTTGTACCTACTTGTCTCAGATTAAAGTTATGATTAGTCTGATACAAGATCATTTGTTAATTACTCAAGCCCCAAGCGAACGCCGGCGCTCGCACACCTAGTGTCTTTCTATTCTGTCTAATTACGGTATTCAAATGATTAAAATAAAACCACAAACGATATTGCCGTCCATGTTAAATTTATATCAATAAAATACCAGTAAAAATAAGGGTAATAGCCGTTGGTTTAAAACAAAAACCACTACATTTATATTCATTTCAATTAAAATACAATGAGGGTAACTTGTAAACCCGTAGCTCGAAATAAAAACTTATCAGAAAAATATAAATAGGTACCCATTGGTTTCTTAAAAAAATCGATATTAACCTTACTGGATCAGTGAATCTCTTCAATGATGAGGAAATTATAATCAAACTCAGTTTTTCTTTGAATATGTACCAAACAATTGTGTCAGTTTAAAGATAAACAAACCTATTTGCGTTCACAAATGCTACTAGCACAATATTTAATACTACAATACAGTGTAAGGTACTGAACCAACACAATCCGTTACAACAAAGACAGTTATCTTTTAAATACAGGAACATTACAAAAAGGAAGAAAAAAAAACAGGTAGAAAATAAAATTAGTTTTCTTACCCTATGACAGCGTCAAATCAGAACAACCAAACTTACGTATGTGGGCCTGGATATAATTGGCTGGTATAACCGACCAACTATTAATATCCCGCTTCTGAATTGTTGAATCACTAATTCAACATTACTGACTTTATCCACACAGCACTTTTATTTCCTTGACTTGCCCTTTCTAAAATCGACAACCGACTGCTCTCGTGGGTTCGAACACCCGCTATTAATAAAAGTGAGGACCGGATCTACCGCCATCTTGGCAGAAACAGTTAACTATTTATTCAAGTCAGTGTATGTATAAAAACAACCAGAAAAATCCTTACAAAAATATAAATATCTGAAACATTTGATTTAATGTCACATAAAGTTCAAGAATTATTTAATGCGCCACATTAAATGTAAAATCGTCATTTGACAAAACAAATATCAAAACTAACGCCATATAGACGACAGTTATTTCTAACTTTAAAATATTAGCTGTCACACACGACAACAAGTGTCATTGTCATTTGAAAACCTTATCCAAACAATAAGATTCCAACAATAGTACCTTATTTAAACATAAACAAAAAACAATCAATGTAATCACAAAAAAATATAGATGAAAACACAATAGTACAGTATAAACGTAAATGCGATGCAAAAATCCCAATAGTCGAGTAAGTGTATTAAAAAATAACAAATTGCCAATAACTTGTAATAACAATAATTGCCTACCTGAAACGATATCTGAAATTGCTACAAATGGAATTTTCATTTCATCTCTTATTTTGCATAAGCTCTCAATGCTCACCTAGCATTCAAACATCCGATTAACCTTATAAATCGTGAAAATATAAAAGAGATTTCAGCTGTAATTAATATGAGTAGTTTCTACCGTAAGATGGGCTTGCGGACGGTGAGCAATAGGTAGCTCGTCGTCCGGCAATCCGGACCGAGCCTAAGTCGTCCACTCTCGCCTCAAGAAGATGTCAGCAAAAAACTAGGGGCCCTGCAGGTTCGAAGCCTATTGGGGCCAAAGATTTGCTTCTGAAAGGTAAACTCGGCCCTGATATGAAAGGCAACGTAGGAACAGTAGTGGGCTTTTAGTCAGTAAAAGTCTGACACTTATGTCCCGCCCTGCCCAAGGGTCATGGTTGCCTCATCTAAAAAACATGCTATAAGTTGCAACTTATTCTGCAGAACTTAAACTAACATTCTACATGACAAGTAATAAAATATAAAATTTTGTTTTGATCTCCACTTTTCATATTTACGAGAGAAAGAAGCCTTAAAGGCTACCGCGGATTTTTTTAGAATCGTCGTATCAAATATTTGTATTTTTATATATGTAATCGTTATTGATATTTCACAGTTCACAATAAGTTTGCAAATAAAATTAAACCTTTTTAACATCAAAGCGAATTTCTGGGGTATATTATAAACGCCTGTAAATATTATTATTACTGGGTTGACTGTGGATTTTGCCAACTAGTCGGTTCTGCAACAGTTGCCCAATCGAATAGTCGATAAGGTTACTAGTTGGCCCTCAAATGGCCAACTAGCGGGACCGCAGAGCAGGATAGATAGATGGTCCTTTTTTTTGTATACCTGTTACCGCTTATGTGTGTAAATCAGAGTACAGACTAACTTGTTAATCTGCAGATTATATTATCTGATTGAGTCCGTTAAAATGGAAATACAATGATTATTTATTTATTTATTTTACGGCACTCCAACGAATTGTTCGCAGTACCATTAACAATAAAATAATCTTATAATAAACAAATTATCACAGCGAATTCTACACTTAAAGGTGTGCATAGCACTTACAGAATTTAATCAACTAATATTAATCATACATAATTATCCTGAAAATCAATTAAATATAGATTAAGGAATTATTATTAATAATAAATTTGGACAGAGGAAAAAAAAATCAAACAATTAATCAATTAAGTAAAGTTAAATCAAAATAAATGAATATTAAATCAAATTAAAATTAAATCAAATACAATCAAATAAAAGCAAATAATATCAAATATAATAAAATAAAATGTTATGTAATTATGTTCTGAGTTTTCTGACTATATATTTCAAAAATAATTTTTAATTTAGCACTTAACATATTATAATAACTAGTGACCCACCACATCTTTACACGGGTGCAATGGTGATATTAAATATATTATGCATGTATTATACATATAAAGCTTCCTCTGGAATCACTCTATCTATTAAAAAAAACTACATCTAAATCCGTTGTGTAGTTTTAAAGATCTAAGCATACATAGGGACAGACAGCGGGAAGCGACTTTGTTTTATACTATGTAGTGATTTTACTTATGTAGAGTCTATGTAGAGTTTTTACTTAATATCTTTGTTAAAACTGGAAATACACAGTTAAAACTCGAATTTATCGTTGATATATTTGATTTTCAGACAAAACAAGATGGTAAAATTTAGCAGTAGAGAAACTAAGTTGGAATTGAAAATAAAATATAGTTTTAAAAATATTTATTAAAAAACTAACTCCCCCGCAACTGTCGAATCAGGTTACGTCTCGCGAATAATTAGAATAAAGTACGATGACCATGAGGTTTTGCGACCAATCGGAATAAGGTTTATTTTAGGTAGGAAATCATCTAATGAGTCCTCCCGCTCTAGGGCGGAGCGGTAACCCACTCCCCTGTTTCTTCGTTGCCTAGCATTCCAGGGCCCCGGGTTTTCCTTTCAGAAGCGAACCCATGGCCCTAGAGGACTGCAGGGCCCCTACTTTTTTGCTGACATCTTCTTAAGGAGCGCGTGGATGACTTGGGTTCGTTTCGGACGGTAACCGGACGGCCGGACGTCAAGTTACCTATTGCTCAACGTCCGCAAGCCCGCGCCTATGGTGACGGGAAATCGGGATCGGGATACTGATGGCTGGGCCGTGAGGCCGTTACCTCGCGTGTGCGGCCGTCTCCTTCGTAAGCATTACCTTTTCGCAGAAAGAGGCGACCGCCTGCCATTCCTACTCGCTCCGGTCCATGGCCTGTTCCAGGCCCTAGAGCCAGCCCAGGCACGAGAGGTCGTTGCCGCAGATCACCCCCATGAAAACGCGGCGGTGCTCTCCCCAAGCAGGGCATACTACTACCTTATGCTCCAACTTATCTTCCGGACGGTCCACACAATGGTGACACCCGGCCGTTTCTTCCGAAACCGATGCAGGAAACTCCCAAATTTGACATGTCTTGTGAAGGTGAGAACGCCTTGCTGTTTTTCCAGCCACTCCTTAAAGAGGGGACAATTAGAATAGAGTATGATAAGCTCTAACTTCGGTCGGCTCTGTGGTCGTTTGACGGGCGATCGCGCAGTGGCTGGCGATAATCAGCCGCCAGGCTTGCGGTCGAAGATCGCAACCGCGACGGCTGCGTGCAAACAATGTGAATTGTTTGCTCCCCTTATTATTTGATCAGATATAAGTTATAATTTGAAAATTTAGGTTCATATTTTGATGCCAGAAAGTCTACCGCCGCAGAAAAAAATATTTAGCGTCAAAATTGTAGTACAAGCAAAGTAGGCAGGCTACGTTAGGAAAATAAAAAGCAGCCAATTTTCAATACATCAATTTAGTACCACAATAAAAATGCCTATCATCAATAGCAATGGAAGTGTGCTATGAAGATATAACAGTTAGCTGTGACAGACAGAAGCTATCGTTCACGTATTTTACCGTGTGTTAATAAAATCACTTCACGAAATCCCTTGGGATTTCCTGATATCCTCATTTTCCTGCGACAACATATAGACAATGTGTGACAATTTTTTTTGAGGTGGAAGTCTGCAAATTATTTCCGTTTTAACGCTGGCCGGTGTCAGGAATTGGCAGGTTCCGCCTATTTGGCTTACAGATCTTTGAAGCGGTCGTGGAGCACTACGGGCCGCCAACCTGGGTATGGTTCATATTAGACCCATTGCTCACCGTTCACCTACTGTGGCCCGGAATCGCCATGCGACCCTCAACGCTCGGTGTATCTTCCGCGGTAACCAAAACGTCCAGATATCCTCACATTCACGCTTTCCGTTGCTTTCTTTGCTCGCATTTCTGTTTTGTAGAAGAAGGTAGCTGCTTCCCTTGCCTTGTTGTACTAGAACCGGGCGTATGGTCTTTACCGTTGATCGCTTCTAAAAAGATACGATGGTACCTACCTGGCCCAAGCAGGTAGACTACCTTGCCCTCATAGCGATCAGCACAATGGTAACACACGGGACAAAGACCTGAATTAGAAAGTATAATACATTTCACTCCGGTAATAGATATGTTCCTCAAGGTTATAAAACATAGAAACCGTTGCAGGTACTAGTCCAAAATAAAATAACTCATGTGTATTTATTTAATACACATGAGTTATTTTATTTTGGACTCAGAAGATACTTTTGTAGAGCAAAAACAAATTATTATTAATAGCAACGTAATAAAATTCGTAAAATATGACTAATTGTTTCCTTGAATGTTTCCGTATCATTGGATCATAAAGTAAAATTTTGTTAATTGAACCAACGATACGTGAATTTTCACGTGTTTTCGGAATCAATGTGTTCGAGTTCACGCTGTTTGGTCACCTGTACATACAAATTGTTTTAAAGGCTATCCGGTGTGCATCTGTCGGTCTTTTCTCTCGTCGGATATATCCGACAAACACTTTCGCGTTTATTTTAACAGGGTCGCACATCCACGACCAAATACCCCATCTCGTCAGCTCTTCTGTAACCTGCGAGGATTGAAGAGTTAAACGAGATGCGAGTACCTAGTCGCAAACTCACGACCCTGGCGAATGGTACACGAAAACATTCGTCGGGTCAATCCGACGCAAGGCGTTATAGCGTGGGGACATATCTACGGCACTGTACCTCCGCCGTGCAACGGCACGACGCCGCCACCGCGATATTGCGTCTTGCCGCGGCACGGAACCAGGAGACAGCACGGCGTTGTGCCATAGCACGGTGCCATCCATTGTTCAATTTTTTGTCTGGAGCAGTATTACGTCTTCCGCGGTCCATATCAACAGAACCCTCGTAAATCGAGGCCGTTACCACTTGGCCACTACTGCTCTCATATATGCGCCTTACCATCAACGATTGCATCACTGCTTACTATCAGGTGGGATCGCAGTCAAGCACAAGTTTATATCAAATAAAAAAAAATATAAACTTTCACCTTATAAAACTAAGTTTTATATTTAAAGAAAAAAAAAATCCGTCTTATTCCAAAACGCGATCTAAAATAGTTCCGGGACTATTACTAGTTTATAACCCGGTAAGCAGCGAGTTATTTTGGTACAATTTTCTGCGTGCTAGAGCGAGACGGAACGAGTTGGAAGAATAGGAGTTAGTTCATTTGAAAGAAAGAGATAGTTGCATAGTATGGGATTTTGTTGTTCGAAGTGGGAACTCTGTATTTTTCAGCTTATGATTTTGGCATTGCTAGTTAAATATTGTAGAAGTTTAAAAAATTCGAAGTGAGTGAACAATGGAACGAACTTAGAAGGTCGTTGACCTTTAAAATACATTTTCATAAGGGAAGCCGGTGAGAATCGTGTTATATGGACCCTTCGCCACTGTTAGGTACCTACATTGTCGTGTTATAGTTCATTTATCATATGAGTATAACACCGCAAATATTCCGTGAAACCACAAGTTATTGATCTTATACGTTCAAGCGTCACTTTATTAAAATTTTGGTTACCATTATTGTGTATAAACAACATATTTTCCAGCTGAGACCTATAATATTACCGCCGCTGTATGGATGTAGTGTGGGTACTGTGGACGGCAATCCTAGCTGCCTTAGGAAATAATCCGGGCATCAGGATTCTTAGGGCGATTTCTAACTAAAGCAGGCGTAGGCCGTGTTTACGAAGACGCGGCGCGTTGCGCGACGCGTTGGGCGGTCCGTTGTACATTGCCATATGTATGTGTTTGCGCGAGGGATGATGCAGCCCGTTGCTGCTATGTCAAATGAAGAACGACCAACGTGTCGTGCAACGCGACGCGTCCTCGTAAACACGGCCGTAGACTTGTGGACGGCGGACAAAGGCTAACTATCCTTTCGATAAAGACCTGGCCCGAATCGACGTTGTGTTCCACGCCCGATGTTTATAAATTAAACAAACTTTTGTGAGAACCTAAGTTGCCTTTAAGTGGAACAAGGAAAAGTAGTGAAAATTGGCAAGTGTTTGATTACTTCGTGCTCTCCGCTCAACTTCGTTTTGTCCGGCTTGAAGGCGCGTGTTTTATTTTTAAGTCCACTTAGTTCGACTTCACTCCACTTACATTGTTTCCACTGATGCGGAGTAGAGATTTCAAGCACTTTGACTGGCCAATTCACAGTCCGCTCCTCTCCACTGCACCCAGCAGATCAGTGGATACATAACCTTGTCAGTGTAATCGAATTAACTAATAATGATTAATTTATGAGTTTTAGTTTTTGTCCTAGTATTTCCTAGTCCGTACTTATTAACAAAAATCTTGTATATTGTTCTGGCAATAAAGTTGAAAGAGTATATCTATCTATCTATCTAGGTGTCTGTCTCCTCTCCTCTCAGTCTACCTTACTTGATGATTTTCCGCCCCAAAAAACAATAGTACGTTATGATACAAGTGTGTAATGTTGATGACAGAGCCGAGGACGGTAATCATCAGTACTCATGTATATCATACGACGTTCTTCAATACTCTTGTGAATGGGCAAGTCATAATCATGGCGGTCAGTTCTGTCCTTGAGGAATGGCTGGAAAGAAGTCAAGGCGTCCTCCCCATTATAGTGCAGATCCACACCAAACATGGTAAGTTTGGAAGGTTCTACAGCTGATTCCTGCGGAAGACCGTTTGGAGGAAACAAAACTGAATCGGTTGAGTTGTGTCCTACTTGGACGGAGCACCGTCGTGATCTCGTAGGGGCGATAGGCGGCAGCGACCTCACTCGCCGGGCTATGGTCCAGAGCAAGGAGGAAAGGCAGGTGGTCGCCTCCTACTGCGAAGCAGTAACGTAAGCGAAGGAGGCGGCTGCACGCGTGAGGGAACAGACATCCTCAGGCTCTAGCCGCCGGGACCCCAACCCCAGCTTCCACCTACAGTAGGCGTAGGCTTGAGGACGACGAGAAACGGGTAGATCGCCGCTATGCCCGTCTCAAAAAGAGTTCAGCAAAACCGTAGCGGCTCAACAGGGCCAAAGGAGGCCATGGGTTGACTTTCGGCAGATAGAGATATCTGGGGTCCTGGAACGTTAGACGAAGAAAGAACACTGGTGTGGTTTTAGACACACCTATGTTCCTTCTTTGCCTAGCGTTACAGGGCTTAAAAGTCTGACACCCGCCCTATCCGCCCTAGAGCAAGAGAAGTCATGATAAACAGTTAATGATATATTATTATTTAAAAACCAGTATTTTTTATGAATTGACTGAAACTGCTTTAGAGAAAACTGATGATGTCATCCACATGCAGATTTATAATAAGACCAGATCTTACCATTACATCCCATATACTCGTAAGTTCATATCGGGTATTACAAATATTCCCCATACAATAAACAACAACAACCTATTGAATTGACGTAAAATAAAATAGTTGTAACTTTTCTAAAATGTAGAAAAAACATTTTGCTAAAGAACTTTTCCTGATGAATGGGTTTGAATACTCCTTGCACGTAGAAGATTATTTACATATCCAATCGAAATAATTCCAACACCTTAGGAATGATACGTAATAGCTTTTACGAGTGGTAATACTTATTTATTAATTTAAACTTCATGTACAATAGTGGTACATAGGCGGACTTAATGCAACAAGGCATTCTCTACCAATCAACCTTTGGGTTAAGAAAGACAACACTGTGGTAGGTGTGCACTATAAATAAATAACACATAATTTTAAATAGAATGTATAAGTTATAATAATAAAATACGTATATATGATAATATTAGAAACTAATAAATACTATGATAAATATTCAAATCATAACTATGAGAACCTAAAATATGACAATTAGGACGAAGGAAGAATTTTGCGCTTGAAGGAAAATTTACTTACAGCCTTTTTGATGTCAAGTGGAAGGCCATTCCAGAGTTTTATGGTAGAAATGGTTTAAGAATTAGCCATAACTTATGAGGGGCCTTCACCACTCGCACTCATATCGTCAACGTCGAGCAAGGTTAGCTGGTTGCTTCATCTAACGCAATCAATCGCGATGTTTGATGGAGAGGCAACGTGATAAAAAAATCCTTCAGCTCCCTTACGGTTGCGGCCATCACCTTCTCTCGCATTACTGGTTCGCAGATGGAGCAGATTCCTTCTCATTCCCTGTAGCTCCAGATCATACTCTGAATCGAGTCTGGCGCGAAACGTTACCGCTGTCAATCGCCTTCAAGGTCTAATTTATCTAATTATACAGCACAATAAACAGACAGACATTGACATTTTCACAAGTATGATATTAATATTGATTTGATTATTTTAATTCGATACAGATATTTGGTAGAAAAGAGGCAACTGCAATCGCAAATGGACGCCGAGGGCCGGGCGGAGAAAGAACTGTCAAGAAGTCTAGATGAGAAGGGCAGGCTCATTATCGAAATGAGGACCTCTCTGCAACAAATCAACGAATTGTTGGCCTGTGTTGGTACGTCAATGTTACTTCAAGCAACCCCACATCATCATCATCATTATCATCATCAGCCTATTAATGTTCACACTGCTGGGACACTGGCCTTCTCTCTAAGAGAGGGAATGGGCCGTAATCCACCACGCGGGCCCACTGAGGGTTGGTGAATGTTACATGTCTTGGAATTTTTGGTTCTAGGATATGCCGGTTTACTCACGATGTTTTCCTTCACTGTTTTGAGAGCAGTGTTGATGAAATAAATTACACAAAGTAATGCGCCTGACCGGGTTTGAACCCGCAACCTACAACTAAGTTCACTCGGCCACCACCGCTCAGCGCAGCTCATAGTCATAGTCATTTATTCATTAACAATAAATTGTATCCGAAATTGCAAACATGTTAAATATTACAATTATGCGTTACATTAACCCATTAAATATTATAAACAAAAAAAAAAGAAAAATAACATAAAATTAAAATAATGTTGGATTAATCTCAAAGATCAATAAACATTCTTTTGAGTGGTTTTTTAAAAGAGCTACACTATATAACGCTCTTTAAATCTAAAGGCAATTTATTATTAAATATTAAAACCGATTAATATCTGGGACAGTGCTTTACAATATTTAAATTAGGCTGAATTTTGTAAAGTTTCATATCTTGCCTACGTGTGCCTTCTCTAATCTCTCGTTCTTCTGCATTCTCATATTCATGGGTATATTTGGCTATCTCACAACATAACATACGAGTAAATGCTTCTGAGTAAGTGTTCGCTAGTGCAAACCACATTGAGCATGTATATAATTCAGAAAAATAAGTTATTAATAAATACTGCAGTAATGAAATTATGCCACACAAAACTTACATAATATTATATCCAATTTAGAATCCCGTCTAGAGCTCGATACAACCACAACAACCAACATATCGAATAACTATTCGCCAAGCGGTTATTAACAATCTATTCATATAATATGTATATAAAAGATAGTCTTGTTAGTTACACTATTTATAACTCAAGATCGGCTGAATCGATTTGGCTGAAAATTGGTGGGAAGGTAGCTTAGTACCAGAGTAGGACAGAGTAGATAGAGTAGGACAGAGTAGATAGAGTAGGGTAGAGTAGGGTAGAGTAGGGTAGAGTAGGGTAGAGTAGCGTAGAGTAGGGTAGAGTAGGGTAGAGTAGCGTAGAGTAGCGTAGAGTAGGGTAGAGTAGGGTAGAGTAGGGTAGAGTAGGGTAGAGTAGGGTAGAGTAGGGTAGAGTAGGGTAGAGTAGGGTAGAGTAGGGTAGAGTAGGGTAGAGTAGGGTAGAGTAGGGTAGAGTAGGGTAGAGTAGGGTAGAGTAGGGTAGAGTAGGGTAGAGTAGGGTAGGGTAGGGTAGGGTAGAGCAGGGTTGAGCAGGGTAGAGCAGGGTAGAGCAGGGTAGAGTAGGGTGACGATATTATACTCAATCAAATCTCTATCTGACCAGTATTTGGTAATAGTAGTTCTTTATAAGAATCGATATAGGAATACCGATTAATTTCCGAAACTTACCGACCCGTTCTACGACTCCTTTAAAAAAATTGTTTGTCGTGACAATTATGTGTCTTATCAATCATCATAAGTTAAGCGCGGTATAGTTGGCACTGCTGGATAAAATTGTCGGATCGGCTATCTGTGCGACATTTAACCCAAAGGGAGCGCTCGCCAAGTTCAATGCCGGCTTGGATCTGGGTCGTTGTCAGTGGGTCACGTTCGGACCCCGGCGGCCGGGCGGCCTCTCAGTTGAACCTCGGCACTTTTATAACATTCAATAGCGAATATCAATATTCACTTTCTATTATACCTATATGCATTCTGAAGTTATATTTTAATTTATTCACCGTTAAATTTTGGCCGTTTTAATCACGTGGAGGGTCGATTCGGTACATGATACACTATCGATTTGTAAAGATAAAATTAAAAAATAAAGTACTTTTTTTTTAAACTCGAGTTAATTTTCGCATGTTCGAAATTAATTTCTGTAGGTAAACGTCAGCTGAGCGAGGCCAGTGAACTGTAGGTAGTTAGTATGTAACGACCGACAACTACCTACAAGGTTATTGATTCGTTTACTTAAGAAATTAATTTAGAACATGCGTAAATAAACTCGAGTTTAAAAAAAAAGTATTATTTTTTCGTTTTTCAATAACTTTTTGAAGTGCCATTCGATATGTTATTTGTTCCTTGCTCATAATATTTCTTATCTCTTTTTCTTTCAAGAAAAAAGGGCAAGTTTTGTCAATGAAAAGGTGATCACCCTTGCTATTAAGACATACTATATTATTAGTATCACAATTCACGTGGTTACCCCCGCATTTTGGGCAAAATATCTTTTTCAAAGGACAATACTTTATTACATGTCCGAATTGCCAGCACCCCGAGCATTGAGTCACAGGGAACACATAAGACTTCACCTTAAAGCGACAAACATACGCATATATATGAAGCGGTAAATTTTTATTTTTAAAGCCAACTCTCACAGATTCGCTGTCTATCCATTTACCCTCTGAATCAATTCGTTTTAATCTTTTAATAGATACTATTTCGATGCTGGATTAAAAAATGCCAAAGAGCTCCTCATCACTTAAATCAAGATCAACGCCTTTTACTACACCATAAGATATTGACAACTCATTTATTAATTGACATCGGATTCCCACTTCCTTAAATTTTAAGCATTGTTACAATTTAATAGCGTCCTCCTTTTCTTGAAATTGAATAAGTAACTTGTTAAAGCTTTTATATTTAATTCGTAAAACATTTTTGATATTCTCAGTTCTCAACAATTTAGCTAATGCCATTTGTTTAGGCATGTTCTCCACCGAAGTAATACATACTTCATGTTTATCGTTAACAACTAATTTTTTTTCACCACTTATATTTTGTATTTCTGGCGAAACGCTTCGAGCAAAACGTTTAGGTTTGCTTCTATTGACAGTAATAAAATCATCATCCTCGTTACTCTCATCTTCTCTCACTTTTCTTTTTTCAGCTAAACTCTTCTCACTTACATTTCTTTGCAATACTCTTGACTCCAATGATTTGTAACTCTCCTTATCACCAGAGTCATCATCTTCTTCTCCACTACCCATTTTCTATATTTTTGTGGATTTAAATAAAATTAAAATATTTAGTTGAAAAAAATTGATACCTATCAACTTGACAGCTTTCTTGACAATGATTGGAGAAGATAGAAACAAGGATCAAAAAAAGGATTCATCGTTTCGAGAAGACTGCAAGATTAAAACTTGAGGTCATATTATACTATTTAGTAACTGGAGATTTAGATGAATCGGTAAAACAATCAGCCATTGCATTCCCGCCCTGCGTCACTCCGCGTCTATTAACACTTGTCTTGTCTCGTAATAAAACTGATTCTAAAGAGTACCTAAATATGTGACCGAGTCCATGCTTTAACTTTTCAAACCAGCGTTATATATAGCCAGTAGGGAGTAACGAAAAGGTTTGCTTATTTTCGATATTCACAGACTACTTTATGAAGAACTTCTTATTTACGTTCTAACCAACCGATGTATTACATTGGTGGTTAAGCCGCAAACAGGGAACACCCGCACCCCGAAGATCGACCAAGATATAGTTAGCCTACTTTCATTAGTTAGTAGCACGTATTTAGGGACTCCCCGCATGCTATAACTGAGTTAACAAACTTAGTTCGTTAGCTCGGTCAATACGTCGGTTGGTATAAAGCATGAGGCACACCAAACTGTCCCTCGAAAGCGAGCCTACGCTATGCGTCACAGAAATCTCCAGCACCGCACTTGCGGGCCCAATATTTAGCAAAAGTGACAAGTGTATCACGATTGTCCGGGTGATTTTTCGGGATGACAAATATTCGAGCGAACAGTCTTCGGCCAAGTGAATTTCAAACATACGAGTATGCACTCACCTCACGCATGATGTACGTCGTCCGAAGCAAGAGCCAATTAAAATGAGCCTTCTGACAATTGACTCAAATTTGTTTACGAAAAGTTGCTTGAAATATGAAATACATTGAAAATATGATTAATATGTTATCACTCTTAATAATCATTGAGTTTGATTGATGACTGCTATGCCGGAGGTCGTGGGTTTGATTCCCACCCAGGACAAATGTTTGTGTGATGAGCACGATCATTTGTGCTGTGTCTGGGTGTAATTTATCTATATAATTATATGTATTTAGAAATATATAAGTATGTTAATCAGTTGTCTAGTAGCCATAACACAAGCTTTGCTTAGTTTGGGATTAGACGACGTTGTGTGATAGTGTGTATGATATTATACGAGTATACATATAGTTTATAAAGTAACTAGTTAATAAAAGTAATAATAAAATATAAAAATTAATATTAAAAATGTAATTTTTAGAATAAAAGGAAATAATCATAATATTAATCTGTGTCCCGGCTGTCAAGTCGACTGACAAGAAATTTTTTCTCTGAAATATTTTGCGAAAAATTTATTCTTAATTACCTAATTATAATCTCCACCCACCAAAAAACATTAAGAAAATAGAAATATCATTTGTGAAATTACCGGATGCCTACTACATTATACTTATACAACATAACAACGCAATAACAACAGACTGATATGCTGAGAGAATGCTGACTAGAGGCCGGTCGAAACATCTATACACACACCTAACATCTTCGGGTTCGTCGCTCAGCTCCGCCTCGCAGCCGCCGGAGTCCAGCCGTGAGTCCAGGGATTCCGGTCGCTGCAGTTGCGTCGAGCTCGAGCGACGAATATTTCTCGCCGCCGACGACACCACGCGCGTCGCAGAGCACTCATCGGCAAGACTAACTGCTTCAGGGAGGGCAGTACTCGTCCTAGAGTGATGCGCTTTGTAAGGCGGGCATTCTCGGGGACTGATATTAGTCCTCGAGATTATCTGCCCTGCGTCACAGAACGTATCGACTTCCTGAAGCAGAAGATCTATGCATGGGCAAACCGTATTCGTCGATACAAGTGCCGAGTGGAGCGGTACACTCAGAATTATTCATTCCAAGCAAAGAAATGTGGGTTTACAGGGCTTGGGAGCGATCGGACCATGGTGTGAATACGCGCCTGCCGAATGATGACGCCATGTGTTCATTTTGGCGCAGCATCTGGTCGACGCCTGTCAGTCACATTGAGGGTGATTGGATTCGGGAGGTCGAGCACGCATGCGATCTTTTACCAGTAATGGGGGCAATTATCATCAGCACCCAAGATGTAGCTCGTGCAGTTCGTCCATTGCCCAACTGGAAATCTTCAGGGCCGAACGGGCTGCATAACTTCTGGATTAAATGGTTCCAAAGGTCGCATGCTGGCTTGGCATCTCAATTCTAGTCTGCCCTAGAGTCAGGGTCGCTGCCCCAGTTCCTTACGACAGGAATAACCCACCTGCTCCATAAATCAGGTAGTACTGCGGAATCTAAAAATTATAGATCGATTACATGTTTACCGACGGTTTATTTGATTCTGAAGGGTCCGAGCAAAATGAATCATCAGACTCGCAACCTACTTCAATTGTAAAATTTTCGATAGTAAAATACTATCGAAAATTTATGGCGATATGACCAAAGTGATACATTTTGTCTTTTACTTTAATAACGTTTGAGATGCAGTCACTCCATCACTGACGGGATACTTGTCGAATTCCTTCTACTATTAAATGATGGACTTCGTTTATTTTAAATATTTTATTATTTTCCGCTACCCCTTTTTTTGTGCCCACATCGACTTAATCGGGTTAAGCTCACAATGATACGGGGACAAACGTAAAATTGCGACACCCTGTTCAGCAGCCATATCGTCTACCACATTTTTTCAAACCTTTTACTTTCTTTTCGGATAAACTCTATTAGCTCGGCTTTCAACATACCTTCTTCAAATGGAATATTTTTCCCTTTCAGCCAGTCTTGAATTGAATTTGGCCCTTGCGCCAATTTTTTTTTTATGGTGGGTAAAATCTTCCAATGACAAATCCCGCCCTTGGGTGGAGCGGGAAGTAGTGTCAGACTCTAACTGACTAAAAACCTACCCCGTTCCTTCGTAGCCTATCGTGCCGGGGCCGGGTATTCCTTTCGGAAGTTAACCCATGACCCCAGTAGGCTTCGACCCTGCCTGCCTGCAGTTAGCAGGCTGGGCCTCTTCGGTGTGCTAACAGCTCCTTAAGGCGCGCGGGAACAGAACGTGCCGTCGACGACTTGGGCTCGGTCCGGTCGGTTACCGGACGATCGGACAGCGTGCTACCCATTGCACGCCGTCCGCAAGCCCGCGCTTACGGTGGCCGGAAATCGGGATCGCAATCCCGGCGGCGGAATCGGAATCCCGGTGGCGGCCCTTGCGCTAATTTGAAGTTGGTAGAAGTTCTACTTTCCTTGAAGTATAAGAAGCGTTATATCGATAACTCGGTCCTAGTCACCTCTAACCACCTCTAAACTCAAGAGACTGGACTTATGTGAACCGTTGCGGTTGCGATTATTGCTCGCAAACTTGGTGGGAAAATAAAACGATCAGTTAATTATCAGTTGGGCTTCAGACTACCACGGACTACACAAGAAACGAGCTGTTGTGTTATACTTACTTCAAAGAAGAATTAAAACTAAAAAGCCTATAAAGTTCTGGGTGCATATAGCATAGCATCAGCCTTATAATATGCCCACTGCTGGGACTCAGGCCTCCTCTCTAGGAGAGGGTATGGGCCAAAATCCACCACCTGGGCCCAGTGTGGATTGGATGGATGTCACATGTCTTCAAATTTTTGATTCTAAGTCATACCGGTTTTCTCACGATGTTTTCCGTCACCGCTTTGAGAGCAATGGTGATGAAATAAGGCTGGGTTTGAAACCGCGGCCTACGAAGCTGCAGGCCCGCAACCGCGAGTGTAACAAAGTATAGTATTAATTTTGGAAAATTTTCTTTCAAAATTCGTATTAGACTCTAATATAAACAAACACTATCATATCTTGGTCCTACTTGCCTTAAAGGTTGTATTACTAAAAGAACCGGTATAAAATTGTTTTTTCGGATTTGGAGATATATCTTTGATCAAAGAAAAGAGAGTCAAATAATAATTATTGTTGACGCTTGTAAGTACCGATTTTATGAGAGAGAAATTAACTAATGAGGTAGACTTGTTTTTTGGAATCCAAACTGTTCTTTACTTGTTATTTCGAATTTTATGCAGTAATCAATTAGCCTTTAATACATATATTTTTCGTAAATTTTTGATAAGATGTAGGTATTAATGTTATGGGTCGATAATTATTAATATCAGATTTGTCTCCCTTTTTGAATATCGGATTTATAAAAGCTAGTTTTAAGTTAGCGGGAAAGGTTCCTGCTGAAAATGATATGTTTATCAGGTGAGTCAAGATACCAGTCAGTTCAAGAGAACAGGCTTTTAAGATTTTAGTGCTAATTTCATCATAGCCCTCAGATCAGGTATTGGACAGGGACGTTATTTCCTGTCGGAGCTCGCATTCCAGTATCGGTCTAAGAAACATCGAATTCACGCAATTATTTTTCATGAAGCTTTGCCCAACACTTGATTGTGGAGGTATAAGGGTTAAATTAACATAGTGGTTGTTAAACACCGAAGCCATTTCAGCAGGGTCTGTAATTATTGTATCGTTTAGCTTTATGGTTTCTATGTTATTTTTGGGGGTCATGTTATTTATTTCATTTTTAATGACAGTCCAAGTAGCTTTGCATTTATTACGATGTGTGTTTATATAGTTTATGTTTGCGTTTGTTTATATAGTTTATCTTTTTTGAACCATAAATACATTTTTTTAGCAGGTTTGAGTAATTTTGATATTTAGTTTTATTGTAGGAATTTTTGGTTTTGTAGTATTGATAGCGTAGTCTCCGTTTAGTTTTGCAACTATTTCTTAACCCTTTGCTTATCCACTTTTGTGTGTTCTTATTTTTTTTTTTTGTTAACTTTAACACTTAACTTGAGAAAGCTTAGGCCATAAAATAAGCACTTCTTTTTTTTTCATGAAAATCATTGAATGTAGAATTGGCGTCAGTGTTTTTATAAATGTCAGACCATGAAAGATTTTGTAAGCATTCTTTGAACTTCCGGATATTTTCTAAATTGTAGTCTCTTTTAAAATGTCTCTTTTAAATCGGTGCTTTATCTGGTTTATTTTTAGTAGGAAAACTCAACATTTGTGCTGTATCATGATCTGATAGATACAGAGGTAAGACAGTTGCTGTTGCGTTGGAAATGTTACTTAATGGTCAAGTCAAAATTGTAAGCCAAATTTTGCAATTCATTTGTAATGTTGCCTTTTTTTAGAGTATTTATGTTAAAATCTCCACACACAACTATACTTACCTTGGATTTGTATTTATTTAATAAATCATGTAAAAGGTTAGATCATTTTGCTAAAAATAGATTCGAGTCGGTTAGCTGTCTACGTGGCAGGCTCGACATAGCAGTAATATTACGACGATAAGGGATTAGCAAAGGAAATTAGAAAATCTCTTTTTAATTATCGCATAAAGCTTTTACTCCCATAAAGTTGATGAAGTCGTAGCGTGATTAAGGTTGTTTTTTATCAAATCACGCTTTGAAGCAGAATCCCGTATTATAAAAGATTTTTAATAATGAAGTCTACAATAATATTTTGAGCTTTACGTATTCAATTTATAAACAATTTATTATGGTGTGTAATCCGAATAAGTGGGTTAAAATATTGTACGCGTAAGCTTTAAGCATTCGGTGTCCTAGAAAATAGTTACGCAAACAAAAAAAAAAGTACCCACACACCATTCACATACACGTAAATCTACACACATATTTATAATCTAAAACCAACACATTTCGTTTTACAATTTGTAATGGCGAAGAGTCCGAGTATGTGGATAATTAAAGTTATTTTATCTGTAAGCTTTATGCGTTTAGTGTCATAGACAATAGTTAACGCAAACAAAATTACACGCAAACACACGTGTGAATCTAAACACAAAAACATATTATCTAAGACTAATCTGCTTCAGTGAGTTAAAACAAGTTGATCTATATCGTGTTACAGATAACCGTTTATACACCGGGTACTTGAAACACTGAGTTTTGCGTAAATTTTTGTATGTAACTTTTTATAAAAAGCCTTTTTACGTAGTAGCCATTTTAAATTACTGTCGCTATATCTTACCCAAAAATAAAAACAACGCACAACGCACACAATGGCAACATGAGACTGAATGTAAAAAGACATCGCATGTGTAGGAACAAAATACACCGTTAAATTTTAGTCGTTTTAATCCCGCGGAGGGTCGATTCGGTACATGAAATACTATCGATTTGTAAAAAGAAAATTAAGTAAAGTACTAAAAAAAAGTACTTCTTTTTAAACGCTAATTAATTTAAAAATGTACGAAATTAATTTCTTCAAGTAAACGTCAGCTGAGCGAGGCCAATGAACTGTAAGTAGTTAGTACGCAACGACTGACAACTATCTACAAGGTCATTGACTCGTTAATTTAAAGAAACTAATTTCGTACATGCGTTTATTAACTCGACTTTTAGAAAAAAAGATCTTTATTTTTTAATTTTATCTTTACCCCCCACACTTTACGCCCCAGGACCCGATGGCATGCCTGGGAGGGCCTGGGTCCTGGCCATGGAGGCTCTCAGGCCTCGATTAAGGGGGCTCTTTAGCGCATGCTTGGAGAGGGGCCAGTTCCCACCTCGCTGGAAGACGGGAAAACTGGTCCTGTGGACTCTCCGTCCGCGTACCGGCCCATTGTGCTGCTCGACGAGGTGGGCAAGCTCTTCGAAAGAGTAATTGCAAACCGCCTCGTCACGCGCCTTGCACGGGTGGGGCCGGACCTTTCGGACGGACAGTTCGGTTTTCGCAGGATGCGCGGAAGTCAATCCGACGACGATACACCTGCCCTGGGACACCGCAACCCCATGCGGTGTCCTTGGACATTGGCCTACCTATCGGAGAGGTATATCATCTACCCCGGTTACCAGGGAGAGTGGAAATGTTGAGAGATGTCGTACGGTTTTCCGCAGGGATCGGTACTAGAACCACCCTTGTGGAAGATCGGGTACGACTACGTGCTGCGCGGCGACTTCACCGACGGGGTCAGCGTGGTCTGCTACGCGGACGACACGTTGGTCCTAGCGCGGGGAGAGTCGTACCGGACGGCGGTCGAACTAGCGACACGCGGGGTTGCAATAGTCGTTGACAGGATCCAGCAGTTGGGACTCGAGGTGGCACTGCACAAGTCCGAGGCCATGTGCTTTCACGGCCCTCGGGGTGCGCCACCACCGGGTTCCCAGCTAACGGTAGGAGGGGTTCACATCGGCGTTGGGTCGACGATGAAGTACCTGGGACTCGTCCTCGACAGCTGGTGGAATTTCATGGAGCATTTTCGACGTCTGGCTCCCAAACTGAATCGGACTGGGGCTGCTCTCGGGCGGCTCCTGCCCAACATAAGGGGACCAGACGCCTCCTGCCGGAAGCTCTACGCGGGAATCGTTCGGTCCATGGCCCTCTACGTGGCTCCGGTGTGGGCACCGACGTTGACACAGCAACCGAGGGCCCAGCTGAATACGTGCCAGAGGGTCAAGGCAATACGCAAGGTGCGAGGGTACCGAACGATTTCCCGCGAGGTGGCAACCCTCCTTGCTGGCCAACCGCCGTGGGATCTGGAGGCAACAGTCCTTGCACACATGCACGATAAGCGCATGGAGATGCAACGCCGGGGCGAAAATCCTCTGCCGCGATAAGTCGAGGCATGGCGGACAGAGTTCCGGCGGGATCTCATGGCGAAATGGCGTCAGCGACTATCACAACCTCGTTCGGGGCGTGCCACAATCGAGACGTTAAGGCCCATCCTTGAGGAGTGGCTGGAAAGACCTCACGTTGTTCTTAACTTTCGCACGACGCAGTTTCTTACCGAACACGGCAAGTTCGCTAAGTTCCTGTTCCGGATTCGTGCGGAGGATTCGCCCGGGTGTCGCCACTGTGCTGAACACCCGGAGGGCACGGTGGAGCATACTGTAGAGGTGTGCCCCGCCTGGGCGGAGCATCGCCGTGTCCTCGTGAGGGCGATCGGCGGCAGCGATCTCTCTCGCCCATGGTTCAGGCCATGGTCCGTAGTGAGGAGGGATGGCAGGCGGTCGCCTCCTTCTGCGAAGCAGTAATGTTAGCAAAGGAAGAGGCCGACTGCATCAGGCAGAGGCAACGGCCGCCGGGATTCCGATCCCGATTTCCGGCCACCGTAGGCGCGGGCTTGCGGACGGCGTGCAATAGGTAGCACGCTGTCTGATCGTCCGGTAACCGACCGGACCGAGCCCAAGTCGTCGACGGCGCGTTCTGTTCCCGCGCGCTTCAAGGAGCTGAACACACCGAAGAGGCCCAGCCTGCTAGCTGCAGGCAGGATCGAAGCCTACTGGGGTCATGGGTCAGCTTCCGAAAGGAATACCCGGCCCCGGCACGATAAGCTACGAAGGAACGGGGTAGGTTTTTAGTCAGTAAGAGTCTGACACTACTTCCCACTCCGCCCAAGGGAGGGATTTGTCAGTGGATGATTTTTCATACCATAAAAAAAAAAAAACGTAGGTGAGTTATAAAAAGGAGTTTTTCCAAATTCAACCTAAGGGGAGAAAAGGGGGAATTTCGTTTGTTTACATTATCTTATTCCGTGTGCCAATAAACTTGAAACTTGGCATAAATTCCAACCAAAATGAATAAATAAAGACTGTCATATATCGGTTTTCAAAATTACCTTCAAAATACGGGTAATTAATTACGAACGAAGTCGCTGGCAAATGTGCGTACTGGCTGGTTAAAGACCCTAACCAGCCGATGTGAAACTATGGCATCATCTCGCATTTAGTCCTTGAACTGTAAAATGAAACTAATTCGGTGCTAGAATATGTCAGTGCAGTTTAATCAAAGAGAAGAAATTATGAATCCATTGAACACAGAAATCATTTTCGAAGCCACGGCTCGAATTTCATTAATAACATCAAGCTTCGCGGAGCTGCCGTGTTTGTCTATGAACACGAGACATCAAGCAGTCCGAATGAAACAAAAGGCGCGAAAAGTATTGTGACAGATGATTTTGGTAGGCAGAAAATATAATTTCATAGTAAATCTTTGTATAGCTCCCATAAAAAATTTAGGATAATTCAATTTTCCTTAAACTTACTCGTGTAGAATTATTTTTTCATCTAGTTACATGTAATTAAATGAAAATATAAATGTACTTTTCTGTTCCTTCAGAAATTAAACAAAAACATGTTATTTTCACATTTCCTGAAATTTTAGAAATTATGGTTTTAAAACAACCACACACATTTTGTATCAAACCTATGAAAACCTATGAATATAATCAAGCCATTCACAACAAAATAATACTTTGACGAATCTATACATATAAATAAAATTGAAGTATCTATTTGTGATATCAGAATATTTGTTTTATTAGATGCGTTTACTATAGGTGCTAAGTTTCTAGGATGTGGACCCAAGGAATAAAATTTTGCATACAAACGAATATCCTTCTTTTCACTCCTTTCTAAGTTGATTTCCCGCTAACCTCCTTCCTTGTTGAACTTTCAAAAACTACTCGCCTATATTATAAAAGGAAGCGTTGTACAAAATTTCACGTTCCTAGACCCAGTAATCACGACTGTGCGTTGTTATGTCAGTCAAGTTAGTTTCTCCATTTATGTATTATCTTAGTGAATTTACAATTTATTGGAAATTAGTTGCTATCAGCGGCTTCGCCCGCGTGATAGTAGAAAATTAACCCCAGGGAACATACTCCTTGGGTAAACAGTATATTATGTGCTACTCCAGGATACGATCTACCCGTGTGCTGAATATCAAGTATAATCGAAATTCATTCAGTAGTTTTTGCGTGAAAGATTAACAAACATCCATACAATTTAAACCTAGTTTACATATAGGCCCAGCCACATATAAACTAGGTTTTAAGGTGTACAATTTGATGTTAAATAATAATTTGTTTCATTTGATTGACACCAACAATCATGTTGGCACTCATTTTTATTTGACAAAAGAAAGATATCTTGAAGATAGATACTATCTTTCAAAATTTTGTAGGAGACCGATAGCTGTGTCGCATATTATTTTTTTATTACAGCCAAAAACTTGGCTAAACAAATTGCTCCTATTGAGCAACGCAATGATATGACATTTGATTTTGCCAATAATTTGGTATCAAATATTGAAATTAATATTGATTTAAATTAGAAAGTAAGACAACAGATACAATCTCTAGCAATCATAATATATTATACTGATGAGCAAAAATAATTTCATTCAAGTTTCAAATTCAATAAATAGTATCAACCTGGTGTATCAAAACATTCAAGGTTTAATAAACAAAGATTTAGAAGTAGAACTTTTTCTTAATTGTAATAATATTGATGTTCTTTGTATAACTGATCACTGGCTTAAAAGCCACCAGCTCATGTTTAATTTTAGTAATCACCAGATTGATAGCTCGTTTAGCAGAATTAATGCCTTACGTAGTGGCTCATTGATTTTAATAAATAACCACCTGAAATATAAAGAATGTAAGAATATTGCGAGTCTATCTGTTGAGCGGTCAATTGAAATAGCCTGTATTAAATTGGAGCAGTTTATTATATTAAGTGTGTACAATCCCCCTTGTGGTTTGTATGATTGCCTTGAAAAGGTAATGGTGAAGTGTTTCATAAAATTTGTAATTCGAACAAGTACATAATCACTTGTGGTTATTTTAATGTTAATTTATTGGAAAACACAGGTTTATGTACCAAAATTATAAATCTACGAGTATTTAAGTCTCACAATCTTGTTAACTTATTTTTGGAGCCCACAAGAGTAACTCCTACTAGTGCTACATGCATAGATAATATTTATACCGATGTTGTACCAAGCCGCAAAGAAATTATAAATTTATTAGACTCTGATCATTGTGGCCAATTAATACTTTTCAAAACCAAAACAGCATAGTGGCTAAAAAGAATATCACTGTTAACCCTAAAACTGCAATTCGTTTAGAAACTTTTAAAACTGAACTCAATAATTATAAATTAATAACTTACCAGACTTGTCTACATATAATGATCTTAATCATCAATATGAAGGTTTCTTTAACACGTACTGTAATCAATTTAATTATATTTTTATACCCAAGACTATTTCGGTTAATAATAACGTGTCGTTCAGTGAATGGGCAACGACAACCACAATGGGCTTTTTGAATTGTATGATGAAAGGATTCTTGTTAATATTGCTGAATTTAGTTTATGTGTGCGAAATTATTCAAAAAAATTTGTTCTGTCGCGAAATCGCGTTACTTGAGTTTTAAAATTAAAAACAGTAATAATATAATTAAAATACGTGGAATGTTATAATTAGTGAAACTGGCAGGTCTACAGACAATCTAGTGACAATAAACTTGTAATTGATGACAATGTGATCACATTGGACTCATAGGTAGCCGTGGCTTTTGAGAACTTCTTTTCAGAGATTCCCATGTCAACATCAAAATCTCTGAACTCATCACCCAGTGCTGCAGAGGCTCTGCTTAAAGAAAATGTTAAAGTTTGTGATTCTGATTTTAAATTCGAACATGTGACTTGTGTAGATATCATTAGGACGTTTAACTCCTTAAATGAAAAAAGACTGCAGATTTATGGGGTAATTCTGTGGACGTTTTTAAGTCTATAATCCACATTGTAGCTCCTTCTTTAGCTTTTATTTTTAATAATTGTATTGATCACGGTGAGTTTCCTGACTTAATGAAGAATAATATAGTAAAACCATTGTTGACCCCACGAATTACAGACCCATTTCAGTTCTACTCACTTTTAGTAAAATATTTGAAAAACTTATTTTAGAGCAATTACAAAGATTTTTTAACAGACATAAATTGTTACATACCAAACAGTTTTGTTTTACAAGGGGTCGTTCAACAATCGATGCCGGTGTTGAACTTTTAGGACATATTCATGATTGGGAAGACAAATGCGATGCCGTGGGCATTTTTTGCGATTTGTATAAGGCCTTCGATTGCAGTAGTAGTACACAGTAAAGGACTACGTTGAGGACGAAAAGGGTTGGGATTGACCTGCTCCAGTACGCATAACAACTGTGGTAACATTTTTTTTCTTTTGTTCTTATTTCAATTGCGCTTTTTATTATTATTCTTTTTTAACAATTTGATATTGATGTTCATCTTTTACAATTTGACATTGTAGATTATTTTTATTTTACAATTTGATATATATGTATATTTTAACTAATGTTTGACAGAAATACTAACCTTGCTAAGTATTCCATTTTGCAAACTAAATGTTTTCTTTTAATATTGTGAATTTGAGGACTATGTAGATTAGTTTTTTGTTATTTCATATTTTTTTCTCTTATCTTTCTTTTCTGTTTTCTTTTCAGTAATTTTTAGCGTCTGTCGGGCAATTTGAGTATTTTCTGCGGCCTACTCAAATATCCTTTCCTTGATATTGTTCGTCAAATCGTTGAGCTTCTTAGTGCCCTGAGTTGAGATTTGCGAAACCGACAAATGCTTGCACTGATTAAACAGGTCCACTCAAATCTGTATGGTTCTGTCTTCAAAAGACCATTTCAGACAAATCTGCTTGGTCCTAATGTGATTTGACCAATACATATTTACTGTATGGATTATAAAAGAGATTTCGACCCCTGAGTTTTTTTCGGTGTTTCTTCTCAGGGTAGTCAGCTAGGAAACACCGGCCTCATCTAGTTTAAACTGACGGAAAAAAAATTGTCGTGTAAAAGTGTTTTTAAAGCCTACTTGCAAAATAAATATCATTTATCAAATATCATTTAACCTCGGCCAATCGCTATTGTGTAGCCATTGTGTAATCGAAACATCGAAACCCCGTTTATATAATGGAGATTGGCCGAGGCTGGGCCCACGTGTAAACTAGGCATAGCATTCATTATCGTACGTAGAAATTATTCTGTCGTCATCGTGGATGCGCTTATACAAATATAAACTCACATACACAAGACACCCAGACCTGGAACATCTATCTGTAGGCCTCTATACAAACGTAACGCAGTAGCCAATCGCTTAACCACTTCGCCAACCGTACCATCAATAGTAGGTACGTTTTTAATACAAATGCAGAAAGTTTGTCATTGCGACCGAGGCGGAATTCGGTGTTATGAAGCTAGGCTCCATAAAACCAAATACCATCGAATAACAGCAGCAGTGACAAATTTGCACGTGTATCAAACGATGTTTTTCAATACACTTACGACTCGCGGTGGTTGACGCGCGCCTCCTGGGGGTCGATGCGCGCCCAGCCTGATACTATAAATATAATAAAATTGTAGCAGGGGCGAGCACGCGAATTTTCCGCACTAGTGTGGAAAATAGTCAATTGTGTGCCTTGAAGCGGTAGGTTAAGAGTCGGTTTTCAAGCAGGTGTATGAAAATGAATTTCCCAAACTTGATAATATTAAACTAATCTTATTAATTCAGTGATATTTATAGCTTAATTAATAACTTACAGGTGCGGCTAATGTACCGAGACGGTTCACCGATGTGCCACCCGCCGTGCAGTACGCCGTGGACGACATCCTGCAGGAGGTCCCTCAGCCAGACTCCGATTGTAAGGCTTTGCTTTCACTTAAAGGTCACACACACAGGCACACAAATCAACTCGGAAAGGGATCGTCACCGTATTGCCTTTTGCCTCGCCGTCAAACAGGCGTCAACTAATGTGTAGTACGCGGCAAATACGTTGTACCTTTTCTTATAGCTACGTGCAGCCCCACAGTTTGATTGAAACCCGAAAATTGGTTACTGCGCATTTAAGGTCGACCGCCATGATGGTTCAATTAGTGTGACGAGGATTATAACCGATTTTCGGGTCTCAATAGAAGTGAGGGGCTGCGCCTAACCATAGCAAGTGGCTCAACTTATTTGCCGCGTACTATAAGCACGTAACTAAAGCGGACCAGCAGCTCCGATACGTTGACTCAGCTACAGCTAGGTGGCGCCACACTTACGGCTCGCCGACCGGTGGTTAGCCTAGACGGCATCAGCCTTCCTAGTCAAGTTACAATCGTTTCGTTTTGCGTTAACGCTTGGAGTTGGCCACGCCCCCAATTCGTTTGTTCGAACAAAGGAGATGGGGGCGTGGCCAACTCCAAGCGTTAACGCAAAACGAAACGATTGTAACTTGGCTAAGGCTGCAGATCAGTTTGGATCCGAATGTGAAACTTAGCGAAGTTATTTCCCGTTTCACAGATCAGGAAACACGTGTAGGAAAAAGAAAACAGAAATAAACGAAAAATATAATATTGTGTAAGGCCGTGGGAGGGATCAAGTGTTGCCAGGTTCACTTAGATAAAAATTAGGGTAGATGATAAAACAAAATCGGGATCTATGATTTTAGATCGGGACAAACAAAAAATATTTTTATTTTTTAATTAAATCATTCAATAACTTCTTACGCTTTGGAGTGGAACATGTGTCAGACTTTTACTGACTAAAAGCGACCTATTTTCTTAAGGTAGCTCGCCGTCCAAGCGTCCGCGGTAACCGTCTGGACCGAGCCCAAGTTATCAACGGCGGGTATTGTACCCGCGCCTCAAGGAGATGTCAGCAAACCGTAGAGGTCCAGTAGGGTCCAGTAGGGCAGGCTGCGCGAAAGTGAACCACGGAGCCCTGGAATGAAAGCAAAGAAGGAACAGGAGTGGGTTTTTAGTCAGTAAAAGTATGCCCTTCAGTTGCCCTACTAGGACCGTATCCACTCTTTCTCTTTCTTTCCCGCAGCCCTAGCAGTGTGATTTTGAATGCATTGACACATTCGGTATAGTGATGCGAATACGACTGATGTGAAGGCGGCAAATAACTTGACTCGAGATTTTGTGATGGGGGGAAGCTTCCACCACTCATAATTCCATACATTTTGTAATGATAGAGCTACCGCCACCATGAAATCTCTACTAAAGTTATTTGGCACCTCCAGTAATTTTTGTAATTGAGTTACAATGGTTTTTAAAAATGATTCATTTATCGGTACATTTAACGTCCCGATCAGGCGCAAATCGAGACGCGATCCCAGACCTTTGAAAATCGAGACGTTCCGCGGAAATTTACACATCTGACTACGATAGGTGAGAGGGTGAGGATGGATGATAGTGACGGGGAGGCGTAAGCGCCGGGACCGCTGGTAAACCTCGCGCCACACAGTAGTTCTCGAAGTTGTCCCGAGTCTCGAGGCGAATGGTTTTCGTTACCATTTCGATTAGTCTTTTCAGTAAGGAGTTTTACAGTACAAAGAATAACTAAACGGCTCGAGTAGAATTGGGCCTATACCGCGGTTTTAAAGAACGTCGGCTTTACTCGCGGCTCGTCGGTGCTGATCGACTAGCGAGTAAAACAGTTTTAAACGCAGCCGAGTAGAAAATTAAACAAACACGACGAACTAAGAGCCAGGCTCGTCGTTCATATTGCAATGATACACCGGCGAGCTTTACCGACGAGCCTTAACTTAAACCACGGTTTTACTTACCCGACGATCAGGGCCTTTACGATCTTTTTCCGAGTTGATACATATCCCATTAGGCGGCAATACACATTGCCTGCAGCTGGTACAATAGTATGCAAGAAGGTACATAATGTTCGCATACCATTGCACTATAATAAGTTTTGATTGGTTTTTTTTTTATGGTAGGTAAAATCATCAAATGACAAATCCCACCCTTGGGTGGGGCGGGAGATAGTGTCAGACTCTTACTGACTAAATACCTACCCTGTTCTATTCATTGAATTCGATCCAGGGCCCCGGGGTTCATTTTCACCTAACCCTTGACCCCAGTAGGCTTGAGCCCTGCTGGGCCCCTACAGTTTGCTGACATCTCCTTGAGATGCGCGGGAGCAGTGCGCGTCGTAGACGACTTGGGCTCGGACCGGTCTGTTACCGGACGGCCGGACAGTGAGCTACCCATTGCCCACTGTCCGCAAGCCCGCGCCTACGGTGGCTGGATATCGGGATCGGAATCCCGGCGGTGGCGGCGGCGTGTGCGCCGTTGCCTGATGCGGCGGCCTCCTCCTTTGCTAGCATTACTGCTTCGCAGAAGGAGGAAGTTTTGATTGGTGGATATCACTGTGGCTAACTCTTCCATAGGTGCTTTTGTGTCGGTTACATCGTAGCCTTCATGTTGAGCGGTAACCATTGGTATAATCAAAACAGTGGAAGATAGGTGACTATAGCCACTAGCGCGTGGACCGCTGAAATCAGGATAGTTTATCATAAGTACAAGTGTGTTTTGCAAAAATATTATTTTTTTTTGTTTTAATTGGGATTGCGTTGTACAAATTATTCAAATAAAAAAAAAACTAATCTCAAAATCACATTTCACTCGTAAGTATATGAAAACTTTTCTCATGATATTTGTAATTTTGCTTATTGTTTTGGTCGCTATTTTGCAAAACGAGGTAGATGGAGCTCACGTCTATTACAATCGTAAACATTCGGCGGCTGACGCGATTTCACTCGCACGACAGCGCCGGCTCTTATCTCTGTCCTTATCTATCACTGAATGTACGTTTGTGAGTGTGATGACACTGATCATAGGTGTGTGAGTTTTGAGTCCAGGTTTTCTGATTGCAATGTTAGCGTGTAATGAATTTTCTCTTATAAAATATTTATTTCAATGGCGGTAACTGACATTTAAACTTTCTATTGGGTTTTATCAGTAAGTATTTTTCGAGTGAAGTTCAGGCTGTTTTAATTATTCTCAAATTGATTCCTATTGGATGTAGTGATGAAAATTATTGTAGTTTTGGTGGCCAGGCGCAATCCCACAAAAAAGAAACAAACAATGACTTGTCAAAAATGACTCAGATCGTAAAAAAAGCAAGAGATTCTTATGAAAACACACTTTTAGTTTTGACCGATTTTAAAAAGGCAACGTAACGCATTTCATTTTTACTTAATGGAAGTAAGATTAATAAGATCATCAAATGATTGATAAGGATATAGTATGCGGACTTATGGTCTTATACTATGCGGTAGAGGGTTAATTTAATTAGAAGATAAGCTACTTCATCGCTGAGCTTAAAACGAAGCGCTTCATTTTACTTTAAGCTCGCTCTTATCGCGTCCGCCTGCTGTTCATAGTTAAGACACTTCGCCATCGTCGACCGCATAAAATTACCTACCCGCAATTTATCAGAACGACACCAATATGTCAAATATTTTGTTTCAAATCTACAATAAATTTTGTTTTAAAATCACTGGGTATTCTAGAGCCCTGATCTCGGCACGATAACAACGACGCCGCTGAAAATATTTATTTATTTATTATATAAATGTGCACTAGTAAATAACACTATACAAACGCAGACTTTGTCTTGGGAATTATGTACTGTGGTGCTATTCTCTAAGAAAACGAAGCGCTGCCTCAACGACGAACATCCAAATAGGATACATTCGATTGTCAACCTAATGCACCTAAAAATTAGATTGTTAATTTAATGTATTTATTTGGATGTTCGTCGTTGCGGCAGCGCTGTGTTTTCTTAGAGAATAGCAACACTGGTCGACCTTAGTTCGTCTATGTTAGGCAGCGTGGTTGCAGCGCTGCCGCCGCGCTGCTTTATTATTTCATATAAATAAAACGTGCGACTGCCACGCTACAACCGCGCTGCGGCCGCGCTTCATTTATTTACATGAAAGAAAAGAAATGATGAGTACAATAAAAATACATACTTAAGGGCCGGTTCTAGTCACTGTTTTATAGAAATAAAACCGCTGTTTTGGGGCCGCGAAGACGACATAGTCCCGAGCGAAGTTCATGCAAAAAAAAAACAGTTTCTAGAACCGGCCCTTAATATATTAAATCAATTCAATCAATTTTAATAGTTTTCAATTAATTATCAAATAATATATCCTTTTGTAAGCAAACATATTTAATTACAACATTTATCTATATTTTAAAGCATAAATAGTCGCTAGTTTGATTACAGCTAGCAAACGTAAGTTTGCTATCTGTTTGAATTTAGTCTCTCAACTGACTAAACGTCATGTTTATAAAAATAACCGACTCTGCTTGCAAACGGTCATTCGTATTTCAACTGTCGTCGAGTTACAACCTAAGTCTGTACGTTGTACGTGTAACTAGGTACTCATTATAATTTATTGTACTTACGATTGTGTTGAACAATAAAACTGAGAAATATTAGAGTGAGTTATTATTTCTGAAACTGGTGTTAATAAAGGACTTTGGAGTTGGATCACATCTCAGAAGTGGGATAAAACCCAAATCGATTTTGGATAATAGCGCCCACCAGTAAAAGGTACGTAAATGTTAAATTTTGTTTTTTAAATACCCGTTATGGTTTCCGTTACATTAGTAAATCAATTTAAATTTTTAAAGCTTAACATTACATTATCTTTGAATTTAGAATTAATAAAAAAAAAAAAAACCATTAAAATTACCACAAGGTATAGATGCATAGAAATAGACACTGGTGTCTTTTACTTTTTTTTTTCTCGTATGACTATCATTGTATATTACGCACATAAAATAATGGTTCTATTAAGTTCAGCATAGAATCTTCCAATATTTCAACTTTTCTATTTTTTTTTCTTCTCGTGTATTCAAATACCTACATGTTAACTAAATCATTCTTATTTATTTTTTCGAGGATCTATCAAGATGCCAAAGCGTAGACGCAATGAGAACAGAGCAAGTAGCGAATCATTACGAAGTCGAAGCAGTTCAGGTGAATCTCAGCAAACACGCGACGCGCAGCGTCGAAAGCGTCGCTCGAAGAAAGCAAAGCGGAATACTAGAAGTAGAAGCCGTGTGGAGCGAGATGGTTCCCAGCAACGGCGCTCAACATCGAGCCATAGGAATAGACATCACCGCAGTCTCACATCATCATCAAGCGAAGTCGGAAGCCGTTCAAGACGTGAATCCAGGTATGCTGAATCTCAGAATAATTTCTTTGATAAATTTATAGATGTGATAAAGGACTTTAAGGGTGATAATAGTAGCGAGCGTGGCAAAATTCCCGTATTTAATAATGTGTTGCCAGATTTTGATCCGTTATGTAAAGAACAGTCGATAAATACTTGGATAAACAAAATTGAAGAATGTGCAGAAATTTATAGTTGGGACGACAAACATACAATTCATTACGCTTTACAAAAACTAACTGGGGTTGCAAAGACCTGGTACCAGGGGTTGCCTACTTTATTGTACTCTTGGGCTGAATGGAAGATTAAGCTAAGGGAATCCTTTCCTTCACGTGACAATTATGCAGAGCTATTAACAGAAATGTTAAATAAGAAGGTTAAATTCGGGGAATCGCTCGAACTATATTACTACGCGAAAATGAACTTGCTTAATAGGTGCGAGATATCAGGTAAACGAGCAGTAGACTGTTTGTTATTCAGTATAGAGGATAGGGGTGTTAGGTTAGGGGCCCAATCAGCCGGTTTTACCGAACCTGAACAAGTGCTGAAATTTTTGAAAACTATTAAAGTTGGCCAGGATAAGTCTTCAACCGACAATAACGTCAATAAGGATAGGCGTAACAAACCTGCTGCGACTAATAGTAATGACGCTCAAAATAATAATACTTCGCGAAAGGACAATAGGTTTGAAAACGTAACGTGCTTTAATTGCAACGAGAAAGGTCATACATTTTACCGATGCTCGAAGCCCAAATTGCGATGTAATAACTGTAGACTAATGGGTCATGTAGCGGATAGCTGTCCTAAGGCAAATCAAAGTAAAAGTGAAGCTACTAATGTGACTAAAAATATCTTGCAAGTTGAAACGTTTGGAAACACCAATTCCAAATATAAAATGCCTGTCAAAATTAACAACGAAATTGTCAATGGCTATGTAGATTTGGGTAGTGAAGGTACTTTGATTCGCCATAGCGAAGCTCAACGGCTAAAGCTAGACTGGACGCCAGCGGTAGGACCTATGCTTAAAGGTTTCGGTGGTACTCCATATTTACCAATTGGCTTAGCTTCATGTACATTAGAAATTCAAGGCTTAGAAGAAAAAGACGTTGAGTTACTAATAGTAGACGACCATCTCTTAAACGCCCCTCTGTTGGTAGGTCACACTTTTACTGAACGACCATCAGTCAAAATTGAAAAGACTAACTCAGATGTTATATTTAAACGAAATACAGAAACTGGAAGCGTAAAATACCCACTATTCTGTTCTGCTGACATTATAGTAAAATGTAATGAGATTAAAACTATTCCCGTGAAAAGTAACGAAGAGTATACTGGATGTATTTATGTACAAGGTTCCATCAGGGGTCGCGAGGGTGAAGAATATTACTTGCTACCTGGCGAATATAATTTGAATAAAGGATTAGGATACGTGCTAATTCAAAACGTATGCTCGAAGAATTTAAAATTTAATACACAGGACCTGATAACACGTAGTCTCGTTATAAACAAAACTTTACTTGTGAATAAGGTTGATCTAAATAACGAACGTGGCTTAGATGAATCATCATTGAAATGTGGGGAAGGCTTGACCTCGCAGCAAAAAGATATTTTGAAATCGGTCATTAATAAATACCCCACTTGTTTCTCCTTTGGTCTACATGACCTGGGTTATGCTAAGGAAACTGAAATGGTGATTCAGCTAACTGACTCCGAACCGGTAGTTTACCGCCCATATAGATTGTCTCTTAGTGAAAAACAATTAGTAAGAGAAATGGTCAAAGAAATGTTAGATAGCGGTATAGTTAGAGAAAGTAATTCACCCTATGCTAGCCCAATAGTTTTAGTTAATAAAAAGTCAGGGGAAAAACGGCTATGTGTAGATTATCGTGCACTAAATCGTAAAACGATGCGTGAACATTACCCTTTGCCAAGAATCGAAGACCAGCTCGATTTACTTACCGGTAGCTCAATTTTTATAACTCTCGATTTAGCCTCAGGCTATTATCAGATATCAATCGCAGAACAGTCGCGTGACAAAACTGCTTTTGTGACACCTGATGGGCAATATGAATATTGTAGGATGCCGTTTGGTCTCGTGAACGCTCCATCGGTGTTCCAACGTACAATGAATAGGATTATCCAGAATTCACCCGTTAGGTCGTATGTACTTCTTTATATGGACGATATCCTTATCCCAGCTAATTCGTTCGAACAGTCTATGTCCCGTTTGGAGGAGGTTTTGACTGTTTTAAGAGATAATGGTCTCACCTTGAAATTAAATAAGTGTAATTTTTGTTTTGAGAGCATTGATTATCTCGGTTACGAAGTAAGTGCTAAGGGTATAAGACCAGGATCTCTGAAAACTGAAGCCATTTCAAAATTTCCCGCCCCAAGGAATGTCCATGAGGTAAGGAGATTTCTAGGACTAGCTAGCTTTTTTCGACGTTTTGTTAAGGGTTTTGCTTTGATTGCTCGCCCACTAACTAATCTTTTAAGGAAGGACGTTCCTTGGGAGTGGGGAGAGAAAGAATCTAACGCGTTTAAAACCTTGCAATCATGTCTAGTAGAAAGACCCGTTCTCGCCATATATAACCCAAAAGCCGAGACACAGCTACATACAGACGCAAGTAAGTCAGGGGTAGCGGGAATTTTATTGCAAAAAGACGATTCCGCATTATTTAGACCTATTGCTTATTATAGTCGACAGACTACTGCCGATGAGCAGAAAATGCACTCATTCGAATTGGAAACATTGGCCGTCATAGCCTCCTTATGCAAGTTTAGAGTGTATCTATTAGGAATTAAATTTAAAATAGTGACAGACTGTAATGCTTTGCGTACCACATTAACTAAACGTGACATGATACCGCGGATCGCTCGTTGGTGGATTCAATTTCTAGAATATGACTGTGAGATAGAATATAGGTGTGGGGAGAAGATGGCTCACGTAGACGCTCTTAGTAGAGCGGCTATAGAGAATTACGAGACAGAACAGCATGTACTTGATATTTTAAATATAAATAATAATAATGATGATTGGCTTATCACAGTTCAGCAATCTGACGACGAAGTAAAACGTATTGCTAGTATACTTAACGATCCAAAAACAAAAGAGACTACGGAAATCTTTCTGAATTATAAATTAAAAAATGGCCGTGTCTATCGCGTTATAGATAAAAACACCGAACGTTGGGTGGTCCCTAAAGGCGCCCGGTGGCAAATTCTAAAAAGTAACCACGATGATGTAGGGCATTTTGGATATGACAAAACTCTATCTCGTATAAGATCTACGTACTGGTTCCCAAAAATGCGGCGTTTCGTAAAAAAATATGTCTCTGCTTGCTTAGGCTGTGCGCACCACAAAGTTCCAAGCGGTACCTTGGCTGTTGAACTGCACCCCATTCCCAAAATGAACATCCCATTTCATACGATACACGCGGACCATCTGGGGCCTTTCATACGAACCAAACGTGGTAATATGTACATACTGGTCATAATTGATGCTTTTACGAAATTTGTAAACATTACGGCTGTACGTAATACAAAATCTTCTACGAGTATAAGGGTCTTTCGCGAACACATAAGCTACTTTGGTGCCCCGACTAGACTTATTACTGATCAGGGTACAAGCTTTACTAGTAGTACTTTTAAAGCATATATAGAGTCGACCGGAATTAAACACGTTTATAATGCCGTAGCTACCCCTCGTGCGAACGGTCAGGTCGAGCGATACAATCGAACGATCTTGGCAGCACTTGGCGCTATGAATCATGATAAGCCCAATGGCATTTGGGATGAACATCTACCTCAAATTCAATTAGGTATAAATACGACGGTACATGCTACGACACAAAAGACTCCAACGGAGTTATTATTTGGTCGTACTGCTACTAACCCATCCGAAGGGATTTTGAATGACGTTATAAATGACGTAACTTCCGATAATAGTCAAAATTTAGAAACCATAAGGGCGTCCGCATCCGATCGCATTATGACACAACAAAATAAGGACAAGGAACGTGCAAACAAACACAAAACAAGAAAAGTTCAGTTTTCCGAGGGCGATTTAGTTAGAGTAATTAGAGCAAGTACCGGTATTGAAGGTCAATCTAAAAAGCTCGAGCCGAAATGTCAAGGTCCCTATCGCATCAAAAAAATACTTCCGAATGATAGGTTTGTTATAGAGGATACACCAATTACACGTAAGGGGAAACGGTACGAAGCCGTAGTAGCTATAGACAAAATATTCCCTTGGTTAGTCTTCCAAAAGCCTTCCTCCTCCGATTCGGACGCATCTGACGCTATGGAGAGCAACTCCGATAATAATGATTAATAAGAAAATATATTTATGTAAAACAATGAGTAGTTACCGGTGTTGATTGATTTCTGTACATTGTTTGCAACAAGATTTGTTATAGAGTTAAGTTGAGATTATAATAAACATTGTATCATGATGATTTAATTAAGTTAATTATTGCATTCACACTAGTACTACTAGTCAGGTAACGGGTTTAGGTTCGACGCGTGGTTTGCCTTCGTAATAACGAGCGTTAACATCGCGAGCGAGCTTAAGTCCTGGGTCATGTATTTCTAGTTGTGAGTGTTAATACATATCACTATGCCAGGTCACGGGCTTAGCCAGGTCACGGGCTATAATAGTTTAAGTGCCAGGTCACGGGCTCAGCCAGGTCACGGGCTGTGATAGTATAAGTGCCAGGTCACGGGCTCAGCCAGGTCACGGGCTATAGTAGTAAATGCCAGGTCACGGGCTTAGCCAGGTCACGGGCTATAATAGTATTAGTGCCAGGTCACGGGCTTAGCCAGATCACGGGCTATAATAGTATACTTAAGTGCCAGGTCACGGGCTTAGCCAAGTCACGGGCTATTTTTAATAAAAAAATATTGGTATTAGTTAGTATGTTCTTTTTATTGCTAAGCTATGGACATATAGCATACGATAGCGATGATTTTGTTAAGTATTTTTGATAAACAAGAATTGATTTTTCTTAACTAGAATTAGTCGTATAATAATTTGTTAAGCAATCAGTTTTTTTTTTTTTATTTATTAATTTTTTATTATATTATAAATAAGCAAGAATACATTAATAATGTTATTTTAATCAATATTGTAATAACATTTGTCTAAATATCATGTATATGACGAGGGGACTCGTCTAATAGCGGATGGCCGAGCTGTAAGCAAACATATTTAATTACAACATTTATCTATATTTTAAAGCATAAATAGTCGCTAGTTTGATTACAGCTAGCAAACGTAAGTTTGCTATCTGTTTGAATTTAGTCTCTCAACTGACTAAACGTCATGTTTATAAAAATAACCGACTCTGCTTGCAAACGGTCATTCGTATTTCAACTGTCGTCGAGTTACAACCTAAGTCTGTACGTTGTACGTGTAACTAGGTACTCATTATAATTTATTGTACTTACGATTGTGTTGAACAATAAAACTGAGAAATATTAGAGTGAGTTATTATTTCTGAAACTGGTGTTAATAAAGGACTTTGGAGTTGGATCACACTTTTGACTCGGGCAACTTGGCGATTTCATTCTCTAACATGGTTCCAGGGTCATGCATCCCTTTTAAGTCTGTCATGTACATGGGACTATGGCGTACTGAAGACATTTTGCTTTGTCATGTAAACGGATATTCAGTCAAAAGGATATTCAAAATATTTGTAAAATTTACAGTTGACAAGCTAATAGCGAATGCTAAGCAGAAGCTGAATGTACTAATCCAAGCTGTGTCTAAGATGGAAGTTACTCCAGAGGTCAGAGCTTACGCGCATCAGTTCTACCATCAAATCCTGGCGAGAACAATGAGGGAAAACTACCAAGATGACGTGGTTCAAGAAGGAGGTATGTTGAAGTGGTTAAAAAACAAGTTGTTAGGAACAAAGTAGTTTTAAGTAGATAGGTATGTTTTTAGGGTTCCGGACCTCAAAAGGAAAAACTGGGCAAGTGTGAGTCCCAAAGTTCTTATACCACAAGTATAGATATAAATCTAAAAATTGTAAATTTATAGTTAACTCACAAAAAAAATACTTTTTACGATGCGGAAAAATCTTCGAGACTCGATTCGTTAGTCGAACTCTTTACATAAGTTAGTTTGTGTTTTTTTAAATACTATCGATAGACTGGCGCTTTCCCACCATCTCGGGTTTGTCTCATAACATATAAACTATTTGGTATATTTTAATTTCAATAACGTTCACAAGATATATTAAACATAAATATACCAATTGTTGGTTTAATTTGTTTACATATAACATTGAAATATTCTAAATATTTTATTTCGTATAACGTTATTAGATATAACGTTTATTTAATCAAAATCATTAGATATAACGTTTAAAATCTGTATTGATACTATAACTATGGTTAACACCCCGATTTAGGAAACCGATTACTTCTTCCGAAATTTTTTTGTTCGAATTTCACTGCACCGAAAGCTATTGACAGACGTTTTTTTTTGTTATATTAATTATTTGACATATCTTTTTTTAGATCATCAAAGTATTATGTGTAGATTTTTAACTATATTTCGCCGATTTTGTAATATTTTTTTTATTATTGGCTGAAGCCTCTTTTGAATTTTTTTTTTCATTACATATTTTCACCACACCGAAACAAAATTTTACGAAATTGTGGTCACAAATATATAGACGGTTACTTGGTAGCGCTTTCAATAATAAATAAAAATAAAATAGTATCATAAAAAGCCAATAAGTTGTGCTACAAAATTTAGTGACAGATACGAATCGCTACAAAACCGTTTTACATAGTCTTGTTCTGCCCTACACCTAGAGTGTAATTTAAGCCCATGTAGACGAAGAGGGGTAGAGCGGCCCGCGAGTTGAGGAAGCTGGTGGTGAGCGTAAAAACCAACTGCGACGATAAGCTCGCGTGGGGCCGCCCAAACCCCGAAGCGCCTTAGCCGTGACAGAAACAATACTTGCTGCATGTTGCATGACTGCTTGCATGCTGTACTCGTGTGCATGCTGCATGTGTGTTTGCATGCTACATGTGTGCTTGCATAACTGCTTGCATGCGTGCTTGCATACTGCATGCCCGCTTGCATGCCTGCTTTCATACTGCATGCGTGCTTGCATGCTGCTTGCCTGCTTGCATGCTGCATGCCTGCTTGCATGCTGCATGCGTGCTTGCATGCCTGCTTGCATACTGCATGCCTGCTTGCATGTTGCATGCCTTCTTGCATGCTGCATTACTGATTGCCGTCGAGCTATTCGTTGCTTTTGGTCTATTGAATTGAAATTCATTAGATCTATCGTTTAAAATATATCCTGATACTATAATGATGGTTAACAACCCGATTAGAGACTTTATTTTAAACCACCCAGAAAAAAGAGCCCCCCAAGTGTGGTTGATGTTTTGATTTTATCATATTAGACTAAATAGGTTCTATATCTTTTGAGTTTTATGCCTAACGATTTTTTATCCAATAAATGTTATACATATAAAAATTAGTCATATTCAAATTATATCAGCCGTTTATTATACAAACTGATCGTTATATCAAATAAAATTATAGATTCAGTTGTTTTATTTTGTAAATATTAGAGATTTTGTAATTATATCACATATTACTTACCCCACTATCTCGCCTGATGGTATGCAATGATGTCTACCCTGTCAACTGTCGCGTAATATCCCATTTTATGATTAGTTTTGGATCATCTCTTGTAGTTGCAATCGTATTTCGCAGTCACTCACAAGACCTCTATAATTATATACCAAACATTCTTGAAAAGTTCAAAGATACATTCCTTGTTCGAAAAGAAAGTCTTTTTTATTTAGCGTCTCGAAAATCTTCAACATTATTTCTCTTACCCGAGTTGTTATAATATACTAATGGCTTGGTCCGCGGATATTGGTTATTACGGACGCGAAGTCGAAGTCGAGACAATGAAAAGTCTTTTATATCCATCCTTGAAGTTCAAGCTTCCTCCGTACCAAATTTCATTAAAATCAGTTCGGTAGTTTAATCGTGGAAGCATAACAGTCAGACAGACAGACTGACAGAGTTACTTACTTTCACATTAGTTAAAAACGGATTCGACATAGTAACAAACAAGAACTACAAGAAATTAACGAAGTATTTATGCCTTTAAATTGATATACCTATAAATAATATAATCATTTCATATCCCATAAAATGCAATCGAAACAAGAAAACTGAAAAATAATTCACAAAAATTTATGATATATTTATTCAGTTGGTTTATTAAACGCAATTAACATTAAATTGACAAATTACGGAGTAGAACTATGAATTTAATTGTAGGTACTACCACAAATATGAGGGAATCGTATAATATTTAACCAAACAGTCAACGGCACGTCGTCGATGATAAGTTTAATTTAAGTTGGACTCGCGTACTACAGAGTGCCAATAAATGAAGAGGCCAGCTTGTACTGGTTATGCTGTAACCGAAACGCGCCTTACTACATATATTTTAACTGTCTTTTTCATTTTAATAGATTCAACCATCATTTTAACGATAAAACGGTAATGGACACGGTGATAACCCTCTTGTAACCCTTTGACAAATTTTAATTTCATTTCAGTAATATTCCATTTCATCGAGGCTTTCCAGATTTTATCAGAGTCCGATTTATTAAAAGAGATTCCTAGCGGCGATATTACTTTCGCAGTCGATAATTTTAATAGAAAAGATAAAGGCAGGGAGGAATGGTAGTCGTGACTTTTAAATAATAAAAATGTCTCTTTTAACTGGAGCTGAGGTGGTGTATAGTTTGGTTAGAACGTTCAGTCAGGCATATGCATGGTTGCAATTTGCCTTTTGGGAATAGCCCTGATACCCAAAACGCTGATTGTAATACGCGCCACGAATGAAATCGATTTTATCCATGATTCCTACAATAGTATACTTCTTATCAAGTGACATATGTACAGTAACGTCCATTACTTCAAACCATAATAATATAACTTTGGATAATATAACTTTTTCTTTTCAAATCGATGGTTTTCTATTCCTTCAAAGTTTTTGGGCCCAGTAAGTTGCCACGTTTATAGCGGCATCAGAGGCGTTTTTTTAGGTCCTCTAAAGTGCATCTTTAGGGACATTTTGGGAACTCTAATAAGTGGTCCATCGGAGTTACTAAGAACTCGTTAGATGATGCTACGAAACGCTACGGACTCGCTACGAAATCTCTACGAACTTGCTACGAACCCTCTGACGAGACACACACATACAGTCACACTATTGAGACGCTGCGACGATAGGTTACGGACTCAAAATACTGCACAACTGGCAACTGAACTTACTCGACTCGATCAACGACGAAATCACACAGATACTTTACTTTTTCTCACTACGATATGAGACAAAGACTTCGCGAAATCATGTTACGCTACAGACTCTTACCTTTGTTTGCCACTGTACTAAACAGTAACACTTATTAATGACTAACAGTAATTCTGACTGGCCTGTTGGTCTAGTGGTTAGTGGCCCTGACTGCTATGCCATTCCCACTCAGGACAAATGTTTGTGTGATGAGCAGGATCATTTGTTCTGTATCTGGGTGTAATCTATCTATGATATGTGTGTATTTAGAAATATATGAGTATGTTTATCAGTTGTCTAGTACTCATAACACAAGCTCTGCTTAGCTTCGGACTAGACGGCGTTGTGTGATAGTGTTGTGGAATATATAAAAAAAAATTAGGAATTTATAGTAATTGGTGGTCATTAATGTTATGTTCTTTAGGAATGGTATGTTTCTAGCAAGATCAGCGGTTTTTTTAACGTAATAAGCGTCAAGGAAAGAAGTTTCTAATCTATCCTGAAATAAAAGATTTTATTTTAGACATGTTTGGTCCACAATATTGTTAGTGGTACAATTTAAAAAAAAACTGGGCTAGTGCGAATCGGATTTGCACACTGAGGTTCCGTTCGGAAGATTTTCCGAATCGCAAAAAAAAAAAGTTTTTCGTGACATAGCAACAAAAGGGAATAAAACTTGCCATGCATTGCTGGTATATATATTTTTTTTTTTTCGCCACAAGTCAAACCTAGGCCATTTCTTAAAGGACTGTATGAGAAATCAATTGCAAAAAGATTTATGTCTACCAACCGTAACAAAGTGATCACATCAGGGAAGCGATTCGGTGCCTCGGCACAGTGTATAAGCCGTATGTGTGCAAACATCGCAGACGCACTACAGTAGCGTGGGAGCCACACCAGCACCCTGAACCTCCTCAAATACGTACAAGCCTTTAAATACAGTATTATACGATATATAATTTCCAATATTAAACCGATTAACATGGAAGGATTTTCGGTAAATTAGTTAAGCGTAGGATAAGCTAGTTACCCGAAAATGAAAATCAGTTTTGGCCAGCACTTATAAGTTTCTCCTGCAGCAACGCGCACTCGTTAAACTAACTAGGCAACACTGCAGCTCTTTACACGATTTATATTTAATATAAAATTTTATTTATTTCCACGGAAAGTGTAAAACAATAAAATATGACTTTGAATTAATTCTAATTCAAAGTCATATTAATAGATAGATATATTCTTTATTGTACACAAAAAATAAAACTACAATAGGAACTTAAAATAAATAGGGTGTCACAATGGGCGGTCTATAGCTAAAAGCGACAACCTATGGATGGATTTGACAAAGAAGGAGAAAATGATAAGCCGGTAGTTCGTGGTGTACTATTTACAAATATACAATACATAACTAATGAAATACGTATAATACAATCAATCCCGCGGAGGGTCGATTCGGCACATGAAACAGTATCGATTTGTAAAGAGAAAATTAAAAAATAAAGCACTTTTTTTTTAAACTCGAATTAATTTACGCTTGTACGAAATTAATCTTTAGGTAAACGTCAGCTGAGCGAGGCCAATGAACTGTAGGTAGTTAGTACGCATCGACTGACAACTAACTACAAGGTCATTGACTCGTTTACTTAAAGAAATTAATTTCGTACATACATATAGGTATTAATTCGAGTTTAAAAAAAGAAGAACTTTATTTTTTAATTTTATCTTTACAAATCGATAGTGTTTCATGTGCCGAATCAACCCTCCACAGAATTAAAGCGACTAAAATTTAACGGTGTATATAAACGAAAGCAGAGAAATAATGTACTAAATGACGTTCAAAAGGAAAGGTAGTGATCCTTAACCAAATTTAAAAAAATAGTTTATGTTTGAGCTTGCCTTACCGACACGGGCAAAGCATTCCATAGCCGCTCCGCTTGAACTGCAACCCACTTATCATAAAAATTGGTGGCATCTCTTGGCATCTCTAGCCTCAAGCTCTCTGATGACCAAAGATATCTAGTGTGGTCTGGTTTGGGTCCATTGGTCTGGTTATAAACAGTAAAAATGTGGCATGTCCTCCTACTAAAAAAAACCGGGCAAGTTCGAGTCTCTCTCGCACATTGAGGGTTCCATACAAATCTATGTAAACAGTTCACGAATCAAGTCTCAAAGGTTTTTCTGACTCGATTGATTTTTTTTTGTGACTTAACTACTAATTTACAATTTTCACATTTTTTCCTATACTTGAGATATGAGAATTGACTTCACGCCAAATTTTAGGTTTCTAGGTCTACGGGAAAAATACCCTATGAATTACAATTCCCTTGAGACTGTCGAAATATATGTTTTTTGCGACATAAACGGCCATATTGTTTTTTTTTCGTTAACTTGAAGTTTGATTTTCTCACAGCTTCAAGGGAGCTGTCTCTTGAAGATGCGATACCTGACCATATAGTTTTATTTTCGACTCGATACCTCCTTGTGATCTTGAGATAAAAGGTCTTGACATACAGAGAGACGAATGAACAAAAAAGTGATCCTATAAGGGTTCCGTTTATTTCCTTTTGAGTTATGGAACCCTAAAAACAATAATTTGCCACAAAAAACTGCTCGGCTATTATTATGATTGTTCTGATTGAGTTATACTATAATGAACCCGCAGCCGACATAGCTGGCTATCTATACGTACGGACGTTACCGGCGTATCATGGAAGTGGGCCGGTTGAATTGACGCCTGCCTAATGAGCTTTCTATTGACGTCAATTTTGATTCACGATCCTTTTTATTGCGAATTTCCAAGGTGTTTTTCAAACTAATTTGGTCTCAAATTGTGACGGTGTGTTTTGATATTTGCTACCCACTTAATCTGGCAAATTATTCCAAGTAACAGAAACGGAAATCTGGGTTTTAACTCTTTAAACCCTTGCGTCGGATTTGTCCGACTAGTGTTTTCGTGTCCTATTCGCCAGAGTCGTGTGTTTGCGTCAGTAGTGCCCTGTCCATCTCGTTTAGCTCTTCGATCGCCATAATTGACAGAAGTGCTGATGCGATAGAGTATTTGGTCGTGGATGTGCGATCTTGGTGGAATAAACACGAGAATGTTTTTCGGATATATCCGACAAATGCGATCAAAGAGGGTTTGTATATTTTTACAACGCGGAATTCGCAATGTAGATGACGCGAGTAGACATTCAATTCTCTCCATCCATTTGTGTGAGTCTAATCAACCAGCACTCATCCGCACTGGGCCCGCGTGTTGGATTATGGTCCATTCACTCTTCTAGAGAGAAGGTCCTGTGTTTCAGTCCACTGGTGGGCAAAGGCCTTCCCTTTTTCCCTCCAAACCTCTCTGTCTAGAGCGATATCTTCAGGTTTCCAGTGAGTGACAATCCTCGCCCATCTATCCGAGTGCATTCGTGTGACGTGGCCTGCCCACCCCTACTTCAGCCTTGCGGCTTTCCCCTGACATCTGCTATTTGAGTTACGGAGCGCAGCGTGGTGTTTCTAACGCGATTTATACGCTTAACACCTATTTTGCTGCGCTTCATTGCCCTTTGATAAATCTTGATTCGGTTGGATTCAGAATCGTTAAATCAGGTTATAGGGCGATTGTTCTTAGACATGTTTGATCAACATTGGTTCAGCCAGATTATGCGGGGGTGAATAATTATGGAAATTAATAAACGAATGTTTGTAAATATGGTCAAGTGGGATCTCAAATGGAAGATAAATAAAAATCGTAAATAGTTAGGTCCAGGGACTTTTATTAGGTTTTATTTAAACTGTGAAGCCCCAAGAGGACACCGGTGTCCGCCACCTATTGTCTTTCTATTGTGTCTCTAATTACGGTATTCAAAAGGTTGATTGGTTAATGTGTTTTTTTTTTATGTGGGATTTTTGCATCCAATAATTTTTAGATTTACTCTCGTTCTAGAGTAGAGTTTTTTTGTTAAAAAAGTGTTTTGTCTTATCATCGCGCTGTAAGTAGATACATTATTTATTAACGTAAGTAAAAAGATACTGAAGCTAACCAATAGTTTTGTGCATTACTTTACGTAATCTTAAATGTTTGTTTTTCATCTTTCATCATCATTATTTTTGTTTAATGCTTTTAGGATAAGGTCTAATTGTCATTTAACTATTTTATTTATGTGAAAATAAAGAAATTTCAAATCAATCTAGAGTTGAGTAAGAGAGTGTATCAGACATTTACTGACCGCATTTTAGGACGACGAATTTCCTTATCAGAAATTCCCCGTGGCTCTAGCGTGTACATATAAGTTCATCATACAAATGTGAAACTCACACCGTTATTCACAGAATAAATTTTAGAACGTTATTTTGACCAAAAAGAGTAAAAAACAAATAATCAATTAATTATTATCATTTACTCATCTTGTTAAAATGGCAGGAAATAACCAAACATCAAACCAGTGAGCAGTATTATAATTTAAAATCTTAGGGCGCCTTCAAATTAGTCGCAAAGTGTCACGCGACGGCATCGCAGCCGCAGCGCTTACTTACAAGTTCATAAAAATCGGGCAAGTCCTTTTTGGAGGAGTTCATTAACACTGTGATACGAGACTTTTATATTTTGGAAGACTTCTTTCTGCCAGTGGTTTAGCCCACGCGAATGTTGCAAATGCAAGGTTTCTCCATACAAACTTGGGTCCCCAGTAACCCTTAGGGGGTTTTTTGATGGTAGGCAAAATCATCCAATTACAATTCCCGCCCTTGGGTGGGGCGGGAAATAGTGTCAGACTCATACTGACTAAAAACCTACCCTTCCATTCATTGCCTTTGCCCCAGGGCCCGTGGTAACTTTTTCACATAACCTTTGGCCCCAGTAGGCTTCGGCCCTGCTGGGTCCCTACAGTTTGCTGACAACTCCTTGAGGCGCGCGGGAACAGTGCGCGCCGTAGACGACTTGAGCTCGGACCAGTCTGTTACCGGGCGGACGGACAGCGAGCTACCCATTGCCCACCGTCCGCGAGCCCGCGATACCCTTAGGCGTGAATTTTGCAAAATCCTTTCATAGTGTTCGCCTACGTCATAAAAAGAAACCTTATGCAAAAGTTCATGCTCCTAGGCCCTGTAGTTTCGACTGTACGTATAATATAATATTAATAAGTTAGAGTATAACCTTCAGGACACCATTGAAGGTGCGATAACTATTCACGTATACCATAATGTTCCCTTTTTGAAGACTAAAGAGGCTTTGTTTGTGAGTTTTGTGATAATGCATAGGTGTTAAAGCGAAACCTTTTACGAACAATTTGTTTAACTATACTTACTTATGATTCAAAGTTAGTCATGGATCTTTACAATCGAGCCCGTGAAAGCGAATATGGAATTGAAATCATAACTTTTGAACTTGAACTGAGAGAAGTTGTGACGGGTTTCATCGTCGAATAGAGTTACAGTATAATTTATTAAAGAGCGCAGCAGAGTTTACATTGAACTGCTGCAAATTCAAAGAGTAGCATCATATGAATATAACAAACTTTTCCGTTTATATATTCATGTTTCTGCGTTTATTTCCTTTGACTAAAAGCAAGTGCAACATTTTAGTATTAATTACATCTCACTATTTTAGAGCTCAATATTTCTCTGTTTATTTTATGGACTGAGTTGTTGCATAATTATGTTTTAATTTTTTCGCTAGTCATGGCACATTAATCTTGTTAATTTACCGAATATGCTGCATCATGAGCCTGTCATGAGCCAATATAACCACGGGCCGGGCTACCGAGCTGCCGCCAGCCGAAGTCTTCCTCGGCCACTTATCGCTAATGTTCACAATTTATCCCACCGACATTTTCACGCCGCTTTATTACAATCTATCTCAAACATGACTCTTAAATGTTTGACAAATTGAATCGTTCCAAGAGAATCTCCTTGTGAAAGTTCTCTTTGTTTTAAAATTGTAATATTTTCATTGTTCACAAGACTTTGGTTGGGTTTTCCTAAATTTTGAATTTAATTATTCAATTAATATCAATTCCAATATCAATGCGTCCTATTATATAGAAATCAATGGCCAAATTGCAATGAATGGACAAGGATCACGATTTTTGTTTAGCTTGCAAAAACACTGGCGTTTTGATAACGTTCGGTTCGGTTTGTAAAAATAATATTTGGTATGAATGTGAATCAGCTTCATTGTGGTAAATCCAAATATGGCTTTCACTTTAATGCTAGTGTTTGATTCCCACTGGTAATAACTACTCCCTCCAAATCGTTCTGGACACTGTCTTGCATTTTATTACTCGATATTTTTGATAATGTTGGCTCAAGCAGCTTTCTCGGCATTGTTTAGTGGGAAATGACGGATTAAAAAAAGGTTTTTTTTTTAAATACGTACATGCTTTTTTAGCGCCCGGCTGGAGTATTTCAAAGAGCTCAAACATGATGGGGTTATCATGTTGTGCTCAGTAGTTTCTAAGGCCACTATCTGACTTCCTCGATTGACCGGCTCCGTTCAATGCTTTGTCATCAGGTTACAAAGGTATATATTATACCATATTTATGCTCAGTTGGTTAGGGGTAACTATTTCAAAGACCCTTTGTTTGAGATTTGCCCTAAACAAACACGCATAGCTTGCAAAAAATAAGAAATAATATCATATCATTTATAGCGATTTCCCCGTTTAAAACATAATTCGTTTAATGACGTCGCGGCTAACTGAATATAATGTTGATCTAGATTAATTCTTGAAATAAACTATTTAGTGCGCTTCACCATCAACGATTGCATCACTGCTTGGTGGAATCGCAGTAAAGGAGAGAACTCACGAAGCGGTATTCACCCGCGGCCGTCGCGGTTGTATAGATTTCAAATATATATGTAAAAAAATTAAGATGCGATGCGTTTTACGCCTGCGGTGTGCGGAGTTGTAGAATCGCACTGGCCGATATTGCTCGCCGCCTCAGCGGTTTGCGCAGGGGCGGCCAGGCTTCTAGTCGAATATTACAACCACGACGGCTGCGTAACCGCGTAAATCTGCCGTCTCGTGAGTTCTGAAATAAAATAGCTATTTCCTCTACCGCGGCAGGTGCGGGTGAAAACCCGCTTTGCGAGTTCTTAGCCTGATAGTTTATATATCACAAAAAAAAATGATGCTCTGCCAACTTGTTGAGTGTTGCTCTGGTGTTTGATAACCTTCCCTTGTTAGTTCAGATGGTATCCTGCAGGCCATTTTTTTTTTAGTATACCCAGCTTAAATTGGCCTTAGTCGAACAGTAGACATCTTTCAGACATCTTTCATCTTTCACATCTTTCAGTGAAATGATGATGATCATGAACCAGCTTAAACAGATTGAGCCTGTTTAAGCTAGTCCATGATCATCTGATCTAGCTGATGATCAAGCTGAATTCTTTCTATACTTTCCACTGTTCTAGGTATATATCGTTAACAAATCATTCTCAGGATTGATTTATCCTTACAGGACTCATCGAGTTTGAGATGGAGGATCCGAATGTTCCAAGTCGTGCCATCATAAAGCTTCGCAGTAAGCAGCTGGTGGATGCCCAAGTCAGCGAGTTTGATGTCGTAGAACCGTCAGGCAAGCGGTAAACACCGCTGTCAACCAAATCTACTTCTGAGACTAACAATATTTGCATTACACTAAAAAGATTGCACTCAAATTTATTAGTGAATATATTTTTTACTAGAAAGACGTGCGTTTTAATGTAAACGGGGGCAGTTGTGGGGGGGGGGGTAGTTGTGACTGCGTATCAAAATCTGTTGCATGGGTCTACTCACAATGTGGACGGTGTCATCAAGTCTTATTTACTACGAACTGGCGAAGACCGCAGAAATTCACAGCTTATTGCATTTTGACTGGCCTGTTGGTCTAGTGGTTAGTGGCCCTGACTGCTAAGCCGGAGGTTGTGGTTTCGATTCTCACCCAGGACAAATGTTTGTGTGATGAGCACGATCATTAGTTCTGTGTCTGGGTGTAATTTATCAATAATATTCATTTATTTAGAAATATTTAAGTATGTGGTCTAGTACCCATAACACAAGCTCTGCTTAGCTTGACGACGTTGCATGATAGTAAAAAAATAAAAATAAAAATATCCACCCAAAAAGTGTAACCCTAAAGTATCATGAGAATACTCGGAAATGGTTGTCCATCTATCCACCCTGAGCGGGGATAATCGGAATTCCTTTCTGATTCTCTCTTCTGATCTTCTGATCTCAACTTTTTACTTCATCTACAGTAGACAGTTGAATAAAATTTGCATCCTGTATGTCTAATCATTCAATTTACACTAAACCAAAAATAATAGATTAATTCTCTACCACTTTTATATAAAAAAAAATCTCGAGATTGTCCCATGCCGGAAATTGTGACTTTAGATATAGATATACTCTTTGGTGTACAAACACCAAAAATAAAATTACAATAGGAACTTAAAATTAAAAGGGTGTCGCAATGGGTGGCTTTATCTATATAATACAGTCTTCATCTCAAAATATCTTTATAAATATACTTGATGATGTTAGAGGAGAGGTAGTGATCCTTAACCTTATTTTAAAAAATTGCGATTGTTTGAGTTTGCCTTACTGACACGGGCAAAGCATTCCATAGCCACACTGCTTGAACAATCATCTCCTAAATACAAAAGATATTCAGCCAAGAGTATGAGCTCGAGAGCACACATGCGTTTCAGAGTTGTGAGACGATTTCATATTTTCCAACTGACTGGACGTTTGGTCTCTACAATTTGTCTGACTAATGAAATATAACTTTGTGATAGTTATCATAATAACATTTAAAAATCAGACATTTAAAAATATGTAAAGTTTATTTATTTTTGTGGAGCTTTAAAGAGTCTGACAGAAGTTTTGGTCCATGGAAAGTGTCTGACACTTATGATATTACTTTAGAATAATATTCTACAAAACATAACACAACTCTACAAAAAATTAAAAAGAATTTGGTGCTGACTATCATAAGATATAATTTGATGAATGACTTGATATTGTCGTTTAAACGCTTTAGAACGTCAAAAATACGTGTAGTTTTTTAATTATGCACATTTGAAAAAAATACCCATTGTGGTATGTTGGCTGTGTTTGCATTCCGCCAATTTATGTGATTATCCGATAATATCATTATCTCTGTCTAGGCGGAGTTGGTTAAATAATTCGAATAAATTTTATTACATTTGTGTGGTGCAAAAAAAATAAAAATCGATAGCGGATTTCGTAAAAAGCCATATTTTGACTGTTTTAAGATCTATCGTTTGGAAATTATGTACCTACTGAATATTTAAGATAGTGGGCGAGTGGTGAAATATCACGATTGAAGATCGGTGTTCTTATGATTTGGTCCGAACAAAAATAAAACACTTTTATGAGAAGATTCTGAGTGTTATTTTTGTTTAATCAGATTATCTAAAAATAGTTAATACCAGTCTAGACTGCTTTTTCTGAACGCCCTCAAATAAGAACTATGATGAAAAACAACGATTTCTTAAGTTTAATAGTATAATATGGAATCAGCGGCTTTGGAATCTTAAGTCAAAGTCGACAAAAACATTTTAGGTATTGAAGAGGCAGGAAATTACAGTCCTTCTAAATAACGTTAAAACTGTTGACTGTAACATGAGCATAAAAGTGTTGACTTTAACATTTTGGGATCTATAGCGAAGAACAAGGAAAGCGCTTCTATTTGGTTCAAAAAGCGATAGAAGATGGATCCCAAGGTCGTTAAGATGAGATAATCATATGATTACAGATCCGGCCCTGGTATCTAAGGCCACGAAGGAACGGGGTGGGTTTTTAGTCAGTAAGAGTCTGACACTATCTCCCGCTCCGCCCAAGGGCGGGAGATGTCATTGGACGATTTTACCTACAACCAAAAAAAATAAAATATGATTACAGATTACTGTTTAAGTACCACATGGGAGGATAATAATTGTTATTATCCATTGAACGTTGAGCCCTTGCTGCTGCAGGCTCGCTTCCGGGATAGACGGATATAGAAAAACGAGTTTTGTACTATTTTGGACTAATATAATAAAATTACTTTTTTACACTTCGATGGTCTATGTTGCACTGTTTTTTTTTTATGGTAGTTAAAATCATCCAATGACAAATCCCGCCCTTGGTTGGGGCGGGAAATAGTGTCAGACTCTTACTGACTAAAAACCTACCCTTCCATTCATTGCCTTGTCCCAGGACCCGTGGTGACATTTTCACATAACCTTTGGCCCCAGTAGGCTTCGGCCCTGCTGGGCCCCTACAGTTTGCTGACAACTCCTTGAGGCGCGCGGGAACAGTGCGCGCCGTAGACGACTTGAGCTCGGACTGGTCTGTTACCGGACGGACGGACAGCGAGCTACCCATTACCCACCGTCCGCGAGCTAGCGCCTACGGTGGCCGGAAATCGGGATCGGAATCCCGGCGGCGGCGGTGGCGTGTGCGCCTTTGCCTAATGCGGTCGGCCTCCTCCTTTGCTAGCATTACTGCTTCGCAAAAGGAGGCGACCGCCTGCCACTCCTCCTCGCTCCGGAGCATGGCTTGAACCAAACCCCGGCGCGAGAGATCGCCGCCGATCGCCCCCGCGAGGACACGGCGATGCTCTTCCCAAGCGGGGCACACCTCGACTGTGTGCTCTACCGTGTCCTCCGGGCGGTCCGCACAGTGGCGACACCCGGGTGTCGTCTCCGCACGAATCTTGTACAGGTACGGCCCGAACTTGCCGTGTTCGGTTAGTACCTGCACCAAACGGAAGGTGACGATGTCGTGAGGCCTTTCCAGCCACGCCTCAAAGAGGGGCCTTACCGCCTCGATCGTGGCGTGCCCAACACGAGGTTGCGACAGTCGCTCTCGCCATTTCACCATGAGATCCCGCCGGAACTCTGTCCGCCATGCCGCGATTTGCCGCGGCAGCGGAGTTTCGCCCCGGCGTTGCATCTCCATGCGTAAGTCGTGCATGTGTGCAAGGACTGTTGCCTCCAAATTCCATGGTGGTAGGCCAGCAAGGAGGCTCGCCGCTTCACAGGACACCGTACGGTATCCGCGGATCATCCGGATGGCCATGACCTTCTGGCAGGCGCTCAGCCGGGCCGCCACTCGCTTTCGCAGCGACGGCGCCCACACCGGCGCACCGTAAAGGGCCATGGACCGAACGATGCCTGCGTAGAGCCTCCGGCAGGACGCGTCTGGACCCCTAGGTTCGGCAGGAACCGCTTGAGAGCAGCCCCAGTCCGATTCAATCTGGAAGCCAGACGTCGGAAATGCTCCTCGAAGTTCCACCGGCTGTCGAGGACGAGTCCCAGGTACTTCATCGTCGACCCGACGCCGATGTGAACTCCTCCTACCGTTAATTGGGAACCCGGAAGTGGCGCGCTCCGAGGCCCGTGAAAACACATGGCCTCGGACTTGTGCAATGCCACCTCGAGTCCCAACTGCTCGATCCTCTCCACTACTGTCGCAACACCGCGCGTCGCTAGTTCGACCGCCGCCTGGTACGACCGTCCCTGCGCCAGGACCAGCGTGTCGTCAGCGTAACAGACCACGCTGACCCCGTCGGGGAGGTCGGCGCGCAGCACGTAGTCGTACCCGATGTTCCACAAGGACGGCCCTAGTACCGATCCCTGCGGAACACCGCACGACATCTCTCGCCGTTTCAACTCGACAGGTAGGCCTCGATCACCCGACAGAAGTAGTCGGGCACCCGGTGGTACCGGAGTGCCCTACCAATGCAACTCCAGGGCAGGGAGTTGAAGGCGTTGGCGATGTCCAGAGACACCACCAAGACACACCTGCCCCGGGACACCGCATCCCCCGTCGTGAGGGCTCGCACGCGCATGATAGCGTCCACAGTGGAGCGCCCCCTGCGAAATCCGAACTGGTGGTCCGCAAGATCCTGCCCCTTATGTTGCGAACTCAATATTGTCATGTTAAGTACACCTATAAAAATATTTTGGGCTAGCCCTTGTAGAAATGCGCCCAAAATGAGTGCGTAATCACTCTCGAACCATTCGTTGGTCCTGGCAGTCAGCCTGAAGTCGGCGACAAATTCTTCGAAAAAAATACTAGGTATCTATTCTCGAGTAAGAAATCATTTCTTCTTAAAATAAAATCGGATCCTCTAATAAAAAACCACTTAGCTTTAAAAGCTCTTTGATTTACGTCTCCACCCACCACAGTATATTGTAAATAATAAAAAAACAAAAGAAAAGCTTCGTAATGTTAATGTTATTTATTGTTTAAAATTTGCTTATTTTGCTTATTTGAGTCTTATCTCGTATCTCCGAAACTACACTACACATTAAAAAAATAAGTATGCAGTTGTAATTCTGGTACCCATTCTACTAAAAATTTGTTACAGTTTTGGCGCCACCAAAACCACTGTACACCTGAATTATACAAAAATCAGCCATAAAAAATTAAGTTGATTAACTCTTATTTTTAGTTACCTGTCTCACCTGGTACCTGCCCAGCTCTGGGAGCTCTACAAGCAAAAACAAGTATTCAAAGCACATGAGACGCTACTGAAAACTTAAGGCATCATTTATATAAAAATAAGTTATTTCAGATCGCTCTTGGATCTTAGTATATAACTACAAATGAATCTCGTTAAGATTCTAACCACAAGGTTGTGGTCAGTATCTTACGGTTGCCGAGGTTTGTCCGTGGATAAGTATCCTACAGACGAACCTTGACAAGCGTTGCTTTTAGCGTTGGAGTACGACTCGTGCGGTTATCTATTCTATTCTATGATAACTTCATTATTTCTCTAAGCTTCCCACAATCAATAGATTTCTCTAGAAATTGATTTGATTTTTAAAGTTGTGGAAAACTTGTTATTGTTTCTATATAATTACTAGCTTTTGCCCGCGGCTTCGCTACCGCTCTACCCTACTCAACCCTTATCTACCCTACTCTACTCTACTCTACCCTACACTACCCTACCCTACTCTACACTATACCAATAAATGAGCAGGTTTTGGATATTTTTTTTTTATTTAACGTGATAAAAATTATCCTATATCCTTCTCCTGGTTTTAAGCTACCTTCCGACCAATCAAATCGGTTCAGCCGTTCTTGAGTTATAAATAGTGTAACTAAAACTACTTTTTTTTATATATGCAGCACTATTTTTAAATTAGTGCAAATACTTAAAGGGCTTATTAGAAAAGATCTTGTTATTATTTAAGTAAAGTCTCAATAAATAATATTCATAAACAGCAAAGTTATGAGCGTTTGTTTATATCCCAAAATCACACTCAATTAATGAAAACATTGTACAGGTTATGGTTTATGAATGAAATTTTTTTTAACTTGGCTTGAAGGGCAGTTCACTGCAGTTTGTATCCGCTTTTCAGTTTTTGATTTTAAAACCAAGTTTATAAAAAACAAACCAAGGAAGCATGTACTAGATCGTTTACCGACGTCACTTGGGCACACGTGCAAAATTTACTATAAACACGAGGCGATATTGCTGGCTTGCTTTAATGTTGTTACTATGTCGCAGCCAACTACTCAAATTCGCCAGTTAATAAACAGCCTAGCCTGATAACTAAATAGTGCAGATGCACTAGCAGCGTGAATGATATTTTTGGCCTATGTGTCTAATATAACATTTAGGGTCTGTTTCACAATGTCCAAATTGCCGCTATTTCTTTAATAAATTCAAAAATGGAACTAGAATTCTATTTAATTATCTGTCGAATAAATTAACGAAAACTTAATCATAGATGGTGAAACAGGCCCTTAATGAACTGGCGAGTTAGGCCTTAGACCGTTCAATAAAATAATGTACTGTAGTACAACAGTGGCCACTCTGAAACTCTGACAACGGCACTACGCGCGGCACTGCCGCTTCGTCGACAGAGTTTCATGGTTTGGTATGTAAGCTTCACTCAGGCGTACACCAAAAGTATAACAACGAATAAGTGTTTATGAAGCTACACGTCCGTGGACAGTTGGCAGCTTAGGGCACCTAGAATCGGACAGGTTAGGTTCGAAGGAGATGATGGAGTCTAGAGTGAGAGAGAATTAAGCCCTCGATAACTCCAGAATGTTAGGTTTGCTGTGCCTGGCCACAATCGGGCCAGACACGACTGCTGACTACCTGAAGCTAGAAGCGATTACACAGGCAGTCGACGTGCATGACAGCCATATGTGGTCGGTAATAGACGCTTGCGGTTGGTGGCTACATTTTTATTAGGTATAAACCGTGCAGGAATTGAATTTCTGAGTTTATATACCTGCTTCGTTACAATCAGCGTCAAAAAGAACCACGTGCGTACGTTGCCTTTGATTCGAACTGGTTAACTGAAGTGAAGAGGAAAAGAGATATTCCCACGTATAGTACGAGTGGTGTGTGTCAAGAAGTGATGGATTGTAGCGTGCGATGACCACAATGGCGTTTATACAAAATTAGGAAAACTCAAATAAATACATCGATAGCGATGCTTTGTAGTTGTGGTCAGTGGCCCGTGTGCGGCCGAACTAAATCCTAGCAAAAAGAAATAGGAGACCCAGAATGCGCGCCTTCGTCGGCTTATCTTTTTTACGACTGTCGTCAGCAAATTGCCGGCTGGACGCAAATCAAAATTAGTTTTACGCCTTTCACAAATTTTAGGGATAATCAAGTATTATACGAGTACGTATCGATTCAAGTCATTTACCTAGTTATTGGATTGAATGACTGCTGTCGGATAACTAGTTGAACTTAATGTTGAGGGCTATGAACCCATCAATTCCCAGTGTCACCGGTAGGTGACAGAAGTTTTTTTTTTTATTACATGGAATTTTTATTTTGAATTCTAGCACGATTGCATTAAATCTAATTAGTAATACTTTTTTGTTTATTATTCTCATGTACAAATCAAACGTCATTTGTTTATTTTATTCATTTGTTTCATTTTTGTTTTTTTTTCTTCTTCTTAAGCTATTTTATCTTCTCTTATATACATATAAAAATGAATAGCTGTTCGTTAGTCTCGCTAAAACTCGAGAACGGCTGGACCGATTTGGTTCATTTTGGTCTTGAAATATTCGTAACAGTCCAGGGGAAGTTTAAAAGGTGAGAAAAAAAAGTATTCATTGACTATTAGGCGGTACGAAGTCCGCCGGGATAGCTAGTTCAAAAATAAAAGCTTTTTTCTACTTAGTTGGACATGGGAATTGAAGAGTTAGTGAAAAGGCTAGGCTGTTAGCTCAATGGCAAATAAAAAAAAATTACTGCGACATCTACCTAAATAATTTAACTGTTTTAAAACAGGAGACGCGTCCCTCCTCATGGGGACGCGCGTGCAAAATATAACGAAGTTTCATATGTATATTCTAGTTATTTACTAGAGATTTACCTACTTGCACGTTCTAGCTATGATACCTTGATAAGGATGTAACAAAAGATATTTAGCGAAAGTTGATCAAGGCGGAGGAAATTATAAAATATTAAGTTTAATATTTAGTTAGTACACACACAACAAACTTTGGCCTATAAATAAATAATATAATAATAATGATAACATTTGCTTCTGCCAGCCATTTCGCCTATGTGAAAGTCGTTTTCTCCATACAAACTCCCAGCCCCCGTTTTACACCCTTAGGGGTTTTTTTCGGTAGGAAAATCATCCAATGACAACTCCGCGCTCTTGGGAAGATAGTGTTAGACTTTAAATGACTAAAAACCCACTACTGTTCCTTCACTGCCTTCGTTTTAGGGCCCTGATGTTCACTTTCACATTACTCATGGCCCCAGCAGGCTTCAACCCTGCTGGGCCACTACGTTTTGCTGACAACACCTTGAGGCGCGCGTGGAACACTACGCTTCGTCGACGATTTGGGTTTGGACCGGACGGTTACCGGACAGTCGGACAGCGAACTACCCATTGCTCGCCGTCCGCAAGCCCGCGCCTATGGTGGCCGGAAATCGAGATCGGAATTCCGGCGGCGGCTGGACCCTTAGGAGTAGAGTTTCGTAAAATCTCTTATCTCTTAATCTTAGCGGATGTTTATGACCTATGAGGAACCTACCTGCCAAATTTTAAGATCGTGGATAATATAGTTTCTGTGATTTTGTGATTAATCAGCGAGTAGTATTTCGCTTTTATATATATACTAGCGACCCGCCCCATCTTCGTACGAGTGCAATGGTGATATTAAGTTTATTATGCATGTATTATACATATAGCCTTCCTTTTGAATCACTCTTTCTATTAAAAAATATCCGTTGTGCAGTTTTAAAGATCTAAGCATACATCGGGACAGACAGGTGGAAGCGACTTTGTTTTATATTAGTGATATAACACAAAAATAGATTTTCGGCTTCGTCACCATCAAGGCAAGATCTTCATGGTGGAAGCAAAGAAATTGAAAGTTCTACCTATTACTAATATTTGATATAAACTCGGTCGAAGTTTTAATGAATTCCCTTTAATATGTTGGACCTTCACTTACTTGCACACGGTTTCTTGCGGTAGTTCCTCATTAATAGCGGTAGCGATGGCGAAGTTTCGGTACAACTCTACAACGTACGGTTCTGATGTAATCACGCGCTCGGTAGAGGTAAGTATACATATTTGCCCAGCCGCCTACTCCGTACCTATTGACATTAAGGTTTGATTTTCTTTTTCATATGAAAGGATAATAAAGCAGTTTCATTCAGGTAGTGTGTTTGAGCGTGTTCGCTACTGAACTCTTTTTTTATTATGAGTTCCGTTATATTTAAGGTTATATATTGGTAACAATAAGAAGAGATTGATGCTAAGTAATAAGAATGGTTCGAATTTAAACAAGAAACACATTCCGAGGTTCGAGTGTGGATGGGTGGTCAAACATTAGTGAAGATTGTGGATAGGATCTCAACATACTGAAAGTCTTCCACGCCTCGGAAAGCACGTTGGGTCATTGATCACGCGTGCGTTCCCATTGAAAGATCACATTTTTATTTTGAGCTTTTGGATGCATCAGCCTTAGGTAAAAAGTTTTTAATTCAATAACAATTTATTAGGAAAAATTTGCAAAAATATACTACATCTGTGAAGTAATTATACTGTGAAGTAAGTAATTATATTTCCTAAATGTAATTTTACTACAAGTACGATTTTTATCGCTTTTAATGCAAAGATGTTTTTCGCATGTTTTTGCGAAATCTCTGAAGCGTATATTCACTTGAAAGTACTAGCAATGGTGTTTGATTAAAAAGTGGAAATACCTTCTAATATAACCGACCTCTCTATTTTTATGGGATACTAGTTTCTTTCAGCGACTTCACCCCGTGACAGAAGCATTCGCCACAAACTTAGGACACCCATTTTATTCCCTATAGAATTTCAGGTAAACCTTTCTTTAGATAAATAATAATAAACAAATCTGTGCAAAATAACAGCGTTCTAAAGGGTGAACCAGATGTTTGCAAACCAGCGCCCCAACAGAGGTGACCTTGCTAATTTCAATCAGTGTAGGTACACTGTACACAGCAGTTATGCAGCGTTAACGAAAACGCCCCAGCCGCCAAAAGTGGGCTGCATGGCGTCGTATCGCGAGAGAGCCGGTGGCGCAGGATTCGACTTACCCATGACCACGACCACTCTGTCAAGAGTGCACGACTAAGAAGAGAGAATAGACACAGCAGTTGTAAACCATGACCTTCAACGCCCTTGGTTGAGAAGTGCGTTTTCTCAACCACAGTTACTGATTAGGCGGGTCCACACAGAACGAGCAGTCTCACGAGGCGAGCTGCTTCGCGCAGCTAATGCCTCGCGTGGCTGCTCGTTCTGTGTAGACCCGCCTATTTGCGAATGTGTATGTGGTTTACATAGATGTAGCCGAAACCAAGCCAACCAAGATCACCTTGTTTGGTATGCCAGTTTGTGGGCTGGGCGTTGATGAGTCAGTGTGTGAGTCAAGATTCTGCCATTTTTTATACATATGTTACCGTTACAGTGTGGAATACGTTAATATTATGCGCATGAACTAAGTAATCTGTAAATTACCGAGTACAATCCGTTAAAGTGTGAAATTTCACTTAAGGGTATTACATTGCTCAATGACCTTGAAAAATTTACCTCAACACTAGTAGAGAAGAATTGACCTCTACACAGGCATTGCAGGGGGTGCTGCGCGCGGGGTGTTAGTACTGATTCGAGTTTTTTCTTGATTACTTATCGATATTCAATGAAATTAGAAAAAAAATCAATACAAGTTATTCAGTTTATCGTAACATATATTTTGGTATAAATTCAATGTATGTATAGAGCCGTTTTCGAGAAAATATGGAATTAATGTTCAAAAAAGGCCTATTTACCAGATTTTTTTTCTAGAGTTATGATATTTTTTTGAGAAATGTAATCAATACAATTTATTAGTAATATCCTTAAGTATCCCCTTCATTTTTTATATGGTAATCGTACATAAGGAATAATCTATAAACTTCAATTTGAACTTGGATTTGGGCGATGTAATCCCCTTAAAGTAGCAAATTACGAGTATCTGCACTTTGCTTTTGGGTGGTTATAAGAAATAATAAGCTATATATTGCTAGAAGTGGCTATGGCACCTTAGGTTTTTAACGTAACCTCTCCGTGTCGGGGTGCCCTAAAATTAATATGTCATCACATAAGATCAGAGTTTTAATAATAATTTGCAGATTAAGTTGTTGATCTACAGTCAAATTTACGAAAATTAGCGGTAGCATATACTCTTTAGTAAAATATATTAATTCAGCATAATAATTGAAGCGAGTAATAAAGATAAAAAAATTGTATATAGCGCAATATTTTTGTTTTTAATGAATAAACGCAAAACGATTGGACCGATTTAGAAAATTCTTTTAGGATTGAAGTTATACTTTATGCCAAGGTGATATTATTTTTTACTTTCATGCGTGAAAGTAAAAAATAATAGCTACTGTTGGAAACTTACGTTAAAAACGAAACCTTATCAATAAATTATATTGATAACTAATTGTCAGCTTCCCAAAAAAATAAACACTTTTTTTTGTAGGTATTTATACATTCTTAGACCAAAACTAAGCCAGTTAAGAGTTAATGGGACAAATACATCAGTGGTCGTGATCTTTCGCGTCCGGCTTTGGTTCAGACCACAGTCCAGATCGAGACAGAATGGGCAGTGGTTACCTCTTTCTGCAAACAGGAATGCGAGTGAAGGCGGTGGCTGACAGTGAGTGAGAGGACATCCTGAGCTTCGGGATTCGCAGGGCGTTTCCTGGCCATCATGAATGCTAGCTAGAGCTGCTAGAAATTTCGTAAGATTTACCGTGGCTCTGGAACGCAAGAGGCAATTGAAGGAACACAGGTTTTTAGTTATTAAGTCTGACATGTCCACTCACTTTACCCAGAGCAGGAATAGTTATTTGATGATTTCCCAAAAAAGAAGAAGGGGTTTTTGCCACTTCACTGTCAATTAGTAAGTATTCGCTGATGCGAGTGTTTTAATTAGCATTGAGATATTTTGTGTAACCAGTGAAAGATAGAAAGATACACGTAGTGAGAAAAATAAATACCTGGTTCACCATCTACCCTGATCACCAGGGGGAGTAGAAATGGCGAGAGATGTGTGTGATTGCGGTTTTCCACAGGGATCGGTACTAGGACCGCCCTTGTGGAGCATCGTTTACGACTACGTGCTGCGCGGTGACCTCTTTGGCGTGGTCAGCTTGGTCTGTCACGCTGGTCCTGACGTAGAGAGATTCGTACCAGGCGGCGGTCGTACTAACGCAGCGCAGGGTTGCGACAGTCGTGGAGAGGATCAAGCAGTTGGGACTCGAGGTAGCACTGCAGAAGTCTGAGGCCAAGTGTTTTCACGGCCCTCGGAACGCGCCACCACCGGGTTCCCAAATAACGGGTCGACGATGAAGTACCTGGGACTCGTCCTTGATAGCCGATGGAATTTCGACTGGATCGAAACGAAGGCAAAGAAAGAACAGGAGTGGGTGTCAGTAAAAGTCTGACACGCCCTCTTGCTCCGCCAAGAACGGGAGAAGCTATTGGATTTTTTCCCACCTAAAACAAAACCTCTATATAAACGGACCTCCATGCGGAGCTCCAAAAATGGGACTAGAAGCCTTCAACGTAATAAGCCTGTGATTCCGCATTTGGGTAACAAACATTCTCATACTTCATTAGAATTCGTCACAATATAAATTGACGGATCCAGAAGTTTTTTTTCTATCTACAATAACAGCTGTAAAATAGGCAGGTAATAAAATGATAAGATAAATATAGTCAAATAATTTTTTAGTGTTTTCCTTATTATTGTTAGGTTTTGGCAGGTAGGTACAAATAGCTTTGAAATTTATCCGTCGATCATTCATCTCGCATTGCGCGGGCGCACTACAGATAAAATGATAACGAATACATTTGCGATCTCACTTAGGAAAGCCATAAAAATGATAAGAACACAAAGTGGAATTTGAAATAATTGAAAACTTCTAAGGGGGTCATTGTACTTATCATCATGGATATAAAAAAAGATCACCTGCTCCTGGATATATGTAGACGCTGATTTTATAAAATAAAAAATATCAGCAAGGAAGCAAGTAGTAAAAGACGATGATACGACAAGTCGACAACAGTACTTTTTTTAACAATTCATGTACACACTAAATAATAAAATAAAAGAAAAGAGAAAATAAGTACATAGATGATACTTATTGCTATAAAAATCTCTTTCAGTATACCTGCGAAAGGAGAATTGAAAATAAAGAAATGTAGACACCACGTGTAAAAGTACAAATAAAACAGTTATCAATGGAATATACAATATAAAAATATACTATCATAAATATATGGATAGATATATTCTTTATTGTACACCAAAAATAAAATTATAATAGGAACATAAAATTAATAGGATATTACAATGGGCGGTCTTATCGCTAAAAGCAATCGCTTACAGACGACCTTTGGATGGAGTTCGTTGTGTACTATTTACATACATACGAGTACAATATATAACAAATAAAATACATATAATATAATCAATATAATATATTAAGTATAATATATTGATATAATATATATATATAAGTATTAAAGCAAAAAGAGATAATGTACTTAATGACGTTCAAAGGGAGTGATCCTTAACCATATTTTAAAAATAGTTTACACAAATAACAAAAAAATATTTGAAAATAGTTTTTTAGTTGGGCACATAGTAGAATAAATATCGCAATAAAATATATACTAGTCAGTAACAAAATAAGGGCAAACCAATGGCAAAAAAAAAAAAGAAAAAAAAGGGCCACTTGATTCTCTACATTGGTAGCGATAATTTATTTTTTAAGCGTTCTCAAGTAGCTGAATGTTTATTGTGGTGTTACCTTAGTTGTTTACTAACATTATTTTGAGTACTCTGCCTGCACAACTGTGTAAAGTGGATAGTTTTTGATAATTTATTGTAGCCACTTGATTCTACCCAATTTTAAAACGGATTTTAACTCAGTCTAACTGACGATTCTGTCAAGAACAGTTTTAGTTTTGTTTAAGTACTGGCTGAATTAGCATTTCAAAAAAGTTATGCCGAGAATCCGACGCCATATGGACTTACCAACTGTAACTAAGCCCGTAACATTGCTACAAGAAGGCCATTCACAGCGTTCTGTTGCGTTGCAGCTGGGTTTTTTCCGGCGAGCGATTCAGAATGCTTGGAATCGGTTTCAAGAGGCTGGGAGACTAACCAGGAGACGGGAATCCGGCAGAGTTCGAGCAACTACAGCTCAGGAGGACCGCTACGTGCGTTTGACTGCGCGCAGAGACCGCTGCATCACAGCCCGCTCCTTACAAAACCGTTTGCGGCAGACGACGGGTACATGAGTTAGTGATCAAACCACTAGAAATCGGTTACACGAGGACCAGCAGTACTCCAGGAGACGCGTAGTGCGGGTACCATTGACAAGTGCTCATCGTGCAAACCGATTATCGTTCGCAAGGCAGCATCTGGCATGGGATATGAGTGATTGGAGCACAGTATTGTTTACGGATGAGTGTAAAGTTAAATTTTTTAGTGATGACCGTCGCATTAGGGTCTGGAGGTGTGAAGGTGAGCGATTTTTGGATGCTTGTATCCATGAAAGTGACAGATTTGGGGGCCCCAATGTTATGGTGTGGGGAGGAATCTCTACATCAGGTAGAACCGAGTTGGTAATTCCTGACGAAGGCTCAATTACAGCTCAACGTTATATCGAGGAGGTCATACGACCCCATGTGGTTCCATATGCACAGCGAATCGGCGCAAGATTCCGTCTGATGCACGATAATGCTCATGCTCATACAGTTAGGGCCACCAGAGAAGCTCTAGAGGCGGCTGGTATGCAGGCGTTGCCCTGGCCTGCAAACAGTCCGGATCTCAATCCTATTGAACACATGTGGGATTTACTGAAACGCAGTGTTAGAAGCACAAACCAACCCGTGCATAATGAAAGACAGCTAATAAACGTTCTGAAATCAAGCTGGGAACAAATTTCTCCTTAAAATCCAATAACCAATACCTAATTATTATTTTTTTACACTTAATTTTTATTCCTCACTTTTTGTTTCCTCAAATGTTATTTTTAGAAAAAGTGGTGTTTTTTTTTTGGAAGCGATCCTTCATCATTGTATGCTGTTTGCAATAAAAATCAATTATTCTATCCAGTCTAATCATTAATCAACCCTTGAAACTCCAGAATTCATGAGAACACTATAAAAACGTGGTGGCCCTTATTTTGTTTTGACTAGTATTCTATTTTTAGAAATTGTTATTATACAAAGTGGAACATTTTCTTTGAATAATGAAAGCTTGGGATCTTGTTCGTCGCGTCTGTCTGCCGGAGCCTTAACTCTATAAGGGAGCAAGTGACTTTTTCACGCCATTACAGTTTGGTCTCATTCTGTCTACTTGTGTTCTTTTTGCTCAAATATATACAGCAGTGCTCACTTTGTATGTAAAAACCTACAAACGGTCTCAATTCTTCATGTAGACTAGGCCATCTAATAATTATGAGTTGGTATTTTTTGCATATATTATATGCCTTGCTTTTTTGTTAAAAACTTATATATGTGCTATGAGCACAAACACGAACATAAATATAAATATCTAGGGACAGTTCACTTGTTTGCATAAGATCCAAATTGCACAATATTGCATAATTGCAATTACCTCCGTGGAATAAATAAAAATAATAAACCACACAGTTGGTAGGTACGAGTACGTAGAAGCGTATGTTTATTTGAACGTTTGCAAGGACGTCGAAACTTTATTTAGGTAGCAATTTAGTTTCGTTTACATAGGTCTGTATTTATTTACCAATAGGACTGAATATGTCTGTGAAGTGAGTGGACATTGATGGCAAATCATTGTCCAATCGATTAGTCAACAAACATTCAAATTCTTGCAACATCTCCAACTTGCAACGTAAACTATGATAAGATACGTTAATCATAGGAAATGATCTTATCAATCGCTATCGTACTTTAACAAATTAATAGGTATTGCCTCGAGTTGTTTAAGGACCGAATACCTCGCTTATTATCGTTATACATAAAATAAATATTTGTCAGTTCTATACTGATAAGACGGTGTGCTGTAGCGGAAAATAAGTGTAATATTTTTGTTAACTACACGCCGTCCGTCTTGGTGCAGGAGAGTCGCCGTTCTATTCGACATACGAAGCTCAGCGGTTACTAGAGATAAAACAAAAATGGTATAGATTAAGCGATACATTATCAAAGATTATCACAAGCCACGAGATATCCTTAGAGTTGAAGACATTCGTGTAACTAATCAGACCAGAGGCCGGACGAAACCTGTTTACTTTTATTAAATTTTAATGACGTAGCTCCTGTTATAGTGACACAGTGACGGACAGAGTGAAACCATGTAATAGTAACAGGATAATGTAATAAATATATAAAGTATCGTGTAGTGCGTGTGACAAGTGTGCGAGAGTCGGCCCTGGGACCACAGCTGTTGGTGCGCGCCTCCAAGCCGTGCGGTTCCGTCGACATATTGTTATCGTTACCGCCATCACCATGATTAAACGGTTTGTACAGGTGTAACGTTGTGCGCCAGTTACGTGCTGATAATTTTTGTCTCAATAAAATGCTCTGACACTGATTTCATTATCCGTGAAGTGTTTCTGTGATTCTTGTGTGTGCTGTACAGTGCTTCAAAATGGATAGATTTAGGCAAAAGTCTAAAAAGGAAAAGCCGATGAAGTATGTTGACAAAGATCAGTCTACCTTGTTTATAAATGACGTAAAGGCGATGAAAGAAAATCTTAAAATAAAGGAAATCTTAAGAACTGTGAAAATGAATAGTAGCATGCGAATAAAAGCCCCAAAAGGCAGCAAAGTGATGCAAAATAAAGATTTTAATGATAATGAAGACATGTTTGGGTCCGATCAAAATGGCGATAATCAAAATAGTGAAAACCAAAGTAGTGAAAACCAAAATAGTGAGAACCAAAATAGTGACGAACAAAATATAATAGAACCACCTAGTGCAACAAATCCCGACGTAGTTGTCAACAGCAATATTAGTGAAGACACAAACGAAAGTAAACCAGAAGACCCTGAAGATAAAGTTGATGATAGCAATGAATCGGAAGGAGAACTTGTCGCCGTTTGTGATGAAAACAATAGTTCAGCTGACACGAAGATACACGAATCTATCAGCGTACCGGAGGGATTATCAGATTTCGTGTTAATTAGTGAAGAAAACAAACAAAACATTCCAGTTGTTCCTGACGTCAAGATCGATTTCCCTCCCCCGAGCCACTGTGCGGCTGTGAAGGCTCGTGACAGAAAGCTGTCTTTGGACCACACTATGTTATCTCGCCGCGGGGGCTTGTCACAGTCTGAATTGGATCTGAATTCAATTGGTAAATCTCCGTTAGAACGAAAATCTTCATTTTTTAGGAAAAAAATGGATAGTTTTTTGAAAAATACTACAGAAATATTCAAGCGTCAGTCGATTAGTAGAGGTCAATCAATTCAGAGACGAGGTTCCATGTCGGTGTCTCTGCAGTCGCTGAACGAGGGCATCGCATGCAACGGCGACTACGGGGAGCCGCTGCACAATCACCCAGTGAGTATTCTTATTTTGAACTATTTATAAAAGAAAGAAATTATGTGTTCGGCAAGATTTATTGTAATTAAGGCTCATAAATTCTATTTATTCTGTATTTTGTACCTACATATCTCTCCATCGGAGGCCTTTTGCTGAATTATGTAAAAAAAATCGAGAAAACATACTCAAAGTATACATGGTATTTATATTTATACTAGCGGTCCCGACAGACTTTGTAACTATTCGTAAGCAGACATTAGAAAAAAAATGACAACCTGATTGCAGCGCCACCTATTGGCTCCAATTATATTTTCAAAACTTCCAAGGAGCCACCTAAATATACCTACACATAAATATCTCGAAATCAATCAAGCCGTTTAAAAAGAGTTAGGTAACAAATACACAGACAGTACAGAAGAATTATTGTATACTACGTGACGCCGGCAACACGAGAATAAATTAAAACACTCGTAGGTCTAGTCTATAGGAATATTAATAAAGTACCAAAAATATATAAAATCGAAATATAGAAATCGTAAACAAAACAGAACACCGTTTATAAATATTGGCACACTAACCTGTGGCAACAGCGCAGTGTCATTACAGTGACTTGGCGCCATTATTATTAGTGCTCAATAAAAAAAAATCCAAATTACAATTTTTTTAATTATTAACTTAATCAGTATTTCATCACATCACACAGCACTCACTATAACTCACTTATTGTCGATATTGAACAATATCGACCTACCCTATGTAGAGTAGACGTAGGGTTGTGTTCAAACTATTTTAAAATTCTGTCGTCTATCGGAAAACTATTCAATTGCGAGGTTAAGGGTCGATTTTTCTGCATCTTCTTGACAGTTTGAGCAATAATTTTCAAATAAAAATAGTAACGTCAGTGACCTTGATAAGTTAATTGTTACTTTAATTTGATTGATCATTGACTAATTTTAGGTTTTAAGCTTAGATTTGATTTTAAGGTTTTATGTTTATGGCTCTGAATATGATTTTTTTCTCAGTTTCCAAAGACATTTTTTGTAATTGTGAACTTCATATAAGTACATCATGTAGAAAATGCTGAAAACGAAAAATAATGGCAAACTTCTGGATCTATTCGTATATTTATTATCGTATTATCAGCGCCACATTGTATATGAAGATATATATATACTAGTAATAGCTTTTGCTCGCGGCTTCGCTCCCGCTCTACCCTACTCTATTCTACTCTACCCTATTCTACGCTACTCTACCCTACTCTACCCTACCCTACTCTGCTCAGGCTCTCCGGCTGCGGCTGGGGCGAGCGCCCCGTTGCCTTTGTCTGATGCGTTCGGCCTCCTCCTTTACTAGCATTACTGCTTCGCAGAAGGAGGCGACCGCCTGCCATCATGGCCTGAACCAAGGTCCGGCAAGAGAGAGCACTGCCGCCGATCGCCCCCACGAGGACACGGTGATGCTCTGCCCAGGCGGGGCACACCTCTACAGTGTGCTCCACCGTGTCCTCCGGGTGTTCCGCACAGTGGCGACACCGCCGAGAGTGGTGGTACGAAGGCTAAGTGCCTTCGTAACACCACTCTCATCTCAATCTCGGTCACCTCTTGAGCTTCGTAGTCGTTGTCGCCATTGTGGTCCGCGTCAGGTACTGCCGGTGGTGGTGGAGCCATGGGCGCGGGGGAGTGTATCCCCCGCGTAGGGAACACAGTGCTGACCACACCCTCCACGATCTCGGGCCGGAGACACTGCGTCAACAGGGGAGCCCAGGGACGGAGTTTCTCCCACACCATCTTGCTTGGGCGTCCCCACAGGTCTGCATTCAGAGACCCCAGCCACACGTTGCGGGCCTCAAGTTTGGCCCGCTTCATCTCCACTCGGAGGGATAATCTTCATAGGTCTCTAACTTACCTGGTCTTCATATGTCCTTTGATGCGAAGGAGAACCCCGGGGTCCAGGTACGACGGCAAAGAATATAGGAGCGGGGTTTAGTCAGTCTGACACGTCTTTACGCTTCGCCCTAGAGCAGGAGAAGTCATTGGATGATATCCCTCATAAAAAAATCTACCTCTGTCTTCTGATCCTGTGGCATTATGTTGGAATACCATCATTATTATGTATAAGCTACGTAGCGTTCATAAAATAAACTTGTTATTGAAGTTGAGAGAAATTTCCATCTTGAACTTTGTGAATATGATTTCTCAGGAATCGGATCTTCTCGTAAGTCTTAGGGACAGGTACAGTGGTGTGACTATTGTGTCTTATTTTAAGGAATCTTTATATGACAAGTCGTGTTTGGATAAAATATTATGGCATCCTTCTAACACTGAGTCGCTCTTTTGATTTTTAATTTTACACAAAAATTACTCGATACGTAGCTTCAAAATATTTGTTGCCCCTTATTGTACAGCAGAAATCAATAAAAATTAAATAATATCTACTGCTAGTAACATACCAACAGCGTTAATTTTTGAGATGTAAGGCTACTATAAAAGCCGCAGTCGACAGCGCATTATGTACTCGTGCACCACACGTCACACGAGCCTCGAAAAGCTGTCAGCAGAATTGACAAGGCCCGCGCCGCGGATCCGATGCGTGCCAGGGTTGCGGGTTATAAAAGACCAGAACCAAAATGGCCGTCATTGCTATGGTTACGCGCAGCCCCCTGCTTCGATTGAAACCCGAAAATCTGTTAATAGCATAGAAGGTCGATCGCCATTTTGGTTCAACTTATATACCATATCTTGTTAGCTTAGACACGCAAATGGCAACTGAAGGAACTCAGATGAGTTTTAGTCAGTAGTAGTCTATCGGTTCACCTGGCTCAGGAAGAGTCATTTGATGATTTTCAACGTTAAAAAAGTGGTTAAATTATATACTGACTAATATTTAAACTGTTTTAATATAGCGCCAACCCTAAAATTGCGAAAAAAATCAGTTCACCGAATATTTTTTTGATATGTGCGAACATTGAAGGGCTGAACAGTTTTTATTTTCGTATTTCAAAGTTGATTGTTTGATTTTGATTTGATTTGATTTGGAGTAAAAGTTGTATATAGTTTGACGTGCATATAGTCTACTACATCTTCTGAAACGTTGCCAATTAATTTAACTTAAAAAAAACCCACTAGAGTATTTTCATACTTGCCAAGGCCCCAGAGTAGGCTTCGACCCTGCTGGGCCCCCTACAGTTTGCTGACAACTCCTTGAGGCGCGGTCCGGACTGTTACCGGACAGACAGACAGCGAGCTACCCATTGCTCGCTGTCCGCAAGCCCGTGCCTACGGTGGCCGGAAATCGGGATCGGAATGCGGTCGGCCTCCTCCAGGACCCTGAAACCAAGGCAATGAAGGAACGGGGTTTTTTTTATGATAGGAAAAATCATCCAATGACAAATCCCGCCCTTGGGCGAAGCGGGAAGTAGTGTCAGACTCTTACTGACTAAAAACCTACCCTGTTCCTTCGTAGCCTATCGTGCCGGGGCCGGGTATTCCTTTCGGAAGTTAACCCATGACCCCAATAGGCTTCGACCCTTCCTGCCTGCAGTTAGCAGGCTATTCGGTGTGCTGACAGCTCCTTGAGGCGCGCGGGAACAGAACGCGCCGTTGACGACTTGGGCTCGGTCCAGTCGGTTACCGGACGATCGGACAGCGTGCTACCTATTGCACGCCGTCCGCAAGCCCGCGCCTACGGTGGCCGGAAATCGGGATCGGAATCCCGGCAGCGGCTGGGGCGAGCGCCCCGTTGCCTCTGCCTGATGCGGTCGGCCTCCTCCTTTGCTAAAATTACTGCTTCGCAGAAGAAGGCGACCGCCTGCCATCCCTCCTCACTACGGACCATGGCCTGAACCAAGGCCCGGCGAGAGAGATCGCTGCCGCCGATCGCCCCCACGAGGACACGGCGATGCTCTGCCCAGGCGGGGCACACCTCTACAGTGTGCTCCACCGTGTCCTCCGAATGTTCCGCACAGTGGCGACACCCGGGATGAAGGAACGGGGTAGGTTTTTAGTCAGTAAGAGTCTGACACTATCTCCCGCTCTGCCCAAGGGCGGGTAAAGTCATAGGATGATTTAACCTACCATAAAAAAAAAAACTACTAGAGTTATTATATAACTCGTTTTCAGACTACAGTCAGTATAGTGGTCTTGCCATGACGTTAAAAAGCACGCCATAATCGCGGCGGTAGTCCTCAAAAGACCATCTCAGACACAAGTCTGCATGGTTCTCATATGATTTGACCATTACGTGTTTGCTGGATGAACTTTTAAAAGAGACTTTGACCCCTGAGTTTGTTTCGGTGTTTCTTCTCAGGGTAGTCAGCTAGGAAATACCGGCCTCATCTAGTTTCAAATGATGAAAAAATTGACGTATAAAAGTGTTTTAAAAAACTTATTTGCAAAATAAATATAATTTATCATGGTAAGTTCGGGAGGTTCCTGTATCTGTATCGGATCCATTCGGAAAAAAACGCCCTTGTGTCACCATGGCGATGACCGCCCGGAGGACACGGTGTCCTCGTGTAGGAAATCGGCAGAGCACCGGACCCTGATTCAGGCTATGGTCTGAAGCGAGAAGGAATGGCAGGCCGTCGTCGTCTCCTTCTGCTAAGCAGTAATGCTAACTAAGAAGGAGGCCGCACGCGTGTGGGAACGAACGGCGTTACGCCCCAGCCGCTGAAATTCCGACCCCGACTACCAGCCACGGTAGACGTGGGCTTGCGGAGGTCGAGCAATGGGTAGCTCGCTGTCCGGCCGTCCGAGCTCAGTCGTTAGCAGCGCGTAGTGATCCACGCGCTCCTTAAGAGATATCAGCAAACCGTAGGGGCCCAGCAGTGCCGATGCCCGCTAGCATGGACTGCGGGGAATTTCTGACTAGGTAACCCGTAGTCCTAGCACGCAAAGGGCAACTTAAGGACAAAAGTCTGACACGCCCTCTCGCTCCGCCCGGAGCGAGAGAAGTCTTCAGATGATTACCACCCTTAGGCAAAACACACCTTATATTACCAGATCGATTTAGGTCATCAAATGGATCGCATATAGAGCTCGTGGTTTTTTTATTTTTCTCTGAAAGAAACGTCTCTTCGATAGGCAAGGTTTAGTAAAGTGTCTCACATCGCAACGCACAAGTTTACCTATCTTAGATTATATTGACTGGCCTGATGGTCTAGTGGTTAGTGGCCCTGACTGCTATGCCGCAGGTCGTGGGTTCGATTCCCACCCAGGATAAATGTTTGTGTGATGAGCACGATCATTTCTTCTGTGTCTGGGTGTAACTTATCTATAATAAGTATGTATTTAGAAATATATAAGTATGTTTATTAGTTGTGTAGTACTCATAACACAAGCTCTGCTTAGCTTGGGACTAGACGGCGTTGTGTGATAGTTGTCGAATATATTATATTATTATATTATATTACTGTGTCAAGATTCAAATTATATTATATTCCTAGAGGCTCGCTTTACAGCGTCAGGGCCTAGTTTAGGCACCAGTCTCCCACAATATAATACCCATCATACATGTTACCGTGGTTAAAAGGCTAGCAATTAGGAGTTATATTGTGGAGAAAATAAACATTTATTATTATTTAAAAAACAATCCTTTTCTTTTCTCTTTAGTTCCAATACCCCCCCCCCCTCCTTGATCATCGGCTGGCGACGCCCTTGGTATTTACGCGGCAAATAAATTGAATCATTTGCTATGGTCACGCGCTGTCCCTCACTTCGATTGAGACTCGAAAATGGGTTGTAATCTTCGTCATACAAGTTGAACAGTCATCACGGTCGACCTTGAATCAGCAGTAACCGATTTTCTGGTCTCAACAGAAGTGGGGGTTGCGTGTAACCGTAGTAATGGTTCAACTTATTTGCCGCGTACTATATACGTGTTGAAGTTCTCAGTGGGAGGAGAGAATTCAAGTAATATCCTCTTAATAGGGTTCTTATCTTTCTTTGCATTGCTCCTAGTCTATATTATGTTGGTATACCCAATATTTAGATCATGTCATTGTATGGTTATAACACACTAGAATAAACATAACTGCATTCTTCAATAGATAATGGAAAATAAATATGACTAAAGGGCAGTCTCACAAATATTTATACAATTTACACTGAATAAAATAGATACGAGTACACAAATAGTCACACAACATGAAATACTTTGATCAGTTTTACTTGAAACTTTATCAATGATAAATGATATTTATTTTGTAAATAGGTTTTTTACAAACACTTTTACACGTCAATATTTTTTTTTTTGTCAGTTTATGCTAGATGAGGCTTTATCACAAGTTGCGTGTTACTCGAAAATTTGTGAATGTGTTTGTATGTTTGTTACTTCTTCACGCTAGGGCAGTTGATCAGATTTGGTTGATATTTAGCACACGAGTGGCTGGGCACGCCACAATCGAGGCGTGCCCAGCCACTCGTGTCAGTCAATCGAGGCCCTTCTTTGAGGCGTGGGTGGAAAGGCCTCACGGCGTCGTCACTTTCCGCTTGGCGCAGGTGCTAACCGAACACTGCAAGTTCGCGAAGTACCTGTATAAGATTCAGGTGGAGACGACGCCCAGGTGTCGCCACTGTGCGGAGCGCCCGGAGGACACGGTGGAGCACACAGTCGAGCTGTGCCCCGCTTGGGAAGAGCATCGCCGTGTTCTTGTGGGGGCGATCGGCGGCCGCGATCTCACGCGCCGGGTCTTGGTTCAGGCCATGCTCCAGAGAGGAGGAATGGCAGGTGAACGCCTCCTTCTGCGAAGCAGTAATACTAAAAGGAGGAGGTCAACCGCATCAGGCAACGGCGCACACGCCGCCGCCACCGGGATTCCGATCTCGTTTTCCGGTCACCGTAGGCGCGGGCTCGCGGACGGCGGGCAATGGGTAGCTCGCTGTCCATCCGTCCGGTAATAGACCGGCCCAAGCCCAAGTCGTTTACGGCGCGCACTGTTCCCACGCGCCTCATGGAGTTGTCAGCAAAATGTAGGGGCCCAGCAGGGCCGAAGCCTACTGGGGCCTAGGGTTATGTGAAAATGTCATCCGGGGCCCTGGGACGAAGGCAATGAATAGAACAGGGTAGGTTTTTAGTCAGTAAGAGTCTGAAACTATCTCCCGCCCCACTCAAGAGCGGGATTTGTCATTTAATGATTTTACCTACCATAAAAAAAGAGTGGCCCATGTCCTGGAATAGTACATGGGATATTTTATTTTTTAGGGTTCCTTACCTACCTGAAAAGAAAAAAAACGAAACCCTTGTAGGATCACTTTATTGTCCGTCTATCTGTCTGCCTGTCTGTCTGTCTATCAAGACTCTTTATCTCAGGAACGCGTGAAGGTAACGAATTGAAATTAAAAACATGTACTCAAGTCTGCGGTCTCTTGAAGCTGTGAAAAAATCAAACTTTTAAGTTAACAACAAAAAAAGATAAGGTCGTTTATTTCGAAAAAAACATACATTGTGATACTCTCAAGGAAATCGAAATTCATAGGGTACTTGCCGTTGACTTATTCTTGTGGGGTTTTCACAAGTCGCAGGTCTATGCCAATAATCCGCAATCAACTGATGCCCTAGAAGTCAACATAACGCAGGCCATCGCTCTGATTCAGCCAGATCTATACAGTAGAGTAATTGAAAATTGGACCTCTCGGATCCGTGCCACCGTTCGAAGCCGCGGTGGACATTTAAACTTCATAAATAATGGCATAAATGGGCCTTTCAAATAAAAAAATAATTTCTTTAATATCTCACAAACAGCTTGTTTTATTTAATTTCAACATCGACCTGTCCTTGTTGAAAAACCCTTTAGTAACGTCATAAAAAAAAATATTGCGATTCGGAAAAATCTTCGTAATTCAATTCGGGAATTGATCTGTTTTCATAGGTAATTTTGTACGAAACCTTCGAGCGCGAATCCGACTCGCACTTACCTGGATTTTATTTTATCCCTGGAATATGTTCCTTTAGGTTAATTTTCTGCATTCACGCGAGCAAAGCCGCTGTTAGCAGTTAGTTATACAATATACTAACTTTTTCCCGCGGCTTCGCTCCCGCTCTACCTTACTCTACCCTACCCTATACAAATAAATGAGCAGGTATAGAATTTTTTTTTAATTACTTAACAGAATAAAAATTACCCTATATCCTTCTCCTGGTTCCAAGCTACCTTCCCACCAATTTTCAGCCGAATCGGTTCAGCCATTCTTGAGTTATAAGTAGTGTAACTAACACGACTTTCTTTTATATATATAGATTTGTAAATAAACAATAAAAAATCGCCGTTCATACTCGTTTATAATAGTCTCCAATACATGGACGCTTTTCCAATATCTCATAGACTTATCACATTTTTATAAACAGGACAGTATAGGGTCGTTTGATTCGTCAGCAATTGGGCCTCGTCCATTCATGTCAGCTTGTCGCAGCATTTTGATTTATTCTCAGAAAGGAATACGCTACCTAAAATGAGGAAATATCGTAAGAAGTTCGTATTGACGAAAATATTTTTTGCGTTTAAGCACAATTTGTTTTTATTTTTTTTCAGGAGGAACTACAGAGGAGTATGTCGAGCCTGCAGTCGTCGCCGACCCCTGTCCGGAGTGTGTCCAGCTTGTCTATGTGCCGCAGTGAGCAGAACTTGCCTGATCAGCAGAGCGAGGGGGACAGCCTGGCCGGGAGCCGCCCGGCGTTGGTCGGCAGCCAGCTTCTCGGAGACATTTCACCCAGCATACATAGTGAGATACATATAATTTTTATAAACTAGCTTCTGGCAGCGGATTTGCCCGCATGAAAGTCGGTTCTCCATACAAGCTTTGGACCCCCTTAAGAGGCGAATTTTGGAAAATTCTCTCCTAGTGTTCGCATGCGTCATAAAAGGAAACCTTGTGCAAAATGTCAGACAGTCAGTTTCTCCTTTTATAGTTTACGCGTGGTGTGGTTTTTTTTTATGGTAGGTAAAATCATCCAATGACAAATTCCGCCCTTGGGCGGAGCTGGAAGTAGTGTCAGACTCTTACTGACTAAAAACCTACCCCGTAGTGTGGTGAGAGAATCACGTACCTACACGTCAAATTCAGTCAGCCACAACACTATCTCCCGTACACTGTTAAATAAACTACCTTACTAGCCATCTCCTTCAAAAGCAGGCATTTAGTCAACTTATTATTAGACTGCTAGTAGAAATCAACCTATAACATTACGATCTTAGGGCTAATTTCTTTCTTTCATGAGGGCAAAGCCGCTGGCAAAAGCTAGTCTAGTAGAATAGACTGTAGAATATTTCCAAGTAAGCATATTAGCAGATGCAATGTACGACGAAACGCCCAACGCGCCGCGTCTCCGTAAACACGGCCTAACAGTGGATTAGCTCATTTCATTGTGCCCACATGGCATGCTCGCCGCGCTGCTTCGGTACGGACATAGCTCGACAATTCACGTTCGACGATTTTCGATTCAGATCACAAATAGTCCGCAATCTCATCGCAAAATGTTAGTGGATTTCATTGCAAATACCTAGGTAAAGCATTTTCCTTTAGGATTTAACAATGAAAGCATTTTAAGGTTCAGTTTTCTATGTCAAGTTCGCTATTCAAGCTCATGTTGTAGTTGTAGATGTAATTCAATACTCTTAAGAGCCGGTTGCAGGTGCAGAGTATTTTGTAAGTACTGGCGCGTGTAAATCCGTAATAGCGATTTTATTTTTATAAAAACCTTGCTTACTATTCAAGATTTTTGTTTTTGCCAGACTCTTTTAAAGAACAGGATTTCTTACCTCAAAAGGAAAATACGGAACCCTTATAGGATCACTTTGCTGTTCGTTTATCTGTCTGTCAAGACCCCTTAGCTCGAGAACGCGTAAATATATCAAGTTGAAACTAAAATCATATACTTTTTGGTTTTTTTTTTTTATATCAAGTTGAAACTAAAATCATATACTCAAGTATGCGGTCCCATGAAGCTGTGAAAAAAATCAAACTTCTAAGTTAACGAGAAAAAAAAGATACGGCCGTTTATGTCGCTAAAAACGTATATTTCGACACTCTCAAAGGAATCAAAATTCATAGGGTACTTTCCGTTGACTTAGAATTCTGAAATTTGGTTTGAAGCAAGATCTCATAGCACAAGTATGCATAGGAAAAAATCTAAAAAAATTAAATTTCTAGTAACGCCACAAAAAAAAAAATCTTCGGGACTCGATTCAAGAATTAATCTGTTTTCTTATGTAAGTGTGTAAGTAACCCTCTAAGCGTGAGACCGACTTGCACTTGCCCGGTTTTATTTAAGTAAATGTCACATATTTCCGTTACGTAATCTCGTAGACGTAGATAACACGCATACACTTTTGAAATCGTAAGTTAGGGTCAGATTAGTGTTTTTTTATCTAGTCAACTAATTTATTTGGTTTTGATTTTTATTTAGGTTGGTCATATGGTCAATTTTAATAAAATATTTTTTCATAGTTTTCTCTTGTAGATTTGTAGATTTCCATAGCTTCAAAAGTTCAAAATTAGCGCAACCTCGCCTTAACCGTTCTAGAGTTACAAATTAATCGCCACCGGTACTCTAGCACTGATACGGCCAAGGGTACAAAGACTGGCAATCTATTTGTTGATTTATTTCTTAAGAACAAGTTTACATTAGCTCGTTTCCAGCTGCACCGGGATTAAGTTTGTGGAAATGTATTCAATTTTCATAGTTAATCATGCAAGATAAAATGCAGCTGTGGAGTTCTCAGAGTATCTGTGCGGGCGATCAACAGTGTCAGTTCTTCTTCATAGAGATCTACGCTTTGGCACGTGTAATTTAGCTTTACTTTTTTTTACTGACCGACATTTTGCCTATTCAAAAGTGCCTGTAAATGGTCTATTTTAAATAAATGAGTTTGAGTACAACCGTAGGGTTTCACGAAGTGTAGATAGGTTTCAAACATTCATGAAAATTCCAGACCTTGATTGATTGAACCAACAGGCTTGGCTCTAGCTTCCGTACGGCCCAGCTGGGCTGAAATCTACTGAGACCATGGGTTGTCCGAAAGGGACCCCAGGGTCCAGAGAAGCAAGGCAAAGACGGAACATAGGAGGGGGTTTTAGTAAAAGTCCACGCTATCCCGTCCCGTCAAGAAGTCAAAGGGTGTTTTCCCAACTAATAAAAGACTTAGGTCTATCACATGACAAATGACGTGACAGATAATGTCAATGCCATACATATTTAGAGTTTGGCAAGAATGCTACCAGCAAGGACCTTACAGGCTACCAGAAAAGTAATTTGTCTAAGCCTGCTGTCATGTCACTTGTCACGTGACTTCTCCTCAGGTAATTTCATTGCCATACACTTTATACTTAGCGTGTAGCAGTAATGATAGCAGAATAGTAATTCGTCTAAGCCTGCTGTCACGTCACTTGTCACGTGATTTCTCCGTAGGTAATTTAATTGCCAAACATTTTGTACTTAACGTGTGGCATTAATGATAGCATAAAAGTAATTTGTCTAAGCCTGCTATCACGTCACTTGTCACGTGACTTCTCCGCAGGTATTTTAATTGCCATACACTTTATACTTAGCGTGTAGCAGTAATGATAGCAGAATAGTGATTCGTCTAAGCCTGCTGTCACGTCACTTGTCACGTGATTTCTCCGTAGGTAATTTCATTGCCAAACATTTGGTACTTAACGTGTGGCATTAATGATAGCAGAAAAGTAATTTGTCTAAGCCTGCTATCACGTCACTTGTCGCGTGACTTCTCCGCAGGTAATTTCATTGCCATATATTTTTTACTTAGCGTGTGGTAGTAATGATAGCAAAAAAGTAATTTTTCTAAGCCTGCTGTCACGTCACTTGTCACGTGATTTCTCCGCAGGTAATTTCATTGCCATAAATTTTGAACTTAGCGTGTGGCGGTAACGCTTGCAGAAAAGTAATTTGTCTAGGCCTGCAAAAATGAAACCCGTGGTCCTAGAACGCTAAGGGAAACTGATGGACACAGGTGTGGTTTTAGTCAGTAAAAGTCTGACACTACCTCACGCTTCACCGAGTAATCAATAGATGATTTCCCACCTCAAAAAAAACCGTGATTCATATTTAGAACAATGTTGTAATGTCAATACCTGGATAGGCATTGTCATTACAACAAAGGCTACCATTAAGTACCACATGATTAGGTTTACACCCACATGCATTAGAAGCAATCATAGAACTCAATCGTTTGTTCTACAGTAATAGGCAGACAATACAGAACACTAGATTTATTATGTGACAGAGTACGTACATACATGATCTTTTGTGTGACAATTTCACTCAATTAAGAGCGGCCAACCCAAGATACGAGTACATTTCCATAAAATCGCTTACGTGATTATGACGTTATTACACATCTCTCTCTAGATATTTTGGAAACACAGATGACTTGTAGATAATAACTAGTTTGCTATTTTGACTGACTTCTGGTTTGGTGGATAGTGGCCCTGACTGCTATGCTGGAAGTCGTGAGTTCGATTCCCACCCAGGACAAATGTTTGTGCGACGAGCACGATCATTTGTTCTGTGTTTGGGTGTAATTTATCTATAATACGAATATGTATTTATTTAGAATTATATAAGTATGTTTATCAGTTGTCTAATACTTATAACACAAGCTCTGCTTAGCTGCTTAACTAGACGGCATTGTGTGATAGTTGTGAATATATTATTATTATTAAAATCAAGTCATAAAATAAATTCGTGTAAAACAAATCCAGTAAAGACTTCTGAAAATCTGCAATTTTACGAGAACTTTGGCTCTTCATAGTGTTTTACATAAATTAAAAAGTAATGAAAATACGCCGTTAAATTTTAGTCGTTTTTATCCCGCGGAGGGTCGATTCAGTACATGAAATATTATCGATTTATAAAGAAAAAATTAAGTTACTTTCACCCCTAGGGTAACATTATCACCAAGTCAAGGTACCACCTCACACCTCAGCGGTTCAGGAGGTTCCTGTTCCGGATTCGTGCGGAACCGACGCCCGGGTGCCACCACTGCGTGGACTGCCCGGAGGACACGGTGGAGCACGCGGTCGAAGTGTGCCCCGCTTGGGCAGAGCATCGCCGTGTTCTCGTAAGGGCGATCGGCAGCGGCGATCTCTCGCTCCAGGCCCTGGTACGGGCCATGATCCGGAGCGAGGAGGGATGGCAGGCGGTCGCCTCCTTCTGCAAACAGTAATGCTAGCAAAGGAGGAGGCCGCACGCGAGAGGTAACGGCCCTCTCGACCCAGCCGCCGCGGGGATTCCGATTCCGATCCTGATTTCCAGCCAACGTAGGCGCGGGCTTGCGGACGGCGAGCTATGGGTAGCTCGCTGTTCCACCGTCCGGCTTCTATACACATATAAATATTATTATAATTGAAGCGTCTATTTGTTACGTTAAAATTGTTTTACTAAATGTACCTTTAAGAAAGAATATTCAATACTTATGATAAAAAATGCAATTTAATGCTATTTGTTCCGGCTCATCTCCGAATTGGCTGGACCAATTTTGACGGGACTTTCATGGATGGGTTGCTGATTTTACAAGGCCGGGAAAGTTTAAAGTCGGTTAAACAAAATTTGATGAAAATTTCACTGAGAGAGCTAATTTTATAATAAATTAACTATTGTTAATAAATTGAAACTTAAGTTACTACATGAGAATGCGACATAATTCGCAAGTAGGAGAGGGGGGACAGCTCTGAAATAGATAGGTAAATAGATTTTGACGGGACTTTCACTAATATACTCTATGCAAACTACAGAAGTTGGAGTTAACAGTTAGTCCACAACTATCACACAACGCCGTCTAGCCCCAAGGAAACTCTAACTACAACGATGTCGACCACAGTATTCCTTTATTGCCCATTCATAGTTTCACCACACCGATTTTATAACGAATGCATTTAATTACTTTCTTTCAACGTTTTTGCTGCCTGAGTTCGGATGAAAGAGAACCTTTCATACATTATGGACCATTGCTACAACTAAAAATATACCCTATATAAAAATGTACAGTACAACAGATGGATTAATGTACAGTACAACAGATGGATTAATGTTACAATAAAGTTTTCAAAGGAACTATTTTCTGGAGTGTGCAAAGCTTTGCGCGACAAAGGAGAGGGATGGGGTACTTTTGTCATAAACAGACTTGGAAGAGTTTATTCGGATGAGCCTTGTAAGTGAAGGCACAACGTGATGAACGAGGGCGTCCTTGGCGCACACCATTCATCCGGGACACTCACCGACATTAAAAAAAAAGAAAATGTCGGAAAACGAAAACTTGACATTTTAATGACACATTATTAGATATCATTGATTTTTTGTAGATATTAGTCTACAAGCTCATGACATACGAATGCCTGAATAAATTCAAAACTATTTTTTTTTTATCTATGAAATGTACCTATCAAGTAAGATAACGAAAACTTGATCAAAGAAATGGCTTCCAGATAGATAATCGAACTGCAAACTATTTTATTATAACAAATATTTAAAAAATACCACAAATCTCGGTGCACGAGTGTCGCAAACTCAGTCACCCAAAAATATTTATTATCATTACAATCGCGAACATACCGAGGTTTGTGATATAAATTAAAAATTAATAAAACTATTTATACTATTTATTCCAATTCTAAATAGTACATATATGAATATATATTATACATTTTAAAAGAAATGTTCTTCTCATAGAATAAGCTATTATTATAATCATAAAAGAAAGTTAGATCTGTTCAGCAAATGATCATTTTAATTACCCATAATTTCTAAAAAAAATAACACTGTTTTTATTTTAATTACCTTAAATTAATAAACTAAATCAAAAATTATTTTTTGATAGCTATTTACCCGACTGCGCCAGAAGGAGGGTTATGTTTTCGAGAGTATTTTTATTAAGGATCTCAGTCATTGACTTTTATTTTTTTCAATACTCATAATCTGAAGTATGAGTAGGTCAGAAGTTGCCTGAGGACCGGGTTGAAAGTAATACTTTTCATCCCTATGGAGAATCACTCTCAACTGACAGCTGTCAGTTGAGAGTGATTCTCCCTTTAAATTAAAAAAAAAAACTATTACTGTCTTCGCATTTCTATTGAACTAAGTCCCAACTTTTTATACAGCCAGTCAATTACAGCGCGATGTAAAATTTAAATAACTTAATGATAGTACTTATAATTTACTTTCAATTATTTCTTTAATACTAACATAGATATGAGAAATATTTACCATTTTTCACTGATAAAAAAGAAAAATGATGGCTGAATAGCCGATTGACCACAGAAAAAAAAACAAAATAGGCGGGAAAATGGCGATCCGTTCTTTATTGTTTTTTTCCAGCTGTAGAGTTTTGTTTATACCTACTTTACTGAATCTGTGCTAGGTATCTATATGAGATTTTGTAATTACACTATAAGTTCATCTGATTCAGTTAAGAATTTAACACCTGGTTCTTAAGAGAAGAGCTTAAAGCAGTAGTGGAAAACCTTATCAGAAGCCTAAATCAAAAGAAACATACCTAATATCATACGACAATCCCCCTCCCTCGCTACGATCGGCCGCTAAACTCCTTCTCGGGACTAGATAAGTTACTTTCACCCCTACGGTAACAATGTACTATTTTTTATTAATTCTGTTAGTACTTTAGACGTTCTCAAGCTTCAAAATTGACTGATACTAAAATGTAAGAAACTCTATTTGCATATCTGAATATAGTTCATGAGCGTGCTATTAAATTAAAAGAAATCCTGCCTAACTCTTTAGATAATAATATTTCCTAATGTTATTACTAAATAATCGGTAATATATAATAAACGGGTTTGATAATCATAGTTATTGAGCCAAATAACACGTAAGTTAAAATACGAGTACAAGTCGGCAAATGGCCGAGAGCAGACCCAACGCCTGTCTGGTTGGAGATAGAGATGAAACTTATATACAGGAACAGGTTTTTGGAATCTATAGATCTGTGGCTTGACGCGCAAAGACTAATTCCGTGCCCACCACAAAAACGCGTCTCGATTATTTAGGCGTATGGCGTCTGACACGTAAATACTTGATGGGCTACATAGTTGATGAACACGATTAGGTGTAAGAAACGTGCGGGAAATACTGTTTAAAAAGAAAACGACAAACAATAGAAAAAAAAACAAAAACAAAATATAAACGTTCTAAACATTCCATTCTAAGTGATAGACAAGCTCGTTCATAGAAACTATTTGTCATAATACTGAAACGTTAAAACAAAAGTTCGCTGCAGCGCTAAATTGTCATTATGACGTCTACCAAAACTTTAAAAGGTTACAGCGCTTAAATACTGCATAACTGCACTAATTCATCAAGTCAAGGCGTATGGCATGCAGTACACGTACGTCAAGCAAAGTTATTGTACGGCATGCCTAATCTAGTGCGTAGTACATATATATCGATGGTTGTAAATATAAACCTGATTACAAACTGATTTTGTAAATAAAACGAATTGAAACCTTTAAATAGCGCCAGCGTTTCTTTGATGTTTTTGCATTTTATTTTAAAAAAAGATTTCAATCCTAAGCCTGTTAAACCGAAAATACTCCATTACTTGATCGTCTCGATATCACAATAAACGTGGGAGGACTCGCTGGATAAGAAAACATTAAAAATCTCGAGACACCTAAATACTCGTGGCGTACGAAGACTCAAAAAACTCGACATGCCTAAGGACGCCTTCAAATTAGCTGCGAAGTGCAGCGCGACAGCACTAAAGAAAGATATGATATCCAAAATCTATAAAAGTAAGCAGTAGAACTCATAACTCGTAGATAGTACTCCACCTCTTAGGGCGCCTTCAATTTAGCCGCGAAGTGCCGCGCGACAGCAGTAAAGAAAGATGTGATATCACTCTAAAGTGTACTTTATTTTCATACTAATTAGGTTCATATGTTTCATTGACAAGCAAAAGGGGAAAAACGTTCCGATGCAAGACAACGAGAAAGAGGTGGTGTCCCTTTCTTACCCCTATTTTAACTAGCCATACCATTTTACTATTTAAATAAATTATTGATATTTTTGTCTTTGCTGCATTTTTATATTAATTGATGCTGTAGAATTCTACTTATGGACGGCAAAGTACTGGTAATTCCTAACTGTTTGTGAAACCTGAAAAAATAGTTTGATTTACTAAGAAGTTAAAAGTAATTAATTTTCATTTTTTTTTATTTTTTTTAATGGAAATCATTTTATTTTAAAGATAAGGAGGAAACTTTACTTTTAGTAATGTTACTTGAGACTCCCCAGTTAAGAACAGATTTTGGGACCCATGACATACAGAGAGATCACGAAAAACATGGTACACATGGTAGTTTACACCATAACTGTTTCAAGGATCAGTTCTTTAGTAAAATTACGAGTAGTTCAGATTGACGAATTTTTTAATGAAATGGCTCGACTGTGGTTCGTACAGCTATGACAATCGCATATTTAATTCGGATAGAGTGCTCGCCGAAGCGTTCGATGCTAAATCCCCCCATATAATTATGTATTTAGTCTGTAGACACACTAGTAGAAAAGAATAACATACCCTTTTGTATTCTTCGGAACGTTTTTGAGGTTGTCGTGAGCAATCTAGATAGTTATAAAATCTTTGGATAGTGCTCAGATAGATGATAAAATGCTTCTAAGCTCGATCTCCATGGACGAATGTTGCCTCACTCGACCACGGAGACCAAGTGGCAAGTGCAACGCTGCACGTCTTAAGTTATAGAAATAGCTTAAGGTTCGCCGCGACTGCACAATGCTCATTAGTCTCTTAAATGATTTCTCTATTTAATTTATTAATACATATATAACAGATTATCTGATAAGTTATAGGCAAAAAAACATAATCCTTTCGTTTTGGTAAAAACAAGAACCTCCTATTAATTAAAGAGTCATTACTGTGGTCACAACCAATCATTAAGGTTTAAAATTGATCGAATAACCGCTTCATTCAATTGGAAAATAAATTTGATTGGGTCTCAGTCTTACACTTCCCGGTTATTGAACACTTCCTCACAAACTGCCCATAATCCGATAAAGCATTATTTTATCCAAAAATGATCTTGGTGGCTTAAATCCTCAAAATATTAGTTGATCCATTTTCTGAGAGTTAAATCTGACCTGATCCGCTCGATTATACCAACTTTGATCAAGACAATAAACCCGACCAGTCATTGTTCATAAATTACAAATCTTCCTCTAGAGTTGGATTATCTGTGTCTGTTCTATCTTGAGATACATTGATATCTAATCAATTACTTATTTAGAAGTCTGACGTGCACTCGAGTGACGTTTGGCTTGTTGCTATACCAGTCTATATATGCAAAATGAAAACCGATGTCCCCTTAACAAACTTATGCGCATTGCTTATTGAAAAAAATGGTCAATATTAAATGGTAAATTATTAGCCTTTTAACAGCTATATCAAAAAAGCAAAAGCGCTCTCTTAGCGGAAACGAGTTGTACTCGTAAAATACTCTATATATGTGTAGATTTATGAGAGTTATAGTCTGTCATTTAGTCTTGACCGTGGCGTGCCGGACACATTTTGGTTTGTCATGTCTATGTTGCCATCAATCTGTATAATCTGGTATTCTATACAATTCCTAGGCAATGTATAGAATACCTAAAATGTGCGGGCAATTTATGAAATATTATTCATTTTATACTTTACCAAAATAACTACGTAGTAAAAGTCGCTCTATTAAAAAAACACCGCATCAAAATTCAACATCAAAAAACAACAAACATAGGGACAGACAGCAGTGATTACATCCAGCGTTTGGTATTGTGATCTTAAACTGAATACAGACTATAAATAATGCAAAAAAAAATGGTTAAAAATGTTTCACGAATTACTTGTATCATTAACAATTATGAAAACGAGTTCTCCTGAAAAAATGTACTCCACCCATGTGTTATGTGTGAGGTATCGATTATATTTACCAATTAGGACCGTGCACTAGTTTCTGACGTTTTATAAGTGCCTATGTAGGGCTATGTGAAATATATAAACGACTTTGAGTTTAAGTTTTTTTTTTGAGATTGTTAAGCAACTGATGTATTTTACGCGTGCGTATTACTTGAATACTTTTTTTATTATTTTGAGTTTCAGAGTCATTAAAATATACTTATTATATAACATTCATAGTTCATATAATTTACTGCTGACATGTGTCTCTAAGATATTTCCTACAGCAATTGCATTGCGCTAAACATAGATCTATCTCTAGAGTCTGATTTAGCTATCGGCTCATTCTGTCAGGTGCAGTGCTCGCAACCGAAATAGGTAATTATGGGGAGGACATATCTATATCATAGTTTGCTCCGTTGGAAATGTCAATTCCCATTCGAGAAACGCATTCAGGTGCTTATGATTACACTGTAAATCTGTACATGATACGTCTAGATATAATATACGATGCTAAAGACTATATTTATTGATTGAGTTACTGCCACTCCAAAAATTGTTTCCTTTTTCTTTTTACCCGACTGCGCCAGAAGGAGGGTTATGTTTTTCGAGAGTATGTATGTATGTATGTATGTATGTAAGTATGTATGTATGTATGTATGTATGTATAATTGTTTGGCACGCTCTGCAGCCTGAACGGCTCGATGGATTTTAGCTTGAGAGGTGTCGTTAGATGCGTATTTACTGTGAGAGTGACACTGGGTATATAAAAATAAAAAAAAAAACAAAATGGCGGATTTGTAGCGCCAAATTCAAATGTTTGGCACGCTCTGCGACCTGAACGGCTCGATGGATTTTAGTTTGAGAGGTGTCTTTAGATTCGTAATTACTTTGAAAGTGATATCGTAATAAAATAAAACTAAAAAAAAAAAAAAGAATAAAAAACGGTAATTTAAAAAACTAAAAAACCCGACTGCTTTTCTGAGCACTCATGAAAAAGCCCTAAAACAAGAAAATCTGGCAGTCGGGACCCATTCTAGAAAGTCAGCCGTCTAGTCAATAGATTGGAGTAATCTGCAATGTAATATAGGTATGTGCTCTCAATTCTAGAATGGGTCCCGACTGCCAGATTTTCTTGTTTTAGGGCTTTTTCATGAGTGCTCAGAAAAGCAGTCGGGTTTTTTAGTTTTTTAAATTACCGTTTTTTATTAATCTTTGTTTATAGAGCTTTTTAATTAACTAAGTAATTTTTGAAAGACCGTGGACGCAAAGGTTAACTGAAGAAAAGATTTTAAAATAAAAATCTGACACTCCCTCACGCTCCACTCTAGTGCGAGAGAAGTCATTGAATGATATCCTACTTCAAAAAAAAAAAACTGTATGTGACGGTGATTGTCGCGGGAAATGGTCTTGCAGATATTCTTATCTATTTCCTGGATCAAGTTTTGTGAAACTTTGTGAATTGATTAAATCACAGAATTACCGAATGCCAACAGACTTTCAGGTGTTATCTCTCTTTTTTCGCGTTGCCTTTTCATCAAATATCGCGTTGGATTGAGTTAGATGTAGCAACAAGCTTTTAAACCATGCTCGACGAAGAAGGGGGGGTGGGGAAGGCCTCTCTTAAGGCTATTTTCGAACAGAGCGGTAACTGCCGACGCGCGGCACTTTGCGACTAATTAGCCTTGGCCTTTTGGTTTAGTGGTTAGTGTCCCTGACTGTACCGGAGGTCGTGGATTCGTTCGATCCCACCGATCACAAATGTTTGTGTGATGAGCATTATCATTTTGTTCAGTATCTGGGTGTAATTTATTTTTAATATTATGTATCTATTTAGAAATATATAAGCATATTTATCAGTTGTCTCGTACTCATAACTCATGCTCTGTTTAGCCGGAGACTAAACAGCGTTGTGTGACAGTTGTGGAATATTATTTCTTGTTATAATTTGAACGCGCCCTTAGTTCGGGTAACAAAATTGGTTTCATATTTGTGGTCTCTCGAAAACCTATTAATAGAAAGCAAATAGTAGTCCTCAGGTAATCGGTTTAGAGAAACGGTTCGCTCGTAATTATACCTCCATCTTGGATTGGAATTTATTGGAAATCGTGTTAACTATATTGGATAATTGTTTAATACTGGAACCATGTAATTTACTAAAGTATTTTTCGTTTTTGAACAAATTTTACTCATAGCCGGAAGGTGCTTCATTATTTACATCGTATTGCTTCAGATCTTACATAAATAAATAAAAAATATTGTGACTTATATTGTTGTCTTTCATATTTCATGGGACCCTGTGATCCCGGACTTTTGGAAGATATATGAGAGGAATTCAACTCGAAAAAGGCACTTTTCATGAACTGAGAATCCAACCAAAGGAGCATGCTATACAAGTACATCCTAAGACAACCCTCGGTTGATGTAAAACTTTTGGAAAAACTAAGATTGGTATAGTTTTGAGAGGCTAAATTGGCCTGGTTACCAAGGACTATGTAAACATTTAAAATACACACTCACATTTCTCTTATTTGTCGTAAAACTTTAGTTATCATAGATCTTACACGTACCTACGTGTAAGATATTTTGTAGTTTTTATGTCCTTTTTTATTTATTTTGTTTAAATCTTTTGGCACTCTGCACCGTTCGGCGTCTTTATGTCGACAGCGCCACCGGCCCTTGCTGAAAACCAGCGCTGTGAGCTTATCGCTTTATGCATGAGGTCACACAGCTTCATGCCGAGCGTTCGGCTGTTTTGCGCAGATGTGACGCACATCTTCCTTATATTATTAATGATTATGTTTGTTATTTAGTTTTAATTTTGCGTCAATTCGCGTAAATAAACTGTTTTTCTTTCTTTCTATTATATTCAATATTTAATAATCTTCTTATCTATTATAACTAAATTAATTAACTAAGAATAACGTGGGCAGCCATTCACTAACTAGTGAATAGCTGCCCACGTTATTCTTAAAATTAAAATGTTTTCAAACAAAACAACAAAGGATCGACTTGTTTTGTATCATCTAAAATATGAATAGACTGCTTTCTTTTTTTGTTTCTATTATCAGGCTCGCGTTTAATTACTAACTTACCTCTTGGTAAGCGATGATGTGATCGACTTCATAGTTTGATTGCTTAGGAGTAATCTATTCACTCTTGCCATAAATACCTCCAGGTTGTTGCTATCAAGAAACACAGACTCTGATAACGAATTCCAATCCATATCTGTACGTACTGCTCCATAACTGTATGTAATGCTTGAAGCTCTCGAGAACCACTCGGATGAATCATACTTTGATGAAGTCTGCTATCTATTTACAGTATTGAGTGAACACACCAGAGAAAAGAAGCGTAGGTACTAATAAAACTTTTGTGTCAGACTCTGTTGAAAATATTCGAGACATCGAGAGAGGTGACAAGCACTGCCCTGTGCTTCTCAATAACCTCACTCCAAAATGAATGGCATACGCTAGAAGATACCCAGTTGATAGATTTCGTCAAAAACCTAATTGACAGTCACTAGCTTCTAGATATGGCAGGAACTTACTGCTGAATACCCGTTTCCAAGAATGCTTTCAAATAATCGGTATTTCCAGTTTTAAACAGGCGTGGACGGGTGATTATAGCAAGATTACTCCGTGCCTCGGAGAGCACGTACAACCGTTGGTCCTGACTGCCATTTGTAGACTTTTAACAGGCATAGTCAGAAATCAGGATATCTGACACCAGTCGTGCCGAGAGTAATCGTGCTGGGTCGTGGAGAACATATAGGCAGTCGTTCTATGTAAAATCAGGTGTTCAGCTGCGTCCAGTTACACTTAAAGCCGTTACCAACGAATTTAACGTTCCCCTCCTCCTTTATCCCCGTACTTAATTACTGTAGTCATAATGAAGACAACTTTATACTTTAGTTACCTATCTTAGTAATATACCTAGTTTAATTAATTAATTAGACTACAGCTAAGTTCAGAAATGAAACTACAAAAGTACATCACTAATTATGTAAACCAACTGTGTGCGAGTCTGACTTAGGCACTGAACTCACGAGGTTGTTTTCTACCGCGGCCGCCGCGGCACAGGAAACTGCTATTTTTTTTCAAAACTCATTAGACGGTAGATTCGCCACCGCCGCCGTCGCCGCCGCAGCAACGGCTGCGATTTTCGACCGTAAGCCCAGCGGCCGATAGGGCGCGGTCGGCGCCAACTGACCGCAGAGCGTGCGGGCACATACCGCCGAGGTGGTGGCGGGCGATCGCGGCTCCGGTGAGCGGCATCCGCGAAAAACCGCGCACACCGCGGCCGTAATCCGCGTTGTGAAAATTGCTTTAATTTTTTACATATACTATAATTGCATTCTACAGAAGCTGCGGGCCCGCAACCGTGGCGGCCGCAGGAAAAAACCGCTTCGCGTGTTCTCTCCTTTACTAGGTGGTATACGAATACGGGACCAAAGCGGCGAGTAGCTAGTAACCCATCATTAAATTAACATTGATAATCATAGTGGCCATAAAATTTAAAATGCTGAATTTGGCTTAACACGTCTTTCCAAAAAACCTATCGGTCTCCAAAGAGGTCTCCGACCCTATCCGGATGCATGTTCACTCTACACATATTGGTATCATTGAAAGTGCCAGGTAACTCGCAAAATCTTCCGGTCAAGTTGTGTTTTGATTAAAATATGATTTGCGACTTAAAAAGAATATCTAGATCGACTATTGATGACTTAACTCTTCATATATCTTATTTCACAGGTCTAAACGATGAAGCCTATATTCAAGAAGCTATGCTGAACCGGGCAATATCCATGAGTTCCGGACTAGATTCGGCAACGGGGCAAAACCGCCGGAAATCCAGATCTAACAGGTACAGACAGATATGATATTAGAATTGAAGCCTTTGTTTCCGGTCTTTGTTACTCTTTAAGTCCTTTTGGAGGAAACTCCCTCCTTTCTAATCGACTCAGTTGCCATGACAGTAGAAAAAAGAAATTCAAATAATGTCAATAAATAACAAACTATCAATTTGATTGAATCGAGTAATGACTTAAAATATAGGTTAGATAAATAATAATTTTCATCCATAAATCAGAATATTGATAAGTGACATACCAACGAATAGTTTAGGAAATAATATTGAAAATGGGTTAAATTCACGAACAGATAGTGCCGACGGGCATCGACGAAACCCTTAAGTTTAGAACTGCGTTTGTGAAACATTTCTTTTTTCGTAGTTCACGGCTGAAAGGCCATACCCGAGCCCCATCGGTAACATCAGGCTAGCCTTTCATCAAAATGATCTATCCTAAAGAGTTAAGGAAAAGGTTATCGGTCATTCGACTTCACAGCACCTGATTTACTTCCCTTACGCGAAGTAGAAATCCCTTAAGAAAAATATTTGTAAAAATAATACTGTATTTCAGAGATATTTTACAATTTATTTTTTCATATTTCATTTTATAAGGACAGCCTAGCAAAGGAGTATTGAAATAAAAGAGAGAATTGAAAGCGGTTTGACCACGGTCATTGTCAATTTATCAATTAAAATTCGCATGAAATGCATCAATTGAATTCCACTTTCAAAAGAAAACGAAATTATAATACACGAGGTTAGGATCGCTTGCCAGTATTGCGCATTTCATATTAATACCAATGATTTGTGGTATTCATGAATTCAATAGTTGATGAATGGTGCAATTTCAGTTATGGAGGAATTACGGGGTATTACGCTATTATACTGTTTAAAGCCAGCGGTGGCCATCAGATTTAAATAATAAATGAAATCAATATTCGCAGCAGAACTAGTTATATAACTTTATAGTCTTGGTATCACTGTAACATCAACTTTTTATCATGAGATCGTAAATGTGAAGCTATTTGACTGGTGCGAGGTAATCGGTTTAGAGCAGACATAAGGGAAGGCACAATCGCAGCAAATAATAGCATCAGCACCCTCCAGTCTGCACCTGCCCCAACCGAGGCGCCGCTCATCACTATTCATAAAATTCTGTGAACTGAACTTGCACCTCTCGTGAAATGAATTGAATCTACACGTTGGGTGCAAGTTCATTAGGATAGGTATAATATCTCGCTAAAATACTCGTAGCTTGAAAATGAGGAGATCATAGTCACACTGTGACAACTTCTATTTTTTGAGTCCACGAACGGCAAGTGTAGGCGAGGCTTATTAAATTGGAAATCGATACATATTCATAAAAAACATGGTCCGCGTCCACTTGAGAACCTTCTCCAATTTGTAGTCAATATATATACAATGTAGGAATGCCAAAACGATCTACATATTATTTGTGAAATTGGAAAACCGGAACGTCGGAATAACGAATAATGTAGGGTCGCATAATTTATTCGAGTCGTGATACAATAAGTTAATAAAAACATTCCGAGCTGGGCATTACAAAAGCTGATTAAAAACAATGTAGCATGTTTTTCCCAATGAATAGGTCTTATGAAACGAGCTACACCTAATTTAAAGTATGTTCGTCTAGCAGGCATCAACCGTTTACTTCATTAACGAATAACTTTGTAAGAACGTTGCATTGTTGGGACTGTTATTCTCTTGAATTAATAACGGTTGCCTAGCAAAACTACTACTAGTAATTACCCTGTCAAGCTTTAAAATTCCGAGCACAAGCGACCGCCAACCAATCACCATCTCCAAATGGTTTTTACATGGCATACAATATAAAATTAAATCAATATTTAAGGTACCTATGAACTTGCAGGACTATGAAATAGTGAAATAACTTCAAGAATTTTGTAAGAAGCTACTCAAAAAATTTTCCTGTAGAAATACGAAGTCTTCGAAGAAAAGCAAGTTGGTTTATATAACTGTATCTTTGAAAATTTACGAGTAACATTCTACGAATATGTGCAAAGCTTTCAATTGCTGTGTATGCGTTTTGCAATTCTTGTGAAAACGTAGGTTAGTATAGATAAGTACGAGTACGAGAGTTAGGTTACAAATCGTGGTTATCATCGACTGTAGGTATATGAATAGTACGGCAGATATTTTACGGGCTGGACGATACGCAACAACAAGTATAATTAGACCATTTGAACCCTAAATTTGGGGTCACATTTGTAACATACACCACATAGAAATTACTGGGTCATGTTCGTCTACCAAATATGAGAACATTTGTCACTCCTTTCTACATCTTGAATTCATGGAAAAGGGGTAAGGGGTATTAGGAGAGTAAATAACAGGTACTTATGTTCTGAACAGATATAAATGTTTAGAAGATAGTTTTCAGCTCTCCTTTTATTTTGAGGTAGAACTTCATTAAACGACTTTTTCCATCTTGGTTTTTAGGTGGAAAAGCATACAGTGACTTTTCGCGCACTAGGTCAGAGCGAGAGGGCGTGTTTTGACACGCTCTTGTGGGTTTTAGTTAGTAAGTCCGCTTTTACTGATTAAAACCCACTCCTATGTTCCTTCTTTACCTTGAATATCAGGTCGGACCCCAGGGTTCCCCTTTGGACAACCCATGAAACCAGAGCTGGCTTCGGACCTACTGGGCCTCTACGGTTTTGCTGACAACCTATGAGGCACACCTGAAACACTTCACGGCGAGCTAGTCATTGCTCATCGTCCGCAAGCTACGCCTATAGTGGCTGGAAATCGGGATCGAGGTCTCGGTCGCGTGCGGCTGCCTCCATCGCATGCATTACTGCTTTGCAAAAGAAGGCTACCGCTTACCATTCCTCTTCAAAGCGAGAGGGTACGAAAGATTTTCACTGAAATAAATCTATGTATCTGTATTTCTTTAATACCCTAGCAACTATTTTAAACTGCAGCCCACAACCGTAAAAGCCCAGCCTGCTAGCTGCAGGCAGGCAGGGTCGAATCCTACTGGGGCCAAAGGCCACATTCTGAAAAGAAGACTCGGCCCCGGTATGATAGGCAACGAAGAAACGGGGTAGGTTTTTAGTCAGTAAGAGTCTGACACTATCCCCCGCCCCGCCCAAGGGGACTTGTCATTGTATGTATATTTACCTACCATAAAAAAAAACTGCTGCTTACAGGACCTCTTCCAAGACGCTAACAACAAAACTCTTTTAAACGCTTTGTACGACGTCAGCCAGTTAAAAAAACATGACGTTCATAAAGTTCAGATGATACGATACTTCCCTTTCCAACTTCTTTAAGAGTAGTCGAGCACCCATTGTAAGTATCAAAAGCTATGAGAAGGAAGTATTTTCCTTTACAATTTTCTCAGGTATCTTAGTGCAATACAATAGAATTTGTGCGCAATACCGCAAGTTACACAAAGGATATGTTACTTTACTAGAATTGTTCGAATGCTACAACCTGTCTACAACGAAACATGGTCTTCGTTCGTATTAAAGTTTGTATTATATGAAATGTAATTGAATCATTGTTTTGCAGAGCAAGCGCTTGCTTGTCATATAGAGGGAACTGACATGGATCAGTTCACAGCGGCAGCGCGCTTCGTCTTTTGCACTGAATTAAGTTTTCAAATCTACACAATTTTTTCTTGACCAAGTTCGTTCAAGACCGCCACAAGATAATATAAGTCAAGTTGAAAAAATCTAAATACGTACGTAGATAATTGCTTACATTAAGAAAACCGGCCTCCCTTATCTTTTCGCTTAAGTAGTGTTGAGCACTACCCTTAAGGTCTTCACACACGGTGGAGATACTTATAAAATCTATTTATACTATGTGGCAAAGGTACGTATAATATTTAGATTATCTTAGAACGTCTTTTAAAATATCGTCAGCCACTCACCTTGATGAAACAATTCACACGACAAAAAATAAAATAACTTATAACAACTTTAGATACAATTTTTGTCGTTTAATCCTATCGATTTGTAAATAAAAAATTAAAAAATGAAGTACTTTTTTCAAAAACTGGAATTAATAAACGCATGTACGAAATTAATTTCTTTAAGTAAACAAGTCAATGACCTTGTTGGTAGTTTTTGGTCGTTGCGTACTAACTACCTACAGTTCGGCCTCGCTCAGCTGACATTTACTTAAAGAAATTAATTTCGTACATGCGTAAATTAATTCGAGTTTTGAAAAAAGTACTTTATTTTTTAATTTTCTCTTTACAATTTGATAGATTTTAATAAGTCTCGGCTCGGGTCTTAATACTACCTCGACGGTAACCTCCTACATTACACACTTATATCATAATGTACTATAATATCACTTTTGCACCCGTGCGGAGCTGGGGCGGTTCGCTAGTTACATATAAAGATAAAATACAGAATCATTACTGTGTGTATACTGTGTGTGACGACCTTCATCGCATAAATGGAACATTTCACGTTAATTCTTACTCTTTTCTTTACGAGCAATATTATTATTAAGCTGATAGCGAATCCCTCAAAGAGTATAAACTTAATATCCTTCAATACTGCTAGTATTAAAGTACTAGTAGCTACAATAGAGCAGTATAGTGGCTCATTTGAGCTATGAAAAACAAAGGATCTAATCAAGTTCTGTGAAATATGACATAGTCTAAGTAACTGCAGTTAATTAGGGGATGAGGTATGAGTAGGTAATCTGTGTTGTATTCGGGATTTGGGCCACTCACATGTCTTATTAACTGTCTCTACTTTACTATCTCTGTGTCACTATACGATCAATAAAACAAATCAATAAAAGTCTTACACTCCCTATCTCGACTGAAGACGCTGTCTTGGGCTTAATAGCGTTGTCGCTAAAATTTATAAAAATCTAAAGTGATATTGTATTTCATAGCGAAGCCGGGGTGCCTTGTGGACTCTCCATCTGCGTATCGGCCCATTGTGCTGCTCGACGAGGAGAGCAAGCTCTTCGAAAGAGTCATCGCAAACCGCCTCGTTACGCGCCTTGCACGGGTGGGGCCGGACCTTTCGGACGGACAGTTCGGCTTTCGCAGGATCTGCTCTACGGTGGACGCCATCATACGCGTGCGAGCCCTCACTATGGGGGATGCGGTGTCCCAGGGCAGGTGTCTCGTAGCAGTGTCCTTGGACATTGCCAACGCCTTTAATTCCCTGTCCTGGAGTAGCACTGGAACGGCACTCCGGGTACCACCAGGTGCCCGACTACATCTGTCGTGTAATCGAGGCCTACCTGTCGGATACTTATATCATCTACCCTGGTCTCCAGGGAGAGTGGAAACGTCGAGAGATGTCGTGCGGTGTGCCGCAGGGATCAGTACTAGGACCACCCTTGTGGAACATCGGGTACGATTACGTTCTGCGCGGTGACTTCCCCGACGGGGTCAGCGTGGTCTGCTACGCGGACGACACGCTTGTTCCTAGCTTGGGGAGAGTCGTACCGGACGGCGGTCGAACTAGCGACCCGCAGGGTTGCGATAGTCGTTGATAGGATCCAGCAGTTGGGACCCGAGGTGGTATTGCACAAGTCCCAAGTTCCCAGCTAACGGTAGGAGGAGTTCACATCTGCGTCAGGTTGACGATGAAGTACCTGAGACTCGTCCTGGACAGCTGGTGGAACTTCAAAGAGCACTTCTGACGACAGTCTACCAAACTGAACCGTACTGGGGCTGCTCTTGGGCGGCTCCTGTCCAACCTCAGGGGACCAGACGCCTCCTGCCGGAGGCTCTACGCGAGAATCGTTCGGACCATGGCCCTCTACGAGGCTCCAGGGTGGGCACCGTTGCTACAACAGCAACCGAGGTCCCGGCTGAATGCGTGCTAGAGGGTCATTGCAATACGCATGGTGCGAGGGTACCGAACGATTTCCCGTGAGGCGGCGACCTTCCTTGCTGTCCAACCGCCATGGGATCTGGAAACAACAGTCACATGCACGATAAGCGCATGGAGATGCAACGCTGGGGCGAAATTCCACTGCCGCGATAAGTCGAGGCATGGCGGACAGAGCTCTGGCGGGATCTTATCGCGAAATGGTGTCAGCGACTATCGCAACCCCGTCACAATTGGGGCGATAAGGCCTATCCTTGAGGCGTAGCTAGAAAGAACTCACGGCGTTCTCAAATACCGCACGACGCAGGTCCTTACCGAACACGGCAAGTTCGGTAAGTTTCTGTTCCGGATTCGTGCGGAGTAGTCTCCCGGGTGTCGCCACTGTGCGGAAAACCTGGAGGACACGGTGGAACACACTGTAGAAGTGTGCCCCGCCTGGCCAGAGCATCGCCGTGTCCTCGTAGGGGCTGTCGGCGAAAGCGATCTCTCTCGCCGGATTTTGGTCCAGGCCATGATCCAGAGTGAGGAGGGATAGCAGGCGGTCGCCGTCTTCTGCGAAGCAGTAATGCTAGCAAAGGAGGAGGCCGATCGCATCAGGCAAAGGCAACGGGGCGCTCGCTCCAGCCGCCGCCAGGATTCCGATCCCGATTTCCGGCCACCGTAGGCGCGGGCTTGCGGACGGCGTACAATGGGTAGCACGCTCTCCGATCGTCCGGTAACCGACCGGACCGAGCCTAAGTCGCCCCATTACAAATTATAACACTTCATATACCTATATAGATAGCCCACACAAATATATACCTATATAATATAAATACAATATACATAATAAACATTAAAAAAAAACTAAAGAAAACACGAATCTAGTGAAATAATTGATACAAACAAACAATATGAAAAGAAATTAGCGCTGTGACGATGCCGTAAGCGTAAAGATTATCCAACTATCCATCAGCAGAACTCTGAATCCCAAGTCCTCACCAAGCGGCTGCCTTCTGTATCAGGCCCTTGATCCAACTGCGCAACGACAGCTTCGATAGATGGTCGTCGAAGCTTTTGGCTATAAGGCCATTGGTGGTAACGACAATCGGCAGAATGGTAGCCGAATCCACGTTCCACATGTCGACAACCTCCTGTGCTAAGTGTAGATATTTGATTTGTTTCTCTTTTTCAGCTTTCACGAGATTCTCGCCATGTTGGTTGGTGACATCGACTATCATAGCGCGGCGCTAATTGATCTATTACCACTATATCCAGCTTTTTGGCTACAATAGTTCGGTCAGTAATGATAGACCGATCCCAGAACAATGTGACATGGTCATTTTCGAGAACTGGGGCGGGCAGATACTCGTACGTGTAATATCGTACCTCAGAATCCACTAAGTTGTATTTCAAAGCATGTTGCTGGTGAATAATACTGGTTTCTTGGTTGTGCCGGTGCAAGTACCTACTCGCCGTTAGCCAAACAAAAACAAACCAGAGATGTCTGATGAACTCACCCGGACGATAGCATGCCCGACACACGTCAACCGTCTCATCCTTTATAATATGTCTCCAGTAGTAAGTCGTTAGGACAACTTCGTCCATAATCACACAGACGAAACCTTCAGTTTCTTCAAAGAGGTCGCTGAAAAATAATTAGGCCACAGACGCCGAGAAATCTATGTCAGACTCATGAAACCGCCCGTAGAATTACTGGCCTTTGCATACTTGCAGTCTTCAGTAGTAAATACTACAGGTTTACGCCAGTAAGCCGGAGGGAGTCCATTGTTTACTACGACCACATGGCGGTGCATACCCACGTCAGTTTTGAGAAAATATTCTACTCTTCGTACTCTTTGGCTGCACACCTCGCGATTGTGTAGCTTTTGCGTTCAAAAATCCCCGATCTCCACACTTTCGCAGGATGTAAAGTCTCATCACCGATGATCGTGGTTGATGCATTCGATATGCGGTCAGCAGTGTACGAAACCGCCTATTCATAGCGTCTAGTTTGGTCTGAGTCCATTTGAGTATGCCAAAAGAGTACATTAAAACCGGCATGACCCAATCGTTGAAGGCGTGCACCTCATTTTCGCCTGACAGAACACTGTTTAAAACTTTCTTCAGGTGGCCAAAGAAACCTTTCTTCGACGTTAATGCCTAATGCTTCCGACATACCCAAATACTTATAAGTTTCGGTCAAGGAGTAGAACCCTCTCTCAGGTAGGTATGGAATCCGAGAGTTGAATTCCCTCGGATTCCATAATCTCCCGTCGCTTTACATGCATGAGAGCACATATGTCCACTCCAAATTCCATTCTGATGGCACTATTGAAAGTTTCAAGTACCTTCAGTAGTTCCATAAGTTGCAAATTATTATTATTATCCCTCAACTCAGAGTGCGACAAGTTATTTTAGGATTTTCCACCTCCAAACAAAAAACCGGGCAAGTCGAGTCGGACTCACGCACTGAAGTTTCCGTACAAACTTACTTATAAAAACAGTCTTCTCGAAAGGAGTGTCGAAAATTTTGCCGAATCGCAAAAACAGTTTTTATTTTGTTACGTGACTACAAATTTACAGTTTTGTACTATGAGACTTTGCTTCATGCCAAATTTCAGAATATTTCGGGAAGTACCCAATGACTTGTTTCCTTTGAGAGTGTCGAAATATACGTTTTTGCGATATACCTAAATAGCCGTATCTTTTTTTTTCGTGAATTTTGTTTTTTTCACAGCTTCAAGGGACCACAGACCTGATTATATGGTTTTAATTTCAGCTCGATACCTCCCGAGATAAAAGGTCTTGACAGACAACAAAGTGATCCTATAAGGTTTCCGTATTTCCTTTTGAGATACGAAACCCTAAAAATGACCGAATAAGACTTTTTCGTATCGTTTTTATGGTAGAAGAAAAGAGCAGTTGGTTTGCAGTCGACAGTGCGCAACTACCATATTAGTTTAATATTGAACCATTCGGGGATCGGATCCGCAGATTCGGAAGTTCCGGCAGCCATATTTTCTCTAGTTCAGTCGACTATTAAGCCGGATTCCGTCAACACAGCAGACCAACTAACTACAATCAAAGCAAACTGACCCAGTGGCAACATGGTGACACACTTAGCTAAATCTAAATTAATAATATAATATTGTTACGCACGTGAGTAATTTAATAACAATTACTAGAAGAGAACTTTAATAACAATAATAACAAATTGTTCCGGTCAACTTGGTCCAAAACACAATTAGCAACACTAGAGTTCCGTTTCCGTATCGCTTGGTTCGTTAAATAGAATCACTAATCACTTCACTTAGGTACTCGTAGATCGCACTCGAATCACAGACGAACTCACACTGACTGGCCACATACTGATTAAAATTTTTTCGTTCATGATAACATTTTAAAATGTCTTGTTTTGCTCACTCTACCTGATTGGATTTGACAGCTATGACGTCATAATATGGCGCTAAATTGATCCTACTCTTTTAGCATAGTATAGTACGCGGAATATTAGTTGAACCCGTTGCTGTGGTTACGCGCAGCCCCTCACTTCGATTGAGTCTCGAAAATCTGTTACTGCGTATTCAAGGTCGACCACCATGCTGGTTCAACTTGTGTGCTGAGTGAGGATTATACCCTCGCTCATAGTCGCTACTGCAATGAAAATGAATAAGAAATCGCCTTAATCCATTATCTTTATAATTTCTGCGAATAATCCTCCGCGGGCTTTCGCCAGTCAATAATCTTCCTGACCTTGATCCCCTTACTTGGGGTCAGCGTAACACGTTTTCCTGTTCCATTTCAGCCTGTTAACCGATAAGCTATTACTGACCTCCTTTTATTTGGTATCATTTCAAGTTCATCACTAATTAAAACTGCATAAACCTATCCAATGCCGATGCTAATCCGAGAATAGCGGAATATCAGAACCGTGGCTCGTGTTTTAAATATGTCTTTCAAACGGAAACGGATAGGGTGTCAAGGTCACCCATCTCGGTTCGATTCTGTTATTGGACGAGAATAACTTATTGAATAGAATGGACTGGAATTTTATATCATTTATTAGGAAAAACTGACGATTAAACTCTTTAAAAGCTTATAATCTAGGTATACAAGTGTATAGCAACTTCGAAAATTGTTTGTAAGACACAATACGAATTTCGCTAGCTGAAAAAGGAAATAAACCAAATTCTTAAAAAAAGGCCTCTAAAATTTTTCGCTTTTTACCGCATAGAGTAGCGCTCTGTTAAATATAACTCTCCAGTATGTTGTGGAAAATGTCATAGGTTATACATTTATAAGTTATTAGTATATTTATGACTTACTCGTAGTATAAGACTTTAATGTTTTTTTTTCCGAATTAATAAAAAAAAAAAAATTGGTTGCTCAACGTCATAGAAGCGCGTGGACACCCGCGTTGGTATGACAAGAAGACACTGAAAATATCTGAGAATAGAATAGAAATACTTTCATTCGGGACAGACACAGAGTCCGGCCTTGCCGATTCTCGTTTAGAGCAAGGCTTCTCATTAATACCTATTTGTGAGATATAAAGTATAACTGTAGCGATTTTTTGGTAGGTGGGAAAATCATCCAATGACATCTCCGCGCCCTTGGGCGGGGCGGGAGATAATGTCAGACTTTTACTAACTAAAAACCCACTACTGTAACTTTGTTGCCATTCTTATTGGGGCCGAATCTTCCTTTTAGAAACCGACCTTTGGCCCCGTAGGCTTCAGGCCTGCTGGGCCCTTACACTTGGCTGACAACTCCTTGAGGCGTACGTGAAACTGTACGCGCCGTCGACGACTTGAGGTCGGTACGGAAGGTTACGGGACGGTTCGACGGCGACGTTCGACCGCACGAATTCGGTGCAGGAACTTCCCGAACTGACCGTGTTTGGTGAGTACCTGCGTCATGCGGAAGGTGAGGACGCCGTGAGGACGCCTTGAGGTCTTTCCAGCCACTCCTCAAAGAGGGGACTTATCGCCATAATTACGGCGTGCCCAATAACTGTAGGGAGTTTATTTCGAACGCAGACTCATAGCTAGTAAGCCTATGAGGTTGAGACGGCCCAGTGGTTTGGATACCCACCTCTCATGAAGTCATGTCGTACCTACTATAAATATACCTATTATAAATTGGTATAAATAGACTACATAACTATTTATATCAAGTTTAGTCAAAGCAAGCCTTGTCACTTGATTACACTGTCAGGGCCTGAAATGCACGGTGATTTTTATGTTACATTTAGTAAAGTTTATAAAGATTAAAACTGTAAAAAAGTATGGTAATTTAATTTTAATAACTTACTCAATATTTTATTTTATGTGTAATCAAATCTTGATTTACATGACGTACTATATTCATCGGTAGCCTGAGGGAGATAAGGGGGAGAGGGACCACTGCACTAATTTCATCAAACTTAGTTACATGTTGAAATAACCGAGCTCCAGTGATTAACATAACACATTAAATAAATAAGCAAATAGTTCGAAAACACTCCTTCATGCATTCATTTCACAGAAATGATGAAGCTATAAAGCTTAATAAAGCTATTTTTAGTTAGTTACATACAAGCTATTTCCCGCGTCATCCTTCGGGTGAATTGAATTTCGATTATTGTGGACACGAACTCAAAACCAGATGAAAAGTAACTAACCTGTATATCCTTCCTAGGACTTCAAGCTTACTTCTTTTCTCACTTTCTAATTACGTTCCAAACATGAAAATCGGTTCACAAGTTTTAGCGTATAAGCGTAACAGACCGACAAATTACTTTCACATTTATAGAGTCCTAATTGACCCCGAGACGTTGTTTTGCAATATAAATTTTCTAAGAAAATATGGAGGGTGGGGTAGAAGGGTAAAAAATTGCCTACGATCTATTGTTAGACCTACCAAATATACAGAAAAAAATAAGTCAAACCGAAGGACAAGGCGAGTATTGGAGTTTTTCTTTTAATGGTAGGTAAAATCATTTTATGACAAATCCCGGCCTTGGGCGGAGCGGGAGACAGTGTCAGACTTTTACTGACTAAAAACCTATCCCGTTCCTTCTTTGCCTATCATACCGGGACCGAGCTTTCCTTTCAAAAGCCGACCCTTGGCCCTAGCATGCTTCGACCCTGCCTGCCTGCAGCTAGCAGGCTGGGCCTCTACGGTTCGCTGACAGCTCCATGAGGCGCGCGGGAACAGTACGCGCCGTCGACAACTTGGGCTTGGTCCGGTCAGCTACCGGACGGTCGGACAACGAGCTACCCATTGCTCGCCGTCCGCAAGCCCGCGCCTACGGTGGTCGGAAATCGGGGTCAGAATCCCGGTGGCGGCTGGGGCGTGAGCCTTGTTGCCTTTGTCTGATGCTGTCGGCCTCCTACTTCACTATTGGAGGGGTTCTATAACAAACATTGTGACACGAGATTTTTATATATTAATTAGAAGAAAAGATTGATCAGTATGATTAACTCTAGCATCGTTCATTTTTATTTACCGAACATCATCATCTTCCTACCCTTGTCCCGTTTTATTTGGGGTTGACGCAACACGATTCTTTTTTCCTTTCTGTCCTGTCACTCGGCACGCTATCACTAACTCCCTTTTCATTCATATCACTTCTCACACAAACCATCCATCTTTTCTTTGACTTTCCTCTCCCTCTCCATCCATCTGTAAACTCATAACTCTTTTGTTTTCTCATGTGTTTCATCCCTTCTCTTCATATGACCATACCAAGACCAACAATTTCCTGTCAACTTTTCAATCAATGGCGCCACTTTCAAACTTCCCCTGATATATACTCTTTTCTCACTTTATCCATTCTCGTCACACCACACTTCCGTACAGTATGACAGGCCTTATCACATTTACACACCGAATATATTTAAAAAAAAATGGTGCAATCGCAGTGAATTTAGTAAAATTCCAGCATTTAATCTAAATACAACCAATGTGGAATTTGTTCGAGTGCAGTTCGGTGCCTGTTTCAATCATTCGCAATTATTGATACCTAGTAATTTTAAATGTCAAGTGTCTCTTATCTTCTTCTTCTTTGTCCTACCCACTTCCCAGTTTAGCTGGGGTCAGGTCTCCTTGTACATTTGCGTCAGAGCGTTCTGTTCTGGCTTGTCCGTGCACTCAGACTCGCTTGCTGGATCTCCTTTTGCATATTTGACCACCAGGTGGTGGGTGGTCGTCCTCTTCCTCGTGGTTGGTTGGGAATACTTAAGGCCTTTTTGACTGGGTGGTCGTCATTTCGTCTAAGGATATGCCCGTACCATCGCATACGACTCTCCTTCAACTTTTCGGCAATCGGTACCACCTTAAATGATCCTCTGACGTATTCATTTCGCACTTTGTCTTTCCGGGTTACTCCTCCAGCCCATCTGAGCATTTTCATTTCGCTCGTGTGGAGACGCTATTCGTGCACTTTTGTCATGGTCCAGCACTCTGCTACATAAGTCAGGGTTAGTCGTACTACCGTCTTGTATACTTTCCCTTTACTCTGATGCGCATTTTGGGGTCGCAGAGGACTCCCGATAGTGATCTCCACTTAATTCATTATTTCCCAAGAGGACGCCGGCGTCCGCACACCTATTGTCTTTCTATTGTGTCACTAATTAAAGTATTCAACAGGTTAATCGAACTACTGTTCAAAGTGATAAACTATTTTAGGGTGTTTTTAATATCATGCTGATTTCATCACGCATGCGGGTTTGCTCCCCAAGCAGAAAATTTTAAAAGGCAAAATCACGCGTCCCGCTTGCGTATTGCACGCGAGGTTACGCATATGGATGAAATCCACCACGATATTTAAAAAAAAAACCTTAGTGGTGGATAGCCCATTTATCAAAAAAGGCTATATATATAATATCATGCTACGACTAAATGAAACGGAGCAGTCACCAAAGACTTGGGTGACACTGCGGGGGAAGGCGTCTTATACCTATTCCTACGGAGAATTTATTTCAAAGCAAATCTGCGGCGAGTCAATCAATTTGTGACGTACTCCACTTGCATTGATGGCCTTATCTAATGATACCTACCTACATTTGCTCATGAGGGGTAAAGCATAACATAGACTAAGGTCGACTGAAAGGTTAAGCCCAAAGTTAAGTGTCTCTAATACAACTGGATAATACGTGGAATCATTAAAGCTCTTTTGCTAAGATGAAGTCGATAATTTAAGTTTAATGTAACTAACACAGCGAAGGTCGACTCGATACGTTTTCCGTTAAATACTGCAAAATGATTACAATGTATCGGTATAAAAACTGAATACTTTCTAAACTTGATACTGGCTAAATGAATAACCAGTAAAAATTAAGTGAAAAAAAAAATCCATATATTATGAAGATATAATGGCATAGTGTGAGTCATCTATCAATTTTCCGTGCAACATTTCAGAGTGGCCGGGTGGCCGGTATCGATCCTGACTCACGAGTGTAAGCGAGTGTAAATCTGACCAGGTGCATTAATTTGCGTAATTTATTTTATCACCACTGCTTTGAAAATGATGCAGGAAAATTTCGTGAGGAAACTAACCATATCTTAAAACCTATACTTACTGCGGCCCTCCAGACTGTATTATATTTAGGTGTCTTCTAGGCTAGAGTAAATAAGCACTGGTTTATATTAAAAAAAAGAAACAAAATTCGAAGACATATGATATCCACCAATCCAATCCAGTTTGGATTGATGTATGCACCCGAGTACATTATAATATGCTATACTAGCTTTTGCCCGCGGCTTCGCTCCCGCTCTACCCTATTCTACCCCACTCTACCTTATATCAATAAATGAGCAGGTTTTGGATTATTTATTTTTTTATTTAACGGGATAAAAAATCTTATTTCCTTTTCCTGATTCAAAGCTAACTTCCCACCAGTTTTCATTCAAATCCGTTCCGCCTTTCTCGAGTTATAAATAGTGTAACTAACACGACTTTCTTTGCTTTTTATTTAGATTATGCTTATTTCAGAGTGACATGGCTGGCTAGTGAGGGACTGACGAACTACTTGCGCCGCGTCATCCAGGATGAGAAGACTCGGGAGCTTGGCAAGGGCCACTCGTATCAAGACTTCTCTTCCATTCCTGAGAATATGTCTTCTGAGAAGAAGACTGATTCGAAAGGCAGGCGGCTGTCATACCAACGCGCCGTGTCGGGAGAGGACCCTCGCTTCCATGAAAATAACATCAGAAGGAAGCAGCTGATACCTGAGAATTCAGAGGTAAACTGCATCCCAATTACTTACTTCCAACTAAGTAGGTATTCACGTGCGGCGGCGTGATAAACTGCGTGTGGGCGCTTACACTTTGAACTAACGTGCGAGAACTAAATAGCGATGCAAGAATCAACTCGCGTTGAGCATCGCTATGATCCAGTGGTTTAAGCCTCTCATGCATGAAGTGCAGGTTCGCAACCGGGCAAGTACTTTTCTAAGTTTATTTGGTTGTTACTGCCACCCCGTGCGTTGGAAAGCACGTAAAGCCGTTGGTCCCAATCTTTGGCAGTTGTTTCAAGTAGTCAAACACCAGAAAGTCTGCACATCAGTCTAAGTATTTTGTTGCCTAGTGACTGGGTTGTGTGAAATTATATTTGAGTAAAACTTGCTACACAAAGTGCTATTCAATAAAATTAGTTTAAACATGTTTTGCTTAAAACTAAAGCGTGCAAATTTACTAAAAATAAGTTTTAACAAAAATATTTTTTTCGTAGCAAGCTTTTATGGCGCGGTATAATTTCTACATTATCTCTATTTACTCGTATAAATAATTAATATTCATCAAGACCATTCCAAAAAGTTAAAAAACGATAGGGTTATATGTTGCGCTTATTACCGAGTTACCATCTTTCAGTTCCATCACCCTGATTATCATTTAAGGGTATTACATCGCTCAATGACCTTCAAAAATTTACCTCTACACTAGTAGAGAAGAATTGACCTCTAAACAGGCATTGCAGGGGGTGCTGCGCGCGGGGTGTTAGTACTGATTCGAGTTTTTTCTTGATTACTTATCGATATTCAATGAAATTCGAAAAAAAAACAATACAAGTCAAGACGAATCAAACGAGCCCAAAGTCGATGAGCACCACTATGGCTCCTTCCAGTTCCATCATTAGATCAACTCCACGTAATTATAGTTTTCCATTGTCATCTGATTTACACATGCATGTAAAATTTCAGCTTAATCGGTAACAGGAAACTTAATCAAATTTTATTTACAAGATTGATCACACACGTATATCGGGACAGGTGTAACTAAATTAAAGCTTGTAATACATTATGAAATTTAAATATATTACGATTTACGGATTTAGGATTTTAAATAATTTACAATTTTATGTTTTAAACGCATTATTTTGTTATTTAATAAATGACTAAATACATTATAGTTGTATAAACACATAGCCAAATAATTTTTGTTATATTTCGCTGCCTGTCGCTACTACTGGAAGAGCGATAGATATCACTATCGCTCTTTCAGTACTAGCGACAAGCAGCCGTATCATGTAAAACACGATGTAGCGAAATAAATAAAATTGGAAACTTTTCCACCACTAACACGTTACTTTTTTGTTGAAAATGAAAAATTAAACAACAAAAAACAAAAGGATTTTTTTCTTATCTTTCTACTATTCCTTTTGTTTTGTGTTGTCTAATTTTTCATAAATTATCCAACAAAAATTAAAAGTGTTAGTGGCGAAAAAGTGTCCATTTTTATTTATTTCGCAACATAATGTCCTTTTTTACTTTTTAAATAACCGCCAGGCGAAAATGTGTCCATTATTATTTATTTCGCTACAACGGGTAATTATCAACCGCATCCGGTTAGACTGTGAAGCCAGCCCCTAGCTAGTTGGAAAAAGGCTCGCGATATTATGAAATTGTTCATTAAAACACATTATATATATGAGATCAATGTTAAAACACCATATTTATAACAACAAAAAAAAATAACATTTTACTGTAAATATTTACAATCTTTAGGGCCTTGCGCATTTCAAACATAATTTTAGGGTTCCGTACCTCAAAAGGAAAAACGGAATCCACTTTGTTGTCCGTCTATCTGTCAAGACCTTTTATCTCGAGAACGCGTCAAAGGTATCGAGTTGAAATTAAAACCATATACTCAGGCCTGCGATTCCTTGAAGCTATGTAATAATTTCTACTTATACGTCCACGAAAAAAATATGTTTTTATGTCGCAAAAAACAAGATATGGCCGTTTAAGTCGCAAATATATTTCGACCTCTCAAGGGAATGAAAATTTATAGGATACTCCCCGTTGACCTAAAATTTGGCATACAGCTAGGCCTCATAGCACAAGTAAGTAAGTAAGAATAAAATCTGAAAATTGTAGTAAGGTCACAAAAAAACTTTTCTTGTCTCAAACTAAGCAGAACTTGTGCTATGAGTACCAGACAACTGATAAACATAGTTATATATTTCCAAATATATACTTATGAGACATAAATTACACCCAGACACAGAACAAATGATCGTGCTCATCACACAAACATTTATCTTGGGTGGGAGTCGAATCCACGACCTCCAGCGTAGCAGTCAGGGCTACTAACAACTAGACCAAGAGGCCGCTCATTTACACAAAATACGTGCCTATACAAGAGATCAAGAATGCTAAATCAGGCATTGTTAACGTACTATTTCTTTTAAGACTTTCACAAATGCTCGTAATCATTTCAATCTTGTAACAAAGGCTTTCTAAAACTGTTGATTATGACTAAAATAAATCTTGCTTTTTATTCAATCTTTGAATCGTTCGACCTAGATTGCTAAGCAAGTTCTACTGACTTGTAAGCTTTCTGGTGAAGAAAAACGTTGGCAATTTCTTTCACCAGTCTATTTATAAGTATTGTTGAAATAGTTCGGCCCCACGTTTTGACGTCAAATCGAAGTTTGTTTATGTTGTTATCGCGTGAAACACGAACCCGACTGGATTTAGTGTTTCATTTCAACCGCTCTATCTTAGCCACAAAGAGCACGAACAAGATTAAATCGATAGAAAACGCTGCATAAATTATTTACATTCGTATTCGATATGTGCGCATATACTTATAGAGTATAGTAACTTGACAAAAGGTCAATCCATGAAAAGCAAGCAATCTGATTTACGCATTGTCGTAGCAACTCGTAGCGGGTCGTAGCGGGCCGTCGCAGCTCGTAGCAGGTCTACGCCACCTGCCCCAACCAACCGACTGCACTCCTCGATCGTATCAGATAGACACGTATATTCATCATAAATTAACGCTTTTGCGGTACTTCGAAAGATTAAGAAATTAATTATAATTTCCAAAGTTAAAATAAGTTTTAATAACTTTGAAAACCAAAGATAAAGTTAAGACAAATTATATACACCACGGTTCCGATTCACATTATGCTAAACGATTCAAATGAGTAAGTTAAACTTTGGTAAGATTAATAAATATTTTCAAGTATAGGTAAGTAAATAATATGCGGGACCGCTTTGTGAAAAGAAATGATGTTTCAATGCAAATGGCGCGTAGGAAGGTGGGCAAAGGTGAAGGGTGTACTGCGCAGGTGTAGATCCACCGAAGCCGCCGAACGAGCTTCCATCGTCGAAGCCTGCGAGCCTCAAGCTTCAGTGTCCGTCGGCGAGTGCTCGAAGGCGCTCGCCTCCCAAGCAACCCTCACTGAACCGCGAACGAATATCTCCCAACTTCATGAAATTTTCACAAGTTACTGAAAATATTTTTTAATGTTTTTTTAATTTCTTAATAAATACATGGTCGTCGTTTTTTGACGAGAATGACTTTACCTACCTGATTTCGAGAACTTTACCCAACTTTCGGTCGTTTCATAATTCCCGCATTTTCGCGGGTAGTTAAATTTTTTTTTTGGTGACCATGGGCTGATCTTCGCCAGGCACTGGTAAGTATTTTTTTAAAGGTAAACTTATTCAATATAAATTTCGTATTTTATTTAAATCAGTGTATCATTTTATCAAAACTTTTGGTAAAGTTTATATGAAGTTGAATAAGTTTACTTAGAAGCTGTGTATAGCTGAATATGTATTTAATTTGAGGCTCTTATCGTTATACGCATTTGTAGCGGCGGGTTCGACCAAGGGTCATGAAAAAAGTTTTGTGGTGAGCGATAAAATCGGGGTTTATATTGATTCGGGCGAAGGTGTTTCATTAACGAGACCTCCAATTTTACGCACGACTTCAGACACGCGATTTCTTCAGACATACCTCATTTACATGTCTGCATCTACTGGGGTTTATTTCAATGCAGTTTGTTACTTCAAGTTTTTGTTAAAGGATGATGACGATTACGAAAATATATTGCTTATCACAGTAACCCTACAAACCGTACCATACGAGTGTTTGCGCTCTTGTTTTTGTATGGCCGAACTGCATATTATAATCATCTTTCGGGAGCCTAACGTATTTTATTCGTTAAGTATCCTTTAATTATATTACGGAGCTACAACATGAAAACGTAAAAGAGTACAGAGTATAAGTAGGACAGAGAAAAAGAGTCACAAAAACGTAAAAGTTAAATACTTCGTAAAAAATATATATATATATAAAAAACACTGTAAATATCTGATTTTTTTTGGGTGAGCTTAACAGTAAGTTTTTTGTAACACGCTACACTATTGTAATTTGCACATTTATTGCCTAAAAAAATGAATATGATTAAAATCAACACAAAAACATTCGCGGAACGGAATTCTTGCAAGAAAAACTTAAATACGAGTATATATTACATTTTGTTTGCGCTGAAGCCTGGCTTTGATAAAAGTCACTGAGCTTCGAGATGAAAATAATATTACGGTAGGGGCCGGCGCAAACGAGCGCCCCTCAGACCATCAATTCGTAATTTCGATGTAATAACACCTTTTATTGGCATTAAATAATTTCTATATTAGCTTCACTGATATATTTTTCGAAATATAAATTTTGTTAAGAGAATTCTTAGCGGGATTTCGATTTAGAAATAATACATTTTCATACAAGTAAAGAAAGTCATTGCGATCGAGGTGGAATTCGCACGAGCCGTAGACAAGTGTTATGGAACCGACGGCTGCAGTGAAAAATTTTCACGAGTATCAAACAAAGTTTTTTAATACACTTACGAAGACAAATAAACGGGGGAGCATGCACACTTTTCTGCACTAGTGCGGAAATCAGTCAATTTCGTGCCTAAAAGTATGAGTAAGTGCATTGAAAAAGAATAAGCATACAATCAGACTTTCAGTGTACCTCAACTAGATGTTACTAGCAAAATAGCCATTTCTGTCGGCAAATGGCGGTACTAGGTTCCGGTCTAAAAAGTATGGGTATTCGGTGCCCGAGTAATTATCTACAAGCACGAGAGATTTTAACTATGACTCGCGGTTCAAAGTTGGGCTGAGCGATCGAACACGCTATGCTTGTAGTGTAAGTGATGCAGATATCTCATTGGCAGAATTGGATGTAACATTTTTATGTGCTGGCTGCTTCAACAAGCCTATTAATTAAAAAATAAATCGGGAAATAGAAGAGAGTTTGAACTCAAAAAAGAAACTGTATTTCTCGGTTTTTTACCTTCTTTCCTTTCAATGAATCATTTATCTTTTCTGGTCATAATCAGCCTAATAATGTTCCCACTGCTGGGCCCACTCTAGGGAAAGGAATGGGCCGTAATCCAGCAAGCGCGCTCTTTAAGAATTGATGGATGTCACAACATGTCTTCGAATTTTTGGTTCTTGTGCATTTTCCGGTTTTTGATGTTTTGCTTCACCGCTTTGAAAACCTGGCTAGGTTTAATCCCTCGACCTAAAACTGGCATGTCGGGTCTCTGGGTCAGGCCGAGTTGTAATACTTCTTGCTTGTACCTTAAGGCCCTGCGCGCACCGGTGACTTTTGTCACGGTGACTTTTAAGTGTTTGTCACTGTCACGTCACGTATCCAATGTGGAGTGCGCGCACGACGAGCGACAGTGACAGTGACAAAACCACAGAAATATAAAAAATAGGAGAAGTGGCAAGGGGGCGTGTTTGCGTCCGTGGTACTTGCTCAACAAGGGCACATACCGGCAAACAGCCGTTTGACGGCCGTCAGTTACATCGCAAACGTGATCGTAAATAAATTTAAAATACCGTGTTGTTCAGTGGTTTCATGCAAAAACTAAAGCGAAAAGACAAGCCTGGGTCATCAAAGAATCTCTCACCATAAATAAGTATAATGTTAATAGTATATTTATCTTTAAAATCAGGAAAAAGAACAAATCTTATAATATCCCTTGCTTTTACTACGTTATTTTTGTTTTCAAATATCAAAGCGACTTTATTACTCATACAGTAAATATATTGCTCTTTAACCACTACCTAACTTTGACGCTCAGTAACTGAACAAGTAATGTAAAAATAACATAACGATACTTTATCAGTGCGGTGTATTTCTTATTACGGCCGCAGTCAGTTGAGCCGAGCTAGGGATGCGCCTCTACACATCCGCCAATATAGACTATCGACCACAATATCGATTGGTTGGATATCCGAAGTGAAATAATGTATTTTTATTTATTTTGGAGTAGTAGAGAAATACGTAAGCAACTTTCGTGAACTAAGTTCGTAAAGAGTAGGTCAAAAGTCGGTGGACAAATGGGAATAAATAATAATTACAGTTTTATATTTTATATTAAAAATTTTACTGTTCTAAAAAAATTAATTATTTTCTAGACATATTTATTTTTATTTAATTATTTTTTGGAACCTAAAAAATAACATTATAAAAATGAAAAAATCGATAACTTTTCTATTTAGTCAATCACTAGCGTAAATTTAAAATAAATTTCTTTTGCACAGCACATCGACATTTATGTGTGCGTCAGTTATATAGTGCATGAAAAATATACGCTGTGTATAGGAAGATAAGGTTTATAATATACTGTGTAGTATGGTCTGATTTATAATTTGCGAGTGTGTGCAGGACTGTGTAATAATAGCTGCATATGTAGTAGAGTCAGTGATGGTAGGGATAACTGGAGACATGGTTTTCCGGTACATTTTTCACTGCGTAACATATCTTCTCCTTTCTAATATCTTTGGACGAAACTTTTTTAAATCGAAGCGTCATTTGTCGCAGTGGCGTAGCGTGCGTTTTCGCAGCATGGGGCCGCCCTTAAGTTTTTAGTATGTACTTTGTTTTTTCGCCTATTTTTTTAACTTGTTTTGTTACGCTCCAAGTGCAACCCCACTTCATGTCAATGCAATCTCTTTCCATCCCAGGTTGCCTGGAAGAGTTCGCAGATAGCGATAAGGCCGCCCATTGTATGTTTTTATTTAAGGCCGTGTAGACGTAGACGCGGCGCGTCGGGCGGCGCGTTGGGCGTTTTGTCGTACATTGCAGCAGCGGGCCGCGACATCGCTCACGCAAACACACACCTATTTCAATGTACGACGGGCCGCCCGACGCGCCGCGCAACGCGACGCGTGTCCGTAAACGGGCACTAAGTCTCAAAATTTTATAATCTTTTTATCTTGGTGTACAGTAAAGTACATATAAATAAATCTGTCTGAATCTGTCCTAATACTAAATTGGAGGTAAAATACTTATCGAAACCAAGGCACATAAAGTATGGTGTGCCTCAAGGTAGCGTACAGGGGCCACCGCTGTTCTTAATATATATTAATGATCTCCCAAAAACTATAGATCAAAAAATGTTTTTTTTTTTTTTTTTTGGTAGGTTAAATCATCCAATTACAAATCCCGCCCTTGGGCGGAGCTGGAAGTAGTGTCAGACTCTTACTGACTAAAAACCTACCCCGTTCCTTCGTTGCCTATAGTGCCGGGGCTGAGCCTTCCTCTCAGAAAACGGCCCTTGGCCCCAGCAGGCTTCGGCCCTGCCTGCCTGCAGCTAGCAGGCTGGGCCTCTACGGTTTGCTGACAGCTCCTTGAGGCGCGCGGGAACAGAACGCGCCGTCGACGACTTGGGCTCGGTCCGGTCGGTTACCGGACGATCGGACAGCGTGCTACCCATTGCACGCCGTCCGCAAGCCCGCGCCTACGGTGGCCGGAAATCGGGATCGGAATCCCGGCGGCGGCTGGGGCGAGCGCCCCGTTGCCTCTGCCTGATGCGGTCGGCCTCCTCCTTTGCTAGCATTACTGCTTCGCAGAAGGAGGCGACCGCCTGCCATCCCTCCTCGCTACGGACCATGGCCTGAACCAAGGCCCGGCGAGAGAGATCGCTGCCGCCGATCGCCCCCACGAGGACACGGCGATGCTCCGCCCAGGCAGGGCACACCTCAACAGTATGCTCCACCGTGTCCTCCGGGTGTTCCGCACAGTGACGACACCCGGGCGAATCCTCCGCACGAATCCGGAACAGGAACTTAGCGAACTTGCCGTGTTCGGTAAGAACCTGCGTCGTGCGGAAGTTTAGAACGCCGTGAGGTCTTTCCAGCCACTCCTCAAGGATGGGCCTTATCGAGATCAAAAAAATGGTGCTATTTGCACGGCTATTGTAGAATGTACTAATCCTAATAATTATGAAAATGACATAAATAATTGCTTGAATGACATTATAAATTGGCTTGACAAAAATAATCTTGTAATTAATTTAAATAAAACTAAAATTATTCATTTCCATCAACGCTGTAAACCTCCACCAGTTAAAATTACCCATAATAACTATATGATAGAAGAAGTTGCAAATGCAAAGTTCATGGGTGTAACTATAGATAATAAATTAACCTGGAAACCTCATTTAGAAGAAGTCTGCAAGCGTTTAAGTAGATCTGCATATTTATTGTTACAACTATCTAAAAAAGTAAACACTGACACACTAATAACAGCCTATCATGGATTGGTCGCTTCTGTTTTAAGATATGGTGTTGTTTTTTGGGGGCAATCAACTGATAGAGAACTTATTTTCAGGATGCAAAAAAGATGTATACGATCAATGTGTAGTCTAAGAACAACGGATAGTTGTGTTCCTTACTTTAAGAAATTTAAAATATTAACCTTTCCATCTTTGTACGTATTTGAAACTGCATTATTTGTAAAAACAAATCTACATTTATTTCCAAAATTTTCAGCAGTTAAGCGAACCCCAATTCGTAGCCAATATGAAAATTTGTTATGTCAAAACAAGTGTAAAACTGCTTTACTGAAAAAGAGTTTCTTTGGTATTGCTCCTAACATTTATAATAAAATACCGGATACTATTAAATGTATGCCCATAAGCAAATTTAAAATGTCCCTTCAAGGGTTATTATTAGATAAGTGCTATTACAGTGTAGACGATTTTTTAAATGATATTTCGCTTACATAAAATCTGAACGATTGTATTATGTTCAAATTGAATTGTAATATTATTGTAGAATTAGATTTTTTTTTTAACATTACTAAATCGATTTTTTGACATATTGATCTCAATTTTGACATTTTAATTTAAAGTTTTTAACATATTTTTTTTCATATTTTAATTTTAACTTTTGACATCTTTATTTCAATATTTGACATTCTAGTTTTAATTTTGACATTTCAATTTTGACATCTTAACTTTATAATATTTCAATTTTTTATTTCATTGTTACGATACATCTAATTTTGTACGCCATAACTGGCAAAACATGTAGCCACCTTGTATTTATTTTTTAAGACCTGTAATCTGTACTCATGTTTCACAAAATAAACATATCTTGTATCTTGTATCTATCTTAAATAAATAATTACTCATAATCATATTTTTACATTTTCCAAATTATTAAATTGGCGCTTCCTACCGCCCCCTTTCGTATGGCTCCTGGGGCCATGTCCCCCACCGCCCCCACCCATGCTACGCCACTGATTGCGGCGCGGTGACAAAAATGTCACGGGCTTGTCCGCTCCATGGTCAGCGTACAAAAAAGTCACCCAGTTGTCACGTCGCTACGTGCGCGCACCTCCATACATATCCATGGACTTGATAAGGGTGACAAAAAAGTCACGGTGACAAAAGTCACCAGTGCGCGCATCGCTTTAAAGAGTTCTGTCAGTCAAAATTATTATATCGGGAATCGAGATGATAATCTTCATCGGATGTGCTAACAGCTCGTGTAAAAACTAAACGGAATATTTGAATCAAAAATACACGGCACTCAAGCTTTAATTGTGTGTATTAACATTGCGGTATTTCCTTATATCTAATGGACAACGTTATAACATTCGAGCCGACGTTTATATTATTCCTTGGACAACGCCAAAGTGATTCCAACATACAAAGCCAGTTTTTAACCGACTTCGAAAAAAGGAGGAGGTTCTATGTTCGGCTGTATGTTTTTTTTTTTATGTATGTTCACCGATATCTCGGTCAATTGTGGACCGATTTCGAAAATTTTTGTTTTGATTGAAAGATTATACTTCCAAATTGGTCCCATAAAAATATCTTTTTGATCTGATGATAAACTTCGAAGATATAGGACGAAACTCTTCAAAAAATCATAGCAGAACTGTCGTTTGTATATGTTTGTTCGCCGATATCTCGGTCAATTGTGGACCGATTTTGTTTTTTTTTTTTGTTTTGATTGAAAGATTATACTTTCGAGTTGGTCTTATAAAAATATTGTTTTGATCTGATAATGAACTACGAAGACATAGAACGGAATTCTTCAAAAAACCTTAGCAGAACTGTCGTAACAAGTAAAATTGCTTTGTTTATACATGTAGTTGGTGGCTGACTAAAGGAAAAAGGGGAGGGGTACATAGAACTGACCTGATGATGAAGACGGAAGGTAGGTAAGAGCCGGAACTTTGTAATAAATCAGTGTATCTTAGCCATGTTTGGTATTATTAGAATTGTCATGATGATTTGATGATGGAACCTAATGGCGGAAGGTACCTATCTATTTAAGTTTTGCTGAGGGGTACTACTACTAAAAAGTGTGAAATAAAAAACTTTTTACAAAAAAAATACAACCGACTTCAAAAACCACCAAAAAATGCAAAATAACTTTCAATTTCGGAAGTCGGTGTTAAATAGCGAAGAGACCAAACTATTATAGAAACACCGACTTCCGAAATTGAAAGTTATTTTGCATTTTTTGGTGGTTTTTGAAGTCGGTTGTATTTTTTTTGTAAAAAGTTTTTTTCCGTTGGATAAATGTCATCTGTTCGAATTTACTAACACGATTATCAGAGAATGTGTTTCTTCGAAGCTTTTAAGAAATATTAGAAAGCTTTTGTTACAGATAAAATTAAAATACAATTGCTTTTAGAGTGTTTTATTTACATGCTTCGTGAGTTCGTATTCACCGCACTACAATGAATACTTCTAAGAAAAGGACATACGCATGCGGAACAAATCTGTATGCGTGATGAAAAAATACGCAATAATACTAAAATAATTTGACAACTTATTTTTTTTTTATAATAAATTGGCCAAATGTGCAATAATTTATAAATAATTTAGACTAATATATTTTATTAAATTATATTTGTCCCTCCTATAAAACAAACGTTGCTGTGCCTGACAGGGTCCATAATTGAATCTTTTATACAACACACCCAGTGCCGGATTAGCCACGTAGTAAGTGTAGCAAATGCTACGGGCCCCGCGCTTCTGGGGGCCCCGTCCGACGTACAAAAACAGATCGGGTTACTTCTTGTATCATACGATATTTAATCAATTTCGGAATATTCATAAAATATGTTTTAATTCATTGTGCGTACAACTAAGGAGTGGAATTCCCTGCCGGAGTTTTTTTTTTCTTGATGGCTACAACCCGGGAATCTTTAAGTCAAGAGTGAATAGGTTACTTCTGGGTAAGCGCGCTCCATCGTCGATCACACCGCCGCTTTCCAAGGTGAGATACCGCTATCGCAAGCGCGAACCTAACAACAATTAAAAAAAATGTAAGCAAATGCAATGGGGTTACCGTGACTTAAGGGTCCTGCGGCTTGTGAGAAAAATAAGTTGGGCCATTAGTAGAATTTGCTACAGGCTCCGCGCTGGCTTAATCCGGCACTGAACACACCAACTCTGTAATATTATCGAACGCAATAAAGTAACGAGTATTGAGTAATCCGCATGATAATAAAAACACCCTTAGTATATTTTAATAAATGAGCGTTCAAAAAACAATAAATCTGTATCACAAATGGAAGTGAGTTAAGCTTAAATATCGTTAAAAGGTATCGGGTCGAGATCTCATTGAGACGAGGTTGATAATATAATTTATCAGTTGCTGTCAATCTTTTAGAAGCTGCCAAGGTTTTTTTCTTTTCGTCTTTAAAACCCTGCAGTGTGTTTATTAAAATTTCATTAAATCATCTCTTTTGATGAAGAACAAACAATAGACGACACTTTCGTAAGGACTTTTTGTATTCACAGAACTCCTTATGTTACATAACATTAGTAACATACATGTCAATCTCATTATTGTTTATTCATTTAGTTTTTAGTAAAATAGACTGTCTAAGAAATAACCCTAAGTTGAGTAAAGGTCTCATTAAGTCTAGACTAAGGGATTTGTTACTCGAGGGCCGCGGCACTGCATCGGGTGTTTTGGCCGGAGACTCATTGCTTACTACATAAGGAATGAGTTTCGAACTAGAATGATCCGGCCAATGTTTGCCGTTGTCGAGAAATAGATTCCTCAAAGAGAAAATAATAAATGAAATGTATGTACATAGCTAACTTAATTATATAGTATTGTAAATTCCGTATTAACTTTTCATGATATGTTGTACACCATCCTCATATTTTTACTGTTTTATGATGTCATAGAAGTGATTGTATAACAAGCGTTTCTCGCCATCAAACTATAAAGTTTGGCGAATTAAAAATATGTTAAACTTCGTTAAAAATGTATGATAGGACAAATAAAAAAAATTATTGTATTCTTATATATAAAAATGAATAGCTGTTAGTCTCGCTAAAACTCGAGAACGGTTAGACCGATTTGGCAAATTTTGGCCTTGAAATATTCGTGATACTCCAGGGAAGGTTTAAAAGGTGAGAAAAAAAGTATTAATTGACTATTAGGCGGTATAAAGTTTGCCTATACTATTAGTTTGTATATATGTATGTACATACGTATTATGAATAGATCGTTTCGAATACAATAAATCTTATTCAAATTCAATAGATATTGTTTACGCATACTCTTTATTGTAGGTCAAAAAATACAGCTTGAAATTATCAAAGGGCGGTCCTCGATTTTTAAATGTATTCGCGTATCATATTTTATATATGAAGCAGTGGTGGCCGAGTGGTAACGGCCCCGACTTACGAGTTGTAGGACGCGGGTACAAACCCAGCTAGACGCATTACTTTGTGTAATTTATTTCATCACCACTGCTCTCAAAACAGTGAAGGAAAACACCGTTTGGAAACCGGCATGTCTTAGAACCAAAAACTCGAAGACATGTGACTTCCACCAATCCGCACTGGGTCCGCATGGTGGATTACGGCCCATTTCTTCTCCTAGTGAGGTGGCCTGAGTCCCAGCAGTGGGAACATTATAAGGCTGATGCAATGCAATGCAAAATTGTATAACAATACTTCTAATTCTTTTCCAATAAACAAAATAAAGATGACTAACGCAATAGATTGAACGAAAATGTTGAAACTGCTTAAGAAAGTTCTTGAAGCTGCAATTAAACATGTTGTCGATATTCACAGCTTTAGTTGCGAACAGCATTATACGTGGACTTTATTCGTTTTTAGGGTTCCTTAACTCAAAAGGAAAAACGGAACCCTTACAGGATAACTCTGTTGTTCGTCTGTCTGTCTGTTTGTCTATCTGTCTGTCAAGACCCTTTATCCCACCTCTTTTTTCCCTTTGTCTCGGGAATGCGTGTAGGTAACAAGTTGAAATTATAGTCATATCATATTATATGCAATATGATTAATAATTAATGTAGTCTGCAGTCTCTTGAAGCTGCGAAAAAAAAACTAATTTCTAAGTTAACATAAAAAAGATATGACCGTTATGTCGCAAAAAACGTATATTTCGATAGTCTCAAGGGAATCAAAATTCTTAGGGTACTTTTCTTTGACCTAGAATCCTAAAATTTGGCATGAATCATAGCATAAGTATAGGAAAAAATCAGAAATATAAATTACGTCACAAAATTCAATACAAGATTGAATTGAACTATTGTCATAGGTAAGTTTGTACGGAATCCTCAGTGCGCAAATTCGATTCGCACTTACCCGGTTTTTTTAATCTAACCTGACTTGGCTTACTGTAATTTTCTTGGTAAATACTCGTAATAGTAAAACTTTGTACCTAATTGAACTTTCATTAATATAGAGTTGATTCGGACTACAGTAAAACTATGATAGCAAGAGCACTTATGCATAACTGAAGTTAACCTACCCACTGATGTCTATATTCATTTGGAGAATACTTCAAAACATTTGTGATGTAAATTTAATTACGTTAGCCGATATTGAATTTTCACTCGAGCACCTACTAAATATTTAATCATGTTAGGCAGTTGCCCAAACACCGCGAGGGTAGTTTCCTATCCTGTTATTTGGTTGTCGTTTTTATCGGAACGAACGTTAGACCTGCGGGCCATTTTTAGGGTACCACAAACGGCAAAAATGGAACCCTTATAGGATCAATTTGTTGTCCGTCTGTCGGTCAAGACCCTTTATTTTGAAATTAAAACTATACACTCACTTAAGACCGCAGATTTCTCCGGTTAAGCTAACGAAAGATTCGGCTGTTAATGTAGCAAAAAACTCATATTTCGACACTCTCAAGGGAATCAAAACTCATAGGGTTCCCTTTGACCTAGAATCCTGTTGGCATGAAACAAGATCTTATAACACAAGTGTAGGAAAAAAAACTGATAACTGTAAATTTGTAGTTACGTCACAAAAAAAAAAAAAACTTGTTAGCGATTCGGAAATATTTTTGAGACTCGATTCCGGAATTGAACTCTTTTCATAGGTTAGTTTGTACGGAACTGTCTGAGCGCAAGTTCGACTCGCACTGGTCCAGTTTTTTCGAGGTGCTACACTTACTTATCCGCCCTCACGACGGGGGATGCGGTGTCCCGGGGCAGGTGTGTCTTGGCGGTGTCTCTGGACATCGCCAACGCCTTCAACTCCCTGCCCTGGAGTTGCATTGGTAGGGCACTCCGGTACCACCGGGTGCCCGACTACCTCTGTCGGGTGATCGAGGCCTACCTGTCGGACAGGTTCATCATCTACGAGTACCCCGGTCATAAGGGGGAGTTGAAAAGGCGAGAGATGTCGTGCGGTGTTCCGCAGGGATCGGTACTAGGGCCGCCCTTGTGGAACATCGGGTACGACTACGTGCTGTGCGCCGACCTCCCCGACGGGGTCAGCGTGGTCTGTTACGCAGACGACACGCTGGTCCTGGCGCGGGGACGGTCGTAACAGGCGGCGGTCGAACTAGCGACGCGCGGGGTTGCGACAGTCGTGGAGAGGATAGAGCAGTTGGGACTCGAGGTGGCATTGCACAAGTCCGAGGCCATGTGTTTTCACGGCCCTCGGAGCGCGCCACCTCCGGGCTCCCAATTAACGGTAGGAGGAGTTCACATCGGCGTCGGGTCGACGATGAAGTACCTGGGACTCGTCCTCGACAGCCGGTGGAACTTCAAGGAGCATTTCCGACGTCTGGCTCCCAGATTGAATGCGACTGGGGCTGCGCTCAAGCGGCTCCTGCCGAACCTGAGGGGTCCAGACGCCTCCTGCCGGAGGTTCTACGCAGGCATCGTTCGGTCCATGGCCCTTTACGGTGCGCCGGTGTGGGCGCCATCGCTACGAAAGCGAGTGGCGGCCCGGCTAACCGCCTGCCGGAGGGTCATGGCCATCCGGATGATCCGCGGATACCGTACGGTGTCCTGTGAAGCGGCGAGCCTCCTTGCTGGCCTACCACCATGGGATTTGGAGGCAACAGTCCTTGCACACATGCATGATTTACGCGTGGAGATGCAACGTCGGGGCGAAACTCCGCTGCGACAAGTCATGGCATGGCGGACAGAGCTCCGGCGGGATCTCATGGTGAAATGGCGAGAGCGACTGTCGCAACCTCGTGCTGGGCACGCCACGATCGAGGCGGTAAGGCCCCTCTTTGAGGCGTGGCTGGAGAGGCCCCACGGCGTCGTCACCTTCCGTTTGGCGCAGGTGCTGACCGAACACGGCAAGTTCGGTCCGACCTGTACAAGATTCGTGCGGAGACGACGCCCGGGTGTCGCCACTGTGCGGACCGCCCGGTGGACACGGTGGAGCACACAGTCGAGGTGTGCCCCGCTTGGGAAGAGCATCGCCGTGTCCTCGTGGGGGCGATCGGCGGTGATCTCTCGCGCCGGGGCTTGTTTCAAGCCATGCTCCGGAGCGAGGAGGAGTGGCAGGCGGTCGCCTCCTTTTGCGAAGCAGTAATACTAGCAAAGGAGGAGGCCGACCGCATTAGGCAAAGGCGCACACGCCGCCGCCGCCGCCGGGTTTCCGATCCCGATTTCCGGCCACCGTAGGCGCGGGCTCGCGGACGGTGGGCAATGGGTAGCTCGCTGTCCGTCCGTCCGGTAACAGACTGGTCCGAGCTCAGGTCGTCTACGGTGCGCACCGTTCCCGCGCGCCTCAAGGAGTTGTCAGCAAAGTGTAGGGGTCCAGCAGGGCCGAAGCCTACTGGGGCCAAAGGTTATGTGAGACTGTCACCACGGGCCCCGGGATAAAGGCAAGGAATGGAAAGGTAGGTTTTTAGTCAGTAAAAGTCTGACACTATTTCCCGCCCCACCCAAGGGCGGGATTTGTCATTGGATGATTTTACCTACCCAAAAAAAAAAAAAAACACTTACTTATCCGACATATCATGAGATATTCACTTTTATTAATCTTTTCTATTAGATCTGAGTCGGAAGGTAAGAAGAGTTTAATAGTGTCCAACTTTGTATCGTAGATATATTTGAACGGATCGCAACAAAACAACCTACCAATTGTAATTCATGCTTGACTGATTGCTTTATGTCGAATACTACGAATACAGATATTGAAGAAACTGAAGTGCAATGGTTTGAGAAATATGAAATGATTATCCTCGTTTATTCGAATGTTGACGCATTCATGAAATGATAAAATGAAAAATGAATATTAGGGAGATCTAACTCAAAATACCTATTTGAAAATATCTGTATCTATTCTGTATACATTCTATATACAACTATATTTATAAAAGAAAGTCGTGAAAATAGGTGGGAAGGTAGCTGAGAACCAAGAGAGGGACATGGGAATTTTATTTCTCTTTAAAAAACATTCGCTCGTTTATTGGTATAGGGTAGAGTGGGAGCGAAGCCGCGGGCAAAAGCTAGTTATAAAAAAATCTACAAACATTTTATTTTTTCAATTAAATAACATTTGTTATTTAATAATTAATTGAAACTTTCTAAGCGTCTGTGTGTTCACAAATTGCTTAAAAACCTGTGGGGAAAATAAGACTAAAAGATGACTAACACCCGTATTTACAAAGAAATATTTACTTGTTACATAATAAAATCTTACTAAGTCATTACTTGACATTTGAAATCTGCATTCAAAATTCAATTTTTTCTTAACTATAGAATACAAATAGTAGTTACTTTTACTCAAGTAGGTATTTAGTTTTACTTGTTTATAAATACGGGTGTAAGAAATAACCAATTGAAACCGTTCACTAGCTTCTGACTTTTTATTTAAATTAAATGTTTTGAATTAAATTGAGTTGAACAGTAAAGACAATACGACTCGTACAGAGGGTGTGCTTTTTACTGACAGTAGCTTTTTGACCTCTCGAAAAATAATGCAAATATTTATTTATACTTAACAATTTTAAGTTTGTGAACTTCCATTTATTTACACTCAATTGAAGGGCTTCTATAATTATTACATAGTATAAAACAAAGTCGCTTCTCGCTGTCTGCCCCTATGTATGCTTAGATCTTTAAAACTACGCAATAGATTTTGATGCGATTTTTTTTAATAGAAAGAGTGATTCAAGGGAAGGTTTAGATGTATAATACATGCATAATATATTTAATATCACCATTGCACCCGTGCGAATCTGGAGCGGGACGCTAGTACAACCTTTTGAATACCGTAATTAGAGACACAATAAAAAGACAATTAGTGTGCGGACACCAGTGTCTTCTTCGGGCTTGACAATTTAATATATTTATCACAGCACTTTTTTGAAGCCCCATAAGCGTATTTAAAAACCGGACTTTCCGACCGTACGGTTAACTTCTCATGACACGGCAATTGGAGTTAGTTTTAACACCACTATAAGCAAACATCTGCTTTAAACGAATTAAATGTTTAAACGTATATGAAAGTAGTAACCGCCATTGTTCCCTTTGTCTGCCCTCGGGGCTGTAATATACAATTAGTCAAGTAACTTACCGTCGAAGTTACCGAGAGGTGAAAACATACCAAGAGCATTCATAAACCAGTTCATTAGCGAGCTTTCGTTTGCAAACACATCTTTTCCTTTAATAGTTTTTGAAGTGAAAAACTTCATTACGCGCGCTGAGCACTTTCTTTTATGGGTATCGAATGAGATACAAGCGTCACACTCGGCTATGTAACGCCAATCGGGCAATATCGGCTCGGGTGGCCCGATCTTACCCGAATGAATACGATTTTGTATTATTAGAATAGAATAGAATAAACTTTATTGTACACCAAAAATAGTAAAAAAAAAATTACACGGAAACATATATCTATGGGTACAATGGCGGTCTTATCGCTGACGGACGGACGGACGCTGAAAGGGACATAGTAAGACTGCCATCAGACGGACTGCATCGGAGGAACCGCGCGCAGTCGATATATTCAACTGCTGCTGCTAATCACATGCAGTTGAATATATCAACTGTGCGCGGTTGCTGCGATGATGTCCGTCTGATGGCAGCCTTAATGGTATTGTAACCCTGCTTAAATTGAAAGTGCATTGCCCTATTCTAACAGTTTACATAATCATGAAAATGGTTACATTTTTAGCCTAAAGAACTTGATGCACATTTTGTCTGGTCGTCATAGTGACCGTTTATTGTATTTTGATACTAACAATTTTGTTTAAGACTTTGTTTTGATTCGGGAACATATGATTCTTCTCAAAAAAAGGCGACGTTTATTGGCTACTTTGCTAGCTTATAATATACACGCAGTTATTGATAATTTAACTGAGACTAGGTTAAGTGACAATTCAGTATTATCTAGTATGCCTAATAATACTGAAATAGATTCTTAAACTCTTAGGTGCGACAAAAGAGAAGTCTAATAATAACTTATAACTTATATAACGATATAACAAATATATCACCAGAATATTAATCGCTTCTCTGGCAAAATTCTAGATGTGGAAATGTTAATAGATAAATATCATATGGATATCTTATGTTTTTGAAAAACCTGGTTAAAACCAGATAGAATGTTATTTAACGTTAATAATTTTTCAGTTGCCAGTGCATACAACAGATCATTAATACCTTGATATTAAAAGATATTGTTGCTTGCTCTATTGATCGCCTATGTGAAGTAGCATGTGCAGAGGTTGAAGGCCGAACGTTCTTATGTGTCTACAGACCACCCGCATCAAATTTAACATCTTTTTTGATCATATTAGAAGAAATACTAAATAAACTTATTAGAGATAACAAATTAGTTTTCGTTTGTGAGGACTTAAATATAGATCTAATAGTAAATTCACCAGAAAAATGTAAACTTCTCTCATTGTTTAGTTCTTTTAATCTAAAATGTATTTTTAATTAAGCAACAAGAATAACGCCTACTTCAGCTTCATGCATAGATAATTTATTTACAAATTGTGATATTAAAATCTCTTCCCTAATTAGTGGCGTGAGGTCTGACCATACTGGTCAACTCGTATCTTTCGAGTCAGTAAAAAAGTTACAATTAGATTCCACTGTAGAGTTTAGACCGCTTACTAAAAATAAATTAAATTATTTTAATAATAATGTCCTTATTAGTCTCTCAACAGCCAACTTTGATTCGCAAGACCCCAATGATAACTATGGAACATTATTTTCTACAGTGTGCCAAGAATTGAATAAGGCGTGTCCAATTAAAAAAGTTCAAATTAATAATAAATCAAAATTTAATGAATGGGCTACTGCTGGAGTAAGAAAAAGCAGAGATACTTTATATCAACTGTACTATGAAAAATCCTTGTCGTCTGATGTTAACCATATAGTAACTTGAAGGGTTACCTATCATAAGTTCGAAAAACGTTTGACCGAATCTCATTTCATCTAAAAAGTTTCAAATATTATCGTTTCGTTTTTTTTATTTCACTGAAGTCACGTCTGCCACTGTATCATTTGACCTATTCTCAATTCGAATTTTTTCGTTACTCCAACGTTTCATTTGATCGAAAAACTTTTTATCGATGTTACACTTAGCGGAAATATCATTTGTTAGAAATATTATGTTTCCGAACCTTCATTATACAACCATGGAAGGTCTTCTGTCACGGCTCCGGTGCTGCGGGGTTTGAGCGGTCCCACGCAAGCTTATCGTCGCAGATGGTTTCAACGCTCACCACCGCAGCTTCGGCTTGCCTCAGCCGCGGCAGCAGGCCTTCAAATCACCTGCTCCTCAACTCGCGAACTGCCCTACACCTCCGCGCATACGCGGATTTAAATTACACTCTAGGGCTAGGGCAGTGGTGGCCGAGTGAGAGCAGTGGTGAGTGGTAACGGCCCCGACTTATGAATTAAAGGTCGCGGGTTCAAACCCAGCCAGGCGCAATACTTTGTGTAGTTTATATCATCACCACTGCTCTCAAAACGGTGAAGGATAACATCGTGAGGAAACCGGCATGTCCTAGAACCAAAAAACTCGAAAACATGGGACATCCACCAATCCGCACTGGGCCCGCGTGGTGGATTACGGCCCATTCCCTCTCCTAGAGAGAAGGCCTGAGTCCCAGCAGTCGGAACATTAAAAGGATGATGATGAGGGGTAGGGCAGACAAGACTGTATGAAGTCGGACTTACAGCGATTCGCCTCTGTCACTAAATTTTGTAATACAACATAGTGACTTTTATGACACTATTTTAATTTAATATTGAAAATGCTACCAAGTATACCTAGTACGCGGAAAATAAGTTGAACCATCCGTCACGGTTACGCGTAGCTGGGGCTCCTCGACTGAAACCCGAAATCGGTTATAATCCTCATCACACAAGTTAAACCATCATGGCGGTCGACCCTGAATATGCAGTAACCGATTTTCGGGTCCCAATTAAAGTGGAGGGTTGCGCGCAACCATAGCAACTGGTTCAAGTTATTTACCGCGTACTATAACCGTCTATATATTTGTGACCAAATTTCTGTAAACTGTTGTTTCGGTGTAATGAAAATATGGCAAATAAATCATTTGACTAATGAAAAAGTTCAAACGAGGCTTCGGCCAATAGCAATTCGGTAAATTAATACCTATAACACATGATACTTCGATGATATAAAAATATGTGAAATAATGCATATAGCAAAAAAGACGTCGGTCAATAGTTTTCAGTCAAATGAAATTGGAACTTTACAATTGAAGAGTACAGGAAATTTGTTTCGAGAATTGAAGGCAGCTCTGACAGCAATGCTTTTTTATTGACGAAGTATATAAACCGCAGTTTATTAAAGAAATTCGTTCATTTCTTTATCATTTTTCCAGTTTAATTGGTTTTTAATTGTAAATTAAAATTGTTAGTTGTTTAACGCTGATTCGTTGCGCCATTGTTAGTCTAGCGGTCTCAACCGCGACTGCGGAGCGTAGGGTCTTGGATTCGATTTACAAATCGGGCAAGGTGTTATTCATTTTTTTCTTTAAGAATTCCTCAGAGGTAGCAATACTGAAGCTTGATGGTCGATGGTCGAGCTACAACTGCGCGATATTAAAGCTTAAAGCGTCGGTCGAGCTATAACTACTTATGCAATATTGAAGCTACTGTGAAACTATGACTGGGCTATATCTGTTTGATACTGAAGCTACAGACTTTGAATATACTGACAGCGATTCATAAAATAAGTTTGGAGTTTTCAATCAAAAACGTTTTTTTAATTGATGTAAACTTGTGCTTGACTGCGATCCCACCTGATAGTAAGCAGTGATGCAATCGTTGATGATGAGGCGCACTAGTTTATGAAGAGCCTTTTCACTCTAGCCTTGAAGACAGCTAAATTATAATCGGATTAGAAAACCATGTACAGGTATCAGGATTTTAGATGGATTTTTTGATTCTCTTATCTGATACACACGGTAACACGATACGCATTGCTTACTGATGTCAGATTTTCAAGCTTCGAACTGTTGTAACGGCTGCCAAAGATCTCCAAATGAGAGCCAGTACTAATGGTTTTCGGTATAATTATAATAAGTGTGAAGTCAAAAGAACCGCCTTTTCAATTGCATTCATAAGGCACTACACAAACGTAGACACTTAGTGTCTTCTGTTGGATACAAACATCCAGAGAATTATATTTACATATTATCATTATGAAATATACTACTCCCTGCGCCGATGTAGAGACTATTTGTGTGCAGTTGCTTCCACTTGACTCCTACGGACGCCAAACAAAAAGTTTTCATGTGAACCAAAACTTGTCAGTTGAAGACACAAGTAACATGAAAAAGCCAAACAGTTGTATGGCGGCGGCACTGCGCAAACGGACGAGTTGCAATCAATGTCTGTAGTTAAGGTTTCCTGTGGTGTGCCGTGATAGTAACAAACCGGTCTCTGTCTCCGATTGCCGCTACCGGACACATCAACTACAATTTCCTGTGGTGATATGCTGTGTCGGTTGCAAAAAGTGTCTACATCTAGGCAATGCCTAAGTAAATAACTTTAAAAATCACTATTTTTAAAGTTATATTGCCAAGATATAGTCATGTTCGAGTAAGACCTACTGTCGACGGACGCATAGCTTCATAGAGGTGACACGACGTTACTTCGTCGACAGTCTCATCGTTTTGTATGTGGAATCAGGAATCCCAGCAATAGCAGCAACAAAATCACCAACAAAACCATATTCGTTGTACTGGTATGATACTTTAACTGCTCCAAATCTGCGTTGTTATTACCGCCGGAAGCTGTTTGAGCTATGATACGACTAACTTCTTCTTTACTATGATTTTTCCCCATGATAATATTGATTATTATTGATGGCACAAATAACACTGTTTCTCACACGACTTTGTACACTACACTTACGGTTCATCGTGGATCGGTATCCTTATAAGGTGATAGGAATTCTAAACAAAGTCCAGGGGACTATTTCGTCACGGTCGCAATGTGATGTTGGGTATTGGAGCGAAATGATACCAAGGCGAATGATGAGTAAATACTGCCTTTATTAAAATAATGTTACTTGTTTTATACTGTTAGACTTATAATATAAAGGTGCCTACATACACACGACACAGGCATCCCTGGACAATCAGCCTAATGCTCCATAATCAGCAGGTGGATAGTGGTGGCATAGTGGACTCAAACATTTCGCTTGAGTAATACCTAAGGGGGTTTTTAATTTCGTGCCGATTTCATCACGCATGCGTAACCTCCGTAAATATCCTTTTCATAGGTACAAGTATTTATTGTAATGCGTGCAATACGAACGCGGGACGCATTTTTTTGCCTTTTGAAATTTTCTGCATGCGGACCGAATCCGCATGCGTAATGAAATACGCATGATATTAAAAACACCCCAGGTAATAACATCCACACTAATCGATCTTTGAGGTTAAGCAAAGCATGCTGAAGTCGGTCCATGGATTGATAACCATTCATTACATACTGCTACTCCGTACCTACCTCAAAAAGCATGGTAAGCTTTTGGTCCCGAGTAATTGATAGATCTTGGACGAAGAATATACGCGTGCCGAGATTTTGAACCCAAATATATTGTGCCTATACAATATACGTTTAATTTATGTACTTACTGCAGTTATATAACAAAGGTAATACACGCATACCTACAGTGGTCACAATACGTAGGTAATAATTCAATGAATAGCTACTGCCATCGGTAATCGAATGCCAATCGATGTAATTAGTATGCTAGCTCTATGCGACTGGCGGAAGTTTATTGACAACTTATATCATATGCTGTTTGATGAAGGAATGATGCGCACACCGCGCGAACAAAATGGCCTGCCTGTGTAGGTACATAAAACACGCGACTTTATTCGCTTTAGTAGAACAGTGAACCGATTCAAAGATGCGCAAAAGAAATTTTAACATAATAATTTAATATTTTTAGATATACATATTTCTTTGTCATAGTTTTTGTAACTATTAACCCTTGTTTTAAAAACGTAGTCTATAAATCTTGTTTTATCTATACATATAAAATACAAAGTCCTGATTTACTCAACCAAAAGTCACACTCGTCCAGCTAAAAGCCAAAAGGCTTTTGGCTGGACATTGATGATAACCTAGAACGCTGAAATTTTGCTATTAGGTTCCTTTTATAACTGGTAGCTTGTCTATCTATATAAATAAAAATTAATTGATGTTCGTTAGTCTCACCAAAACTTAAAAAAGACTTATCAGATTTGAATATTTTTGCTGCTGCTTAAAAACCTGCTGAAAAATTGAAAATTTGTAATTTTGTAAGGGAAAAAACTATAGAATTATTAATTTCAAGTGGGCAAAGCCGCAGGCGGCAGCTAGTTAAAATAATAATCATAACTTTCTTGGTGTACAGTAAAGTTTTATTCTATTCTATTCTATAGTCTGTCAAAATAATAATTGAGTTCCAATAACTATACCAATAGATAGTTATTATAACTCTAATAATATTTTGAACAAATTCCTTCTAATATACCAATATTAGCAGGAATTCAATATTATTTAAGTGATTAAATTATTTCTGTTTACTTCAATTAAGCCTCGGTTATGGTGGCTACTAGTTTCCGCTAAACTTACCGCAAACGTTCAAACTTACGTAAGGCTACCTACCTACAGTAAGTACTTACCTACGTTATCGAAACTAAAGACCAAACTTAATTTTTGTTCCTTGGATATAAAATTAAAATCACGTGACACGTGGCACATTGTCTAAAGAAAATGTGCGTGTCGCGTGATTAATTTTAAATATTTATCAATAATATTAAAACTCTACAGAATCAAAGTTCCCTCAAACATAAAATTATGATTTTAAAGTCCACTAACAAAATGGATCTACCGTAGAGGTCCAGCAGGGCAGATGACTGTTAGATCCATGGGTTGACTTCTAAGAGTGATACCCGCAATATCTGCGGCCCTGAGATTCAAAGGGCAACTGAAGGGACATCTCAGTATGGTTTTAGTCAGTAAAAGCCTGACAAGGCCCTCCCACGCTGCCCTAGAGCAGGAGAAATCATTAATGATTTACTACATTGCAAAAAGCCCTCAAATTGGATCTAGAAGAGTTTAATACAGTAAAAGTAATGAACAACAACTGTTCATAATTCTGTTTATACAGGTTTATATAAATCTGGCAGGCTGTAGGTGACTGCTAAAGCGAGATGAATTCCCAGGACGTTGACAAATGACGCGTCCGCCGCTCCAGGCTATTGTTTGCAAACAGAAGGGCAAATAGAAATTCCGATGATTCAATTGTGTGAATTTATGAATTTAATTAGGACTAAAATGTAAATACAAATATTATTTCAATAGACCGATTCTACGAGGTATACAAATTCGGTAAGTTAATCGCTATTTACTTACATTGTTTGGGAAAATAAAATCTGGTTAGTGGCACCGTGAGCTAATGCAAACAAAACATGTACATTGTACATATAGGTTATGTAAATATCGATGTATTTGTTACACGTTTCGCTGTTCCCCTTATTGTGTACTGCTGAAAACCAAGTTATTACGAATTCGCAACTTTTTCTTTTGTGCGACGTGTAGGTAAATAAACCTTTTTAGAAAAATAAATATTTGAAGGTCGGCTTCATTGAAGAGACGCGAAGTTTAAGTAGATGTTTGTTTGTAGCACTTACTGTTTTACATATTGCATATGTAAGTCTGAAAGGCTGGATTTATATGGATATAAGTTTATCGAATAACGATGCAAGTTTAGATGCGTACGTTCTTGATAGTCGCATAAATATGATTAGGTATCCAAGATGTGGGGTTGGGGCCATGGGTTATGGGAAAATGAACCTCAGGGCCCTGGAATGAAGGCAAAGAATGAACTGAAGTGGGTTTTTAGTCAGTAAAAGTGTAACACTAACTCCAAATCCGCCCAAAGGCGGGAGATTCATTGGAGTCATTGGATGATTGTCACACCTAAAAAAAAGGATCCTAAGGTGCATAGAATGTGAGTTGCGCTGAAAATGTAACAGTAAAACTTATTTTGGATACAAAAGTAGTCGTCAGTTATAAAATAATATAAAGGATACTCTGATAATTTTTTCTAAATTTTTCGATCTGGGACTACTCAAACTGTTGGTTCCGATGGTCATTGGAAGATCTTAGACAGTTGGGACAGATAGTCAGATGCCAGAAAGTCTGACCATGAGTCTATCCAATGATATCGTGTTGCCCGGTAGCCGGGTTGTGAATGTCTGATAGAGAGGCGCTCCATGAAAGATACGGGAATTCAGCCAGATCCGGTTAGATTGGACTTCTAGCAAGTTGGTTCTGATGATGCCTGCAGAGTGCTCATAAAAAATATCATTAAACTACCACATTGATTGTATTTAAGCGAAAACTACAAACTAAACTAAAAGACGTAGTACCTATATTGTACGTTGCAAAGTATGTTAAGACCAAGAATAGCGTCCTGTTGCTGATTTTTCACAAGTCCGTAATACAATTTAACAACGGATTATTTATATAAAGAAGTAATTACTTGTTGCTAAGTAATTTTTTATTAAGTCATTACTTGAGGGTAGAAATCTTCAAACCAAAATTTCAATTTATCCTAACTATAGAATACTAATTGTTACTTAAGTAGTTACTTTTACTCAAGTAATTAGTATTACTTGTTTATAAAGACGGGTGTTATTAGAGTCAAACGGACAATATTGATGAAAACAATTTGCTCGTGTGTTTTGTAATATATGTATAACACACGAGGTATGTATATATCTCGACATTATTTTGTCTCTATTTGCAACTTTAAAATGATATAAGTTTCAACAATACACAGAAATATTTAGTCCATATCGTTTGGCAGCTAGATTGTCACAACGTTCATATCTGTTGATAAAGTATGTGTACGTGAATTTCATCAAATTCAAATGATAGTAGTTCTGTTGGTTGATAGTGACGAATTCCATTTGAAAGTCACGTTGGAAGTCGACATTCCTTTTGTAAGATGCAATTACAGCATCCCTGAGGACTTTGTTTTGAAATGATTGTGTTGTTAGCCTCTGTGTGGAAAAGGGAGAGGAAGGCCTTTGCCCAGCCGTGGGATATAACAAGCTAACTAACTACTCGGCTTAGTACGGCTTAAAGTTCTCATACAACATTAGTTTTAGTATATGTGAAACCCGAAACACGTATCAAGTATTTTTTTGTAGAAAAATTAATCCTGTAGATGTGCGCGATCCCGAACGAGTAATCCCGCAACAAAAGTGCACGGTGTGCGGCAGCCGCGAACAACCGTGCACACCATGGCCGTAAATCGAGTCGTAAAAACTGATTTATTTTTTCGCATATTTTATATATTTGCATTCTACAAAAGCTGCGGGCCCGCCACCGTGGCGGCAGAGGGAGAAAACCGCTTCGTGAGTTCTCTCACTTATAGTTTTCGTCGAATTTATTTTAAGAGTAACATTAAAAATGACTATTGAATTATATTTCCTGTTGTTCCACCATTATATACGTAAATCGTAAAAGTTTTCTCAAAAACCTCCGTTCTCTGTCATCTGCTTTAACCGTAACTACAGCCCATAAACGCCCGAATTTGAGCGGTTAATGTTTTCATTATCTGTGACGTCGTTTTAAATAATTGGCTAAATTGGTGCAACTCGTATTTCGCTTATCTGGAGATTTGAAGGCTGACGAGCTTTTAGTTATCGTTAAACTTAATTGGTATAACCCGTATTTATAAAGAAGTAATTACCTGTTGCTAAGTAATTTCTTTTCTAGTCATTACTTGGGGTTAGAAGTCTTCATTAAAAATGTAAAATTTTTCAACTATAGAACACAAATTTTTACTTAAGCAATTACTTTTACTCAAGTAATTAGTTTTAGTTGTTTATATATACGGGGGTATATTTAAAAGGATTTTAGCGATGGTCTCATCTAAATGATTTTCAAATAGCAAATTTATGCTCCAGAGTTAAAAATACTGACTTTTGTCCCATATTTGTTGATTTTTCAATATATTTTTTCTGTTTGAATATCTCGAAGCTCCGACAGTGTGCAAGCATTACAATTGTATACGTAACATAAGTAGACCTCGCATGTTTCGTATGTCAATCAAAATAAAAGGTCGCTTCCATATCAGATGTTTAACACCGGCATCAATCCATTAGGTTAATTACCAAAATCCAGTCGTTCAATTCAAGCTCAAAGGTTCCAAATTCATTACCATTGAAGTGACGAAGGGTTGATGAAATTGACGCCCGCCACGTAACCCCAATTAATAAGGTATAGGTGAAACATGAACAATCAGTAAATTATACGGCACCTTTTTCCATTTATTTAGCAAATCTCCGTTTTATAGACAAGAGATGGCAAACTTACGCACTTACTATATAGGTAGAATCGTAAAGGGAAACGGGTTATTTTTTACCCGACTACCCCAGAAAAAAAGTAATGTTTATATATATAACGGGAAATCGGGAGACCGGGCTGTTGCATCTGATTGCTGATTCGTGACTTCGTCTGTGCGGTAATCCATATTGGGTGTTGAACTTCAGGAAACTTTGAAATTAATACACTGTAGCGATGACTGTTCACTACTTTAAGTATACAGACACTTAAATTACGTAAACAATAGACGATTACAACAATAATTAGCGATTTAGAGCCAATGGGTTTGCGAGTGCTCAAAACATGCAACGGTTGTCAACTACCCTACGAAAAATTGACATCACGTTCGCCCGTCATGACAGACGCAACTCCATTCGGTGTTACCCGCTCTTAATTAAAATTACCAGTATCTCAAAATCAAATCGACTAATCGCTAAAAATAACAAAACAATGATTAAAAAAAGTAACATAACAAATTACGATTCTCCAAATTAACCGGTTTTACATTATTTAATAATGTCACGCGCCGTCATATATAATAAATTTTGTATAATGCAGATTTCATCGTACATGCGGGATCGCTCCGCATGCGTAGCCCCTACAAATGTGTTTTACATTCAAGTATTTATTGTAATGCGTGGATTACGCACGCGGCATGCGGGGCGTGATAACGGGCAATAGCCCCGCATTAGTGATGAAATCCGCACGATTTTAAAAACACCCTAAGTTGTGGTTGGATAGGTACCTATACAATACTGGTCTTGCATGAATGGAAGCCGACCGCAGCATAGTCATGTAAAGGCAAGGCAGATTGATTGATTATATCTAGGCAATACTGAAATGTACATTTATTTTACTTTTTGTTCCAAATTACAGAACAAGACATTTACGAGGAAATAAAACAAACAGTATTCGTAATAATGAGTTTTGCCAATACGATGAGCAATTAACCGCGCGGCCTCGTAAATTTCATAGAGACTATTTTATACGTACCTATTAGAGATGAGCCAGCTACGAACTTGATCAACTAGGCGACTAGTTTACCCTCAAATGGTAGAAAAGTCACCGACTACCAATATGTCCTAATTATAAAACAATCTGAATGAAAAATTAAGTTTTTTTAAAGTTTTTTTCAGTCTAGGTAGAGCGAGAGGAACTCTTCACTGTCTTAAACCCACATGTGTTCCTCCAGTTGCCCTTTGAATTCCAGACCCACAGTAACTCTTTCGAACAAAATTACTTACAAACGCACTGATTCAAATCCTAAAAGTAACTATAAAAGTTCGGTAAGTACCTGCACCGGCTCCGTGCGGAAGAGACGCCTGAGGCTCGCGACTGTATGGACCGCCCAGAGGACACGGTGGAGCACACGGTAGAGATGTGCCCCACCTGGGTAGAACAACGCCGTGTCGTGGGGGCAATCGACGGCGGCGGTCTCTCGCGCCGGGCCTTGGTACAGGCCATGGTCCGGAGCGAGGAGGGATGGCAGGCGGTCGCCTCCTTCTGCAAAGCAGTAATGCTAGCAAAGGAGGAGGTCAACCACATTAGGCAAAGGCAACGGCGCTCATGCCCAAGCCGCCGCCGGGATTCAGATATCGATTTCCGGCCACCATAGGCGCAGGCTTGCGGACGGCGAGCAATGGGTAGCTCGCTGTCCGAGCGTCCGGTAACTAACCGGACCGAGCCCAAGTCGTCGACCAGATATCGATTTCCGGCCACCATAGGCGCAGGCTTGCGGACGGCGAGCAATGGGTAGCTCGCTGTCCGAGCGTCCGGTAACTAACCGGACCGAGCCCAAGTCGTCGACGGCGCGTACTGTTCCCGCGCGCCTCAAGGAGCTGTCAGCAAACCGTAGAGGCCCAGTCTGTTTGCAGGCAGGGTCGAAGCCTACTGGGCCCAAGGATCGGCTAGAGAAAAGAAGGCTCGGCCCCGGTATAAAAAGCAACGAGGGAACGGAGTGGGTTTTTTAGTCAGTAAGAGTCTGACACTATCTCTCGCTCCACCCAAGGGCTGGGTATGTCATTGGATGATTTTCACCAACCATAAAAAAAAACCTACAAAGATTTAAAGGTATAAAGTAGGTAATGGCGATTTATTAATTATTTACTTGTAGCTTATTAAGTGTCGACTAGTTGGCCATCTTTTACCGAAAGATCGCCAACTACTTGCGTCGAATCAGTGATAAGTCGTCACATCCCTAATGCGAACTCACCATTAAGATGATACCTATAACACTAATTTCGTTATTGCGTTCCGTGCTCGTTGCGTTACAGATGTTAACTATGACCTATATTCCTCACACCGTTGTGAACTTTCCAACGGTTGGGGTAAAATCACTACCAAAATCGTATTTCATTGTTTACTCTACCTATATTTTATTTTCGATAAGCAATATATTTTCAATAAAACCGTTTTTACATTTGTGTCTAAAATATATGAATGTTGATGATGACTAGGTGACGTGTATGAATCAAAACGTTATTATTATGTGTATTTTAAGAGCCCCAAATTATTTACAATATTACGATTAGAAATATAATTACCGATGTCCTCTAAAACGCTTTTCTATTGTGCTCAGGTACAACCGAAGAGAAAGAACCGTTAAAAAAAGCCTTCAGTTGGTATTTATTTAGGGAGAGACGGACAAACCACACCGCCGCTTCTGAGGGCACAACCAGGGCAGAATGTCGGGCGCCCACTCCCCTGTGGGGGGGGCGCGCCCGGGCCCATCAGCTATAGGGGGCGGCCATGGCGGCCCCCCTGGCGCTTCAGGGTCTGGAGCCCTGGCGGCAACCGTAAGTCCTACTAAACTATGCACGTACTCGTAGCGTCGCTTGTAGGCGACCTGTAGCAATCAGCATGTTTGATTGTATTTGTTTTGTCCTGTGATGGAGGCACCAGCACAGACGCTGCTAGACTGCATGAGACATGATCACATCTTATGGCATCTCGCTCCTTTGCACAGCGTCAGAATAACGATCTATATTGTTTATTGGAGCTCATCTTGAAAATCTTCGTTCACGTTTCTAGTGCTTTTAAGTTTTCGTTCAAGTTTTTCGCACAATTTAATATCATCAACTGGATCCTGTGTTAGTTATAAGGCGGATACAGACATTGCGAGGCATGCACAATGCACGGTGCTTATCACATTGCTTTGCAATGTGTTGACGTTCATAATCGTGGTAAGAGAAGACTTTATATCGAAGTGTGCCTCACAGTATCAGTATCTGCTTTTAAGTTGTTTCAGAATGTCAAATTTCATGTCTGTGATATATATCAAAGTATTAATAAAACTTTGTTCTCCTCACACTGGAAGGTAACGTTGTTTCCGACAAACGGACGCGGCAATGGAATCGGGAAAATAGAAATCGTAGTTGAACTAATAGTTGCCGTGACAGGTGGTCCGTCTTTAAAAGCGTCTATTAATGCCGCGGGCGTTGCCAACTTCTGCCCGGCTTTTACGTGCCCAATAGCTGGCACCGTGCCACAGCGCAGCCTACTCCACACCTACAAGGAATATTACTTCGTACTACCACTGTTCCAGTTTAGATGATTTTGTAAATGCTGTCCCAAGACGAATACGTTGTTATTCTTCAAGCTTTACTTCCGTTCAATACTTACCACAACGCCAAGTTGTTGATGAAACACTCTGTATTTAGTAAACGTAATGATATATCGTAAGAAGATACTATAACAACTATTACAGATAATTTTCAAGCCCTGAATGTTCACTGGGTCAAAGACCGTGCTTCAATCTGCTTATCGCAATGTTTGTATGCAGCGCGCAATATTATTATTCATGAATAAAATATTTTCGTTCGGTTATAATAAAGTATTTCACAATACTGTTAAACTCGATACTTTATAAAAGCAATGACCGTGGATTTCATTATTTGATGCTACTAATTAGTACTCAATCAATTAAAATAATAGCATCAATAATTGTAACTGTTGTCAGTTGCACAACATTTGAACCGCTTTGTACGCTTTGAATATTATTCTGTGGACTTCGGGATTTATGTAGTCTATTAGATATTGAGTAAACATTTTGTTTAATAATTTGATAATCAGAGTAAGATACTTTTGGTCAATCTGCACCATTTTTCATAAAAATCAAAACCTGATACAATTTAGAGACTTTAACATAAAGGCATATATTTCTGGTAGGTATTTATTCTCAGTGTACCAGTACAGTAAATCAGTTCCCAGCGTATTAAATATAGCCGCGACCTGCGCGTGCTAGTTATTTGGTAAATAGGCAAATAACAAAGAATGGCGGCCGACCGGGTCGCTGTTTGATGTTTGTTATGGGGGCACAGACGGAAAAGGTAGGCTTGGGACACTTTTACTTCATAAAAGACGGGAGAATAGGTGCAATCGGTATTTACGAACATGGGCGAAATCTGAACAATGCGCTCCAAAATAATGCTGCGAGAGAATAGCCTTGTAAATGGGCGTTTAATTAGATTAGTACTGGAAAACAAAGGGCTCCAGACCCGATCACGGAGAAATTCAATTTAGTTAATAACGGCTTAAAGCTAACGTTTTGAGCAGCTTAGTTCTGATCACAGTTCTGATAGCTTAGCGAATAGCGATCAGACTGACAATAGGTAATACAATAGCGTTATTGGCCGTCATCAAGGTTTTTCAGTCGCTTCTTGTTCTGGTTTGTTTTCAGTGTTACCCTTTCTAATAGTTACTTATGTAATCACTATAGTTAATTACACAATCAAGTACTGTTCATAGACACATATTCGTAATCATAAGCTTGGTGTTCCTGCCTGCGTGATGCTTACATACAAAAAAATGAAACTCTGTTGCTGAAGAGGCAGCGACGTGCCGTTGTGTTGCGTCTATGAAGCTACGCATCCGTGGATAGTACGCCATAGTTTATGTACATATAACTATGTATATATACGAGTGTAACATAATAGTATAAATGTAATAAGCGCACTATGCGGAATTTATATAGTTAAATCGGGGTAAATAGGAATACAGGGGTGAATGGAAATAAAACTTTGAAGGGATTTTCCACATTATTAAAAAAATGTTTTTTTTTTTTAATGACAAAGATAGTACTTAACTGCAATCCCACAGGATGGTAAGCAGCGATGTAACACTTCAGCTGCAGTGTTTGCAGCACTTAAGTACTGAATTTTATTCTTTCATTGTAATATAAAATTATTGGAAGCTTTTTAATAGAAATAAAAATTTCTTTCTTATGAGAAATAAGTGAAAGTCCTAATAAAAGTTTAGTTTCTATTCGCGTTCCTATTTACCCTATTTGACGATACCAGGCATGACTCCAGGCAATCATTATTTAAATACTTCAATTTACTGTTAGTTACTAAAAAAAGGCATTCTAAATTCAATTACAGTACGTGGCAAATAAGTTTGGTAAATGGGTTACTACGCATTCAAGATCGACCGCCATGATGGTTCAACTTGTACGCTGAGTATTATGCGGCACTGAAACAAAAAGGCGCTGTTCAGTTTGTTCGAAAAATAGTTGTGTTCACGTTCGTAAAGAAAAGAACTTTCAGTTCTTTCATCCACTTCACGGAGTCTGACATCCGCTCTTCCTCAGGGAATTCAGACCGCTGCAGATTGGATTGATACACCGTTCGTTTCTCTATTTAATATAATACTTACTAGTTATTGCCAACGACTTCGCCCATGTGATAGTAGCAAATTATCCAACCAAGCAACTAAGCATCAGCCTCATAAAGTTTCCACTGCCGGGACTCAGGCCTCTTCTTTAGGAGAGGGAATGGGCCGTAATCCACCACGCGGGCTCAATGCGGGTTGGTGGATGTCACATGTCTAGGAATTTTTGGTTCTAGGACATACCGGTTTCCTTATGATATTTTCCTTCACCGTTTTGAGAGCAGTAGAGATGAAATTAATTTTACAAAAATAATAGAAGTAAAAAGTAAAAAATAGAGTAGGGTGGAGTAGGGTAGAGTAGGGTAGAGTAGGGTAGAGTAGGGTAGAGTAGGGTAGAGTAGGGTAGAGTAGGGTAGAGTAGGGTAGAGTAGGGTAGAGTAGGGTAGAGTAGGGTAGAGTAGGGTAGAGTAGGGTAGAGTAGGGTAGAGTAGGGTAGAGTAGGGTAGAGTAGGGTAGAGTAGGGTAGAGTAGGGTAGAGTAGGGTAGAGTAGGGTAGAGTAGGGTAGAGTAGGGTAGAGTAGGGTAGAGTAGGGTAGAGTAGGGTAGAGTAGGGTAGAGTAGGGTAGAGTAGGGTAGAGTAGGGTAGAGTAGGGTAGAGTAGGGTAGAGTAGGGTAGAGTAGGGTAGAGCGGGAGCGAAGCCGCGGGCAAAAGCTAGTATATATATAAAGTGTGATTTGGTGTTATGTCGACAAACTACCAATCGTCGCTAGGTACTGGTGAATACACCTAATTAAAAGCAAACACAGACTAGAGGTTCTATACAGTTTTTGTATCTTAATGTGCTTTATTGGTACTATGTTGACTTTTCTACCACTTACGGAACTCGGTAATAGGTGTAATAAGTTAACCCTATCGTGTTTGATTTTTTTTGGAATGGTCTTGATGTGATTGATGGAATGGTAAATATATATGCTGCGCTATAAAAGCTTGCTACGAAAAAATGATTTTCATTGAAATCTTGTTTTTTTGTAAACATCCGTAGTGACTGCAATACGAGTACTATTAACATTTTAAAGCATTAACATTTAATGTTCATGAGCAGACATTATTCTTAATGTCAATAGACGCACGAATGCTGGAAACACGTTTTTATTTGAGGTATTGCGCGCTTATCGCGCTTCCGAATAACAGTGACTACGCAAAGGGAAAAGGTTTGCTTAAAAATGAATCTTACATTTCGTAAAGGATGAAAGTATCTCTAAGCTTCAGCAAATATTTACATATATTTCTTTGAGATTTCTCCTTACAATTTTTTTTTTTGTTTTAGTATGTATGGGCTCGCATTTTACGAGTACCACAATCTCACCTGATGGTAAGCGATGATGTGGCCCACGATGGAACACGCTTGCCTAGAAATGACCTATTTATTTATTTTCACTCTTGACTTAAGATGCCTTAGTTATGGCTATCAAGAAACACAGACTCCGGCAAAAACGTTTTGATATTATTATAACGGTTTTAAATGTACACGGTATAATTATAGCAAATTAATTTGAATACAAAACGATTGAATGCCGCTTGCTTCTTCTTTCACTAAACAAAACGCTAATGACGATAGATGAATCTTACGATAAAATACGTACTCAATTAAGTGAGGTTTGTAATTAATTATAATTAATTAGACACAAACATAATTATCTTAAACGCATTATTCAGTTTTGAATAACTTTTTAGAAATAATGAAATTCATTTTTTTTTTGCACAATTAAAGAGATTCTCAAAAAATAACCGGGCAAGTGTGAGTCGGAGTCACGCACAAATCAGTTCAATTCCCAAATTGAATAAGAAAGATTTTTCCGAATCGCATTTTTTTTTGTAACGTAGCTACAAATTTACAGCTTTCAGATTTTTTCCTATACTTGTAGTATGAGACCTTCATGCCTTTCAGGATTCTAGGTCAATGGGAAGTACCCTATGAATTTTGATTCCCTTGAGAGTTTCGAAATACACGTTTTTTGCGATATAAACGACCGTATCTTTTTTCCGTTAATTTAGAAGTTTGATTTTTTCACAACTTCAGGGGACCGCAGAGCTAAGCATATGGTTTTAATTTCCACTCAAGACATCCACGCGTTCCCGTGATAAAGGGTTTTGACAGACAGACAGACGGACAACAAAGTGATCCTTTATGGGTTCTGTTTTTTCTTTTTGTGGTACGGACCTGCAAAAATGTTCTGAGACTCGATTTGGCAATTGAACTATTTACATAATAGTTTGTACAGAACCCTCAGTGTGCGAGTCAACTCTCTCTTGCCCAGTTTTTGTATTAAGGTCGGTTGTTTTGTATTTTTTTTATTTTACGCTTTTCATCTGTACCCCTTAACTAAACCTAAATTGTGTACAAGTTTACGTTTCACCAAAACAATAATGAAAATTTCTCTCCGTTTCGGGTCCAGGGATCCATCATCAAATCCTAACGATGAGATGCCAATGCTTCAACTTTATAAGTTACATCATAATTCCGCCGGGATTCCGAGCCCGATTTTCGGCCACCGTAGGCACGGGCTTGCGGACGGCGAGCAATGGGTAGCTCGCCGTCGGACCGTCCGATAGCTGGCGGAGCCCAAGTCGTCGACGGCGCGTATTGTTCCATGCGCGCCTCAAGGAGATGTTACCAAACCGTAGGAGCTCAGCAAGGTCGAAGCCTACTGAGGCCAAGGGTCTGCTTCTGAAAGGGAGATTCGACCCTGGTATGAAAGCAACGAAGGAACAGGAGTGGGTTTTTAGTTTGTAAAGGTCTGACACCATCCCCCGCTCCACCCAAGGGTGGGAGATGTCATTGGATAATTTTCCCACCTAAAAAAAAACCGTGTGAAACAAAAACCACCGCAAAAATGTAATTTTGTGACATACATTGAAGTGATTGTAGTAACAATTTGCTCCTTGCTGGCCGTACATTTGCAATTACTGACCGTATCCTCAGCCACGACGATCAAGCCAATCAATCCGAATGGACATCAGTTAACATGTCCATTCAGTTGATTAGTATAAGCTTTCACATTCATTACTGAAGCTCACGATTGTTTAGCTAACCTATACCACCTGTCAGTTGCATATCTATACAACCTTATTTCTAGTATTTTTATGTAAAGAAACTATGCACAAAATTTCAAAACCGTATAATGAAAAATCACAAAGTTATAACCTTGAAAAGTTACCCGGTTGACCACATAAAATCATAGTCATGGGGCCATCTGGGCGACTGAGAGATGGTTTTGCTCTCGCAACCAGGTATGCCCTAACGCTTAATGCCTGCTATAACCTGCCATGACCTGTGTTGTACTTAGTATTGGTGATGTCCAACTTGTGGCCTTTGCCCGCCTTGTGCCCGCGTGAAAGTCGATTTCTCCATACAAACTTCCAAACCCCGTTTTACCCCCTAGGCATATTAGTGAAATCCGTTCTTAGCGGATGTCTACACTCTATAAGGAACCTACCTGCCAAATTTTAAGTTTGTAGGTGTTATAGTTTCCGAGATTTCGTGTTGATTAATCAGTGAGTGGTATTTTGCATTTATGTATATAAGGTGACTGGTAATTAGTGAACGATATTTAAACACGTGATTGTAGTCATGATAACGAACAACTTTTACTATGGGATCAAACCTGAAATCGCGAAAAAAAACGTGCTGGTCAGTACATTTGTGTTCGCCTAACTGGTCACAATGTACTGGACTTGGCGGATATTTTTGCGATTTCAGGTTTGGTTCCATAGTAAAAGTTGTTTGTTATCATGACTACAATCACGTGTTTAAGTATCGTTCACTAATTACCAGTCACCCTATACACCGTTAAATTTTAGTCGTTTTAATCTCGCGGAGGGTCGATTCGGCACATGAAACACTATCGATTTGTAAAGAAAAAATTAAAAAATAAAGTACAATTTTTTTAAACTCGAATTAATTTACGCATGTACGAAATTATTTTTTTCAAGTAAACGTTAGCTGAGGGGGGCCAATGAACTGTAGGTAGTTAGTACGCAACGATCGACAACTACCTACAAGGTCATTGACTCGTTTACTTAAAGAAATTAATTTCGTACATGCGTAGGTATTAACTCGAGTTTTAGAAAAAAAGTACTTTATTTTTTAATTTTATCTTTACAAATCGATAGTTTTTCATGTACCGAATCGAACCTACATGGGATTAAAACGACCAAAATTTAACGGTGTATAATATGTCGATAAATAATACGCTACTACTTATTTTATGAGAACCCAAGCTATCGTCTAACAAGTAACTTCTTGAAATATCGTTTTTTGAATCAAGTACTTGATCCGACCGCCTAATGAGAGCATCCTAAGATCTTGGTCGAAGCTTGTGTTTTGATTTGCTTATCTTTCTCGACTTTTACGAGTGTCCTGCCTAAAACAATCACTGCATGCCTTTCGACACTACGACACTGTGGACCTAATCCATACTGCAGAGCAAAGGCCTCCCTCCATTCATTACATTTTGCTCTTAGCCCACACATCGGTACGTAATTATACATTGCCGATTAAGCCATATTTAATTAAGAAACGGAACAATCTCCTTAGAATATCTTTCTATAAACAACAATGGTTAAGGCGCTAGATAACGCTACAAGCAAATCCCTTACATTCCGGGTGGACTTTCGGGGCTTTCGCCTCGTAAAAATGGCTTTAGAACTAGTTTTCCAGCCATGGAATTCATTTTTTCGAAGTGAACGTACACACTATGTCTATTGAAAGTAATGCAGATGCCTAATTGCAAAGTAAAACTATGCCAAAAATTATTGAGATCGTTACCACGAAATTATCACAGCACAGTATATTAAGTGCGTTGAGAGTGTACCACAGAATTTTATTCAAAACTAAAGTACGAAATGCGTTAACTAAGTAATCTGCAAATTACCGTGTACAGTCCGTTAGTGTGAAATTTGAAATAAAGTGACAGATATCTCCATTTTACCTAGTTAATCTGTATATTAATTGATGCTACATCGTTAAATCGCGGAAGGTAGTGAACGAAATACTTATGTCCCCTTTTAGTCCGACGGAGCCCCGCTCCCCGGGGGGCTTCTACATCTGGGTGGTTATAAAAAATAATCCAAACTTCTAACCTAACTTTCCATGTCGGGGTGCCCCAAAATATATTAATTGTTTCATGCGTAAAATGTCATCAAACTTTAACTATTATTAGAAATTAAATAATTACAATGAATTCGAATGATTCATTCAAGCAAACAACCTGTTTTATAAATGGCAGTTATTTTGCATATTACCTAAGAAATCTACAGATCATCTTGTTAATATAAGAAATTAAATATTTTTTCCACTTTAACGGACTCAATCAAATAATCTGCAGATTAACAGGTCTATTTGGTTATAACAGAACACATTAGCGATAACATATTCATTAAAAACCTTTCTTAACTTTCTTACTCTCAACTGCAAAGGTTAGAGAGATTAATTGAAAATCACATACTACGTTGCGTAAATCATAATAATTTATTTTACCATAAGCCTTTGCCCTGCCAAAAACTTTTAAACAAATAAAAACCTAAAATGATTTTTTAAACACTCTTACTCCTAAACTAGCTGTGGCTTATTTAGTGATCTTTTGTAGCATTAACAAGACATAAAATATGCAGCAGCTTTAGAGCAATAAATGGCGGAACAGAAAAATATATTGTAGTCTTCTCTTCTTCTTTTCGAATCGATGAAGAAGAAGAATATGAAAGTTGGGGTGTGTGTGTGAACTGTGGCCCCGTATTTCGAAGTGCTAACGTTATCTAATTCCGACGTTAAAAAGAGATAGGGCTATCCGTCTCTTATAGCTCTGTCTCTCTTTCATACATCATGTTGGTTTAAAGACAGCCTTTTTTAAGGGGGGATATCATCAAATAACTCCTGATGGTTTAATTAGAGCGTAAAGGAATGTCATACTTTTACTTGCTAAAATCCACCTGTCTTTGTTTAGTTGCCCCTTGCGCTCCAGAACCGCGGTAACTCTTACGAAAATCAGTCCAGGGTCCTGACCATGACGTGTTAAAATATCAATGGATATACAATTTATAGTTCCATCCCTTTAACAGTTCAGCCCCCCTAGCCAAGTTGTTGAGATGACGTTGACGTTAGCACAAAATAATTGGGGGCGTGGCCAACTCCAAGCGTTTAAGCTAAAACGAAACGATTATAACTTGGCTAGGGGGGCTGTTTGGGTCATTACACATCTTTCCCCAAATATTTAGTTTACACAGATATCTTGTGCATATTATCTAGGCTTATATACAAATAAAACATAAATTTGTGTGAAACTATTCCAGTAAAGACCTCTGAAAATCAGCTATTTTACGAGAACTTTGACCCTTCATAATGTACTCATATATTAAACATATAAAAACTTACTTTTATAGAAGCCTGCTACATTTAATCGAGAAAATGTCCAAGGAATGTTAAATGAAAAGTTGTCGATATTCAGAAGAATGACAACAACTTTTCTCAAAAACTTTTAAGGATTTAAAAATAAAACATGTATTTCCAGAAACAAGTTGTGTGAAATATACGAGTAAACCACGGAATAACCGAATGCCAACAAAGTTTTCAAGCGTTATCTCTCTTTTTTCGCGTTGCTTTTTCACCAAACATTGTGTTAGATAACATTAGATCAAGTAATAAGCTTTTAAATCATGCTCGACGTTGACGAGAGGGGAGGGGCCACCTTAAGAGTTTTTGGTAGTCCCTCTAGTCTTCGTCTGAATAGTAGAGCCCCTTACTTCTGTTCCCCGCAATCTCTGCCCTTCTAGCTATGGTTGTAGGAGTGCGTTTCCAAGCCAAATGCCATGCATAAAGGCCATCATTAGAAGGTTGAACTTTGCGCCGTGAGTTCATTATAGTCACAAAAGTCACACAGAATACTAAATAGGCGGACTTCAGCAATCAAATGAAAACGTGCGTTTATTTTCTATGTTTTGATTTGGTTTGATTAAGTAAACAGTTTTGTTCGGTTTTTAAATGGGTTATTGAAATAAATTTAAGTTAGTTTAAAATTATTTTTTGTTGTTTTAAAATTAGCTTTATTTATATAATAGTTTATAGTTCACACAGTCAAAATGTTTCTTTTTCTTTTCTCCAGAAAAGAACCTGGTTTATTTGTTAGAGGACAATACAAGAAATCAATAGTGAAAAAAACACATTCCTAAACCATAACCGAACGAAGATATATATAGAAGCATTGCTAGTGCTACGTAATATTTTGAGGATTCTATTGATAAAATAGATTATGTTGGTTATGTTGGTTACTGTTTACGTTAATATTTTTTTTACACACGCAGCTTTTCATCACTAAACATCACTAAAACTAGTAAAAAAAATTAGTAATAAATGAATCAAAAAGATACGCGTTAGTGTTGCGATAGTGAGTGACACTATTTAATGCGTACACACCGTAAATACCGAAACCAAAATAAAAAATAACGCCTGATAAAAAACCTATAGCAATATACTAAATAGTCTCTAACATCGTTTGGTTAGGTTTGGTAGACATCATTCTTTTTGCTATTGATTTCTCATGCAGTCTTTTCAAATGTTCTAGGTTTAAAAATCTAAAAAATCACATGTATGGCAAAGTTTCAGTGCCCTTAATGAAACTTTGCCATACATTGCAAGAGTTTAATTCCCTTTTATGTGATTATATTTCATCAACGCTTGCTTGCTATTCAACATAATATATATTTGCCTCTATTTATAAATAATTATTAGTTTTTTTAATTACAAATAAGCCAGCTTAATTCTCAGATTAATATTTAATCCTACAATATACTAACTTGAATTTGTTATTGGCAGTAGATATAACGTACATTCACCCTCAGAAAAGAAACATGCCCGCCAATTTATTTAAATAACGAAAAAATACCGCAGAGTGATGATGCTAAGTACCTGGGTATGCATTTAGACAGACGGTTGACATGGCGTAAACACCTGTGGACTAAGCGAAAACAATTGGACACCAAGCTGCGAGAGATGCACTGGCTGATAGGACGACATTCACAAATGAATGCACATAGTAAGCTCATGATTTACAAAGTGATCCTGAAACCGATATGGACGTACGGCATCCAGCTCTGGGGTACAGCTAGTAATAACAACATCGACATACTGGAAAGGTTCCAAACCAAGACGCTTAGAGCCATATTCAATATTCCTCGAAGTATTAGCAATAAATACATTTATCATGATTTGCAAATAACAACTGTTAGACAAGAGATAACTCAGTACAGCAAGAAGTATCAAGAAAGATTAGCGAAACATACAAATGAATTGGCCCACCAACTAACGGGAGATGGAAGCTTACGATACAGGAGACTTAAAAGACAAAGTATCCCCTCTCTTCTGGATAGATACATCAATATGGAATGAGGCACTTACCTAATTGCAAAGTGTACATCCAAGCTTCTGACATATTAAACACAGAAATAGAATTTCAGCCAAAAGAGTGGCCTATTGTTACTTGACAGATCGCCATGTCGCAGAATACACAAAAAAAAAAAAAAAAAAAAAAAAAGTAGATATAAAAAATAGTCCAAGTCTAGTAGGCAGGTCAGTGTTATTTGATATACTGCATAAGTAAATATTACATGTTTAACGAATTTAACCAAAAATGTTATATTACCGTCTTTTTCAAAATCTCGGGAACCTGAATTTAACAAAATCTGAAAAATTTCTTTTTTTTTTAGTTTTAAGCGCATATATTAAAATTTAGTCTTTAAAATTGACTTTCCTTAGCCTTATAGTATTAAAAATGCTACATTAAACTTAAAGTAAGATTTTACTCCACAACTTGTACGTAATGTTAAATTAATTTTCATTTTAAAATTTATCAATTCAGTTTTGTGCTGCAGTATAATCCATAAACATACAAACCTGAAAAGTAAACGAGGAAACAAACATGGGGCATTAAATGATCGTCAGCTACGCCGTAGCCGCGTAGGCGGTGCTACGTCACCCGCTACGAATTGTTTAAGTGGCCAAAAGATACTTTCGACTTGATTTATATACACAAATGAATGTACCACCAAATGTTCCCACAAGCACAGTATTTATAAAAATACTGCTGTTATTAGTAAAAATTGTTTTTTTGTTTTTGTTTACATGCGCAAAATGAAGGTGATTTTATCGTTTGACAAACAATTTCTCAGGAGGCTTATGATTTGACCCAAGAAAAGCGTAGCGTTATTTTATTAAGTCCACAAAAGTCCCGAATAAGGCAATCAATCTCTGATATTAATCCATATTTTTTTCCACACGCCACGAAAGAATTTGGTTTCGAGCAATCTTTACTGACGTCGTTGGTCGGTTGCCGGTATCGACCTGATAAATATTATAATATTAATTTATTTTGCTTGCCTGCTTCAATGATGAACCCTTTTTTTCTTTGCATGCAATTTAAATAAAACTTAGAATCTCATTCAAGTGTGCCAAATATAAATGTATTAAATACCACTAAAATATGATCGGCCAAAGTAACAAACGACGATCAAACATGGTCTCAGCACAATTCATTTGTCACATCGTACAATGCTCGTCGACGAACTCCGGTAGTCCCTCATCTTCTGTCTTCATTCATCATTGGAACTCGACACTACCCGTAAACATAGCACCCGAAAACGCAAACTGGCGCGCTCATATTATTTCATATCTCGTAATTAACCGATTTCCGAGCAATCGTCAGTGCTATCTCGTGTGTCGGGCACTACATTGCACAACGGAAATCTACGGAAGCACATGCTTATTGCTTCTCACGACTGACGCGACCGAACAACCACCCTTACGTCCTGTTTCAGCTTGTTAGCTCTCGTGGAAGCGAAGTTCCTCATCCCCAAAATGTTTACGTCAATTCAAGCTTCACCTACATACCTCGAAAGGAATTATAAAATACGTTCAGAAGAGAACCTCAGCAACGTGCGTGCTTTATATACATACTTGTGCGATTACCGCGACAAAGCGTTATCGATTTAGGGCTAAACAGTCCAATAAAAAAAAACCTGTCGTTTGAATGTACCTACATATATATTTTGATATAGTAACGAAAGTGGTTCATGGGTGTAGTAATACAAATGAAACTCAGCCTTCAGCAGTTCGAGGCAAGGCGAGCTTATTTGGCGGGGCTCTCGATATTAAATAAGTTGGAAGGATCGCCCGCCGCGCCCTTGAACCAGCCGCTGAGTGCTCGGACAAAGCTAAGTGTCACGCGGAAAGGATTTTTAAGTTATCTTATAGAATAGATGCCGTTTTATGCGAGCCTTTCAAAAGGTACCATCGTTCGGGAGAAGTATGTTATATAAAAACTGCTTTAAGTATTTATAGTTGCAGTAGAAGATTTTTCACGAAAACCTTGAATAGAACTTACTTTGAATTAAGTTTAAAAAAAAAACTGTAACCTTAACAGATATTTTGAATGTTGCATGTCGTAGATGTGGCTTGATATCAATGTGGTTTGTGTGTAGTTACATACTAGTAGTAGAAGTTTATCAGTGTTGTTTAGTTTACTGTGCTTTGTATGTATTGTTTACCTATATGTACATGTAATTCGCAATAGCTTTTAAATAACGTTAGCAACCATCACATCGATCAATCTTCTAATCTTAACGAGTCGAAATGCAATTATAAGATTATTAGCGTCTCCAAATACTACTGATGCTTACATCATACCGCTAAGTTTTGCAATCATCTTAAATTAGGAAATGGAAGTCTGGATGATAGTTCTGTCAAGTTGCCATGAAATCTGAGTAACTTTCACGATAAATATTAACGCGATTGATCTCGAATCTGACGTTGGAGGCAAGAAGAGATAAAGTACACACAGACAGAAAATGCAAGCAAGAAAGACTGCTGAAGCTAGTAATATAATCGTTTATGTATAACTTCTCCTTAGCCTAAGTTCTCCTAGATAGATGCTTAATAGAATTACGTGGATATTGCATTACTATCGTGCATGCCATGAAAAATGAGTGATGTTTTCCGTAATTTGACGTTAGCATTAGCGAGCTAGCACTCCAGCACTAGCTCACTACGTGACCCCGATACTGTTCAGCTACAGAAACTAATGGCGCTACAAATAGGTATACCTTGGAACATACAATCATACTTGAATGTAATAAAATATCTTCAAAGCCATGCTTAAGATAAATACATGACTTACTTGAGAGCTGTGGTGGCCAAGTGGTAACAGCCACGACTTACGAGTTTTAGGTCGCGGGTTCAAACCCAGCCAGGCGCATACTTTGTGTAATTTATTTTATCGCCATTGCCCTCAAAACGGTGAAGGAAAACATCGTCAGGAAACCTTCATGTCCTAGAACCAAAAATTCGAAGACATGTGACATCCACCAACCTGCACTAGGCCCGCGTGATGGGTTACAACGACTTTGCCCGTTTGATAGTAGAAAATTATCGCAAGAGAACATATTTCCGTGATAAAAACTATCCTATGTATTATTCCAAGATGTAGTCTACTCGAGTACCAAGTTTCATCGAAACCCATTCAGTAGTTTTTACGTAAAAAACGTCCATACATACAAATTTTCGCGTATAAAATATTAGTAGTGCCTAAGTTACTTACGAGTAAGTGTTATGTATACATATGTATGTATCTTGGCCTCCTAAGTTATAACGACGAAGCAATATCATTTTCTCAACATGTTCTTGCTTTCCAGGGTAATATGGAGCTGTCAGATCTCCTGGCAGAATACACGAGGACTGGCGTCCCGGAACTTCGTGGATTCTGCATCGCTAACATCCCCCAAGAAGCCTTCGAGCTCCTGCACTGGGCAGAATCGCCGAATAACTTAGAAGAGTTCATTGATTGGAAAAGTAAGTACCCATAGCCATACCTTTATTGTAAAAAGCTAGAATAGACTAGTAGCGAAACGTGTAAGCTCGATTAAGAGCACTTTTCATTCCGGGTCCGTACGTACATTCGACGATGGAATTTTTCAAGTTGAAACTAGAGTACTGTAAAAGTGGAAGAGTGCTGTAGTACACTAGTGTAAGGGTGCATTTCCAATTTTAGAGCAGTGAATCGAGCGTTAACTAGCCATGTGTGCAATGATCTCTAGTTCAACGACGCCGATGCGAATAACAAGCCAGGTGCTATCGAATATCGATATTTTCCATCCATTTTTTAACAAACTCTTTACAGTGACTCTGTAACATTTAACAGACGGCACGATTGGTGTAGTGCTTGAGCAATTAGCTCTTGCTTTGTGGATTTCGGGTTCGATCCCCGCACGGAAAAAGTACGGCTTCAAATAGATTTTCCGGGTCTGGGTGTCTTGTGTATGTGAGTTAACATGTTTTCGTGCGCACCCACGATACACAAGCAATTGAGTATTTGTCTGTACTTATTTTTTGTACAATATTTTACACTAAACAACAAATAACATTAAAAAGAAATATTATGAAATAACAGCATCAAAATGTTTATTAAATAAAGCAGCAATTAGCATTTTAAATATATATTAACATAATAATTAAAGTTTGGTTTCAAAAAGAAAGGGGGCGTAGAAGAAATAACTATCTCTTTTGAGCACCCGTTACCTAATGGCGGTGACGTCACATTTCAGTATGTGCATCCTTATACAATTATTTGAAAGATTCCCTTTCCACCAGCTTTTAAAGGTTTCTAACATGATTAATATTGAATGAATTCGAAAATTTCTTTCCATTTTCGATTTTGTATATAGTTACTTTTTGATAAAACACAATAAAAAATTGATAGTGTGGGGCACCGTTGTTTTTTTTTGTTAACTATTTTATGTTTTAGGCACTTAGTCATCATACGACGCAAGTAAAATTTTTATAAAACATTCCTATTACTACACCATATTCAAAACAAACGCGATGAAAATACAACAGATTTTATCCATTAATGCTTCAACTTCGGCGTTATAAAAACTTTGGCATAATTCTGAAGATCGAAGTTAGATTTGAAGTAATCTGATTGAACACGAGTTGGTTTCGGTTTAACAAACTTGCTACGGATATTGTGTATGTTGTTAACTAGGTATTATGCTGTCATTTTATGATAGATAATAATATTTAACTCGTTGCGTTCCTGATTATTAACTTTATCGGCATTAAAGAACATGCAACTAACGATAGGGATTAATAGTTATTGTATAACATAATATATTTTTTTGGAGTTTTTTGTATGTGAAGCCCCCTTATATATTTATTTTATTTTAATTTTATCAAATAATTAATTATTGTAATTTTTTTATTTTAATACATATTGAGGTTTTTTTATTGTATAATACAAATTATGTAACTACTTATAAACTAAACTAATAACTATAATAATTATTGTATTTTGTCGAATGACGCAAGACGGTCAAGTTCGATAGTTGTGGCGATACTTGCGAAGGCCTATGTCCAACAGTGGACGACTTTCCCCTGAAATAAGGATAATTTTTGGTAATCAAAGTAATAAACTTTTCTGACAAACAAGGAAAATACACAAAATGTCTAAACAGTAGACAAAGAACTTTTACCGTGACTGGCCTGTTGGTCTAGTGGTTAGTGACCCTGACTGCTATGCGGGAGGTCGTTGGTTCGATTCCCACCCAGGACAAATGTTCGTGTGATGAGCGCGGTTATTTGTTCTGTGTCTGGTAATTTATCTATAATATGTATGTATTTAGAAATATATAGCTTTGTTTATCAGTGTTCTAGTACTCATAACACAAGCTTTGCTTAGTTTGGGACTAGACGGCATTTTGTGACAATTGTGGAATAAAAAAAAATTAAAAAATGTTTTTCTTGGTTTGGTCACCCCGGTCCTAGGCAAACGTGAAATTAAAAAATTGCGTTTTTTTTAGCCTCCCTCCACACCTCTTTTTCATCATTCTTTCGAATCCGATGTGGGCTTCTGGTAATCTGAAACTGCGAACAACTTCGTTATTAAGATAGCCGTACCTACACATAACAAAGAATTGATCAAATAAATATATATATGTGAAAGTTAACTAACAAACGGGCATGAATACGGTGTAATTGACTATAACTCTGAACAAGTATCGATAGATCTTGTAGCGACGCGGGCACTGCCGGCTGGCGGGAGGCGGGTGGCGCGATTGATGGCTACACTCCGTGACCCACTAGCCTAGCATATGCAATCGGGTTTATTTTACTCCTAATATTTCTGCAACTATACAAGCTAGGTTTCACTCCTACTTCTAAACAGATTTTACATACCTTATGAACATTTCAGACTTCTCATTTCAAATTTTCTGCTGCGGTCTTCCCGTCCGATTATAATTTGGGTGTCTTCAAGGCTAGAGTGAATAGGCTCTTAATAAACTAGTGCGCCTCACCATCAACGATTGCATCACTGCTTACCATCAAGTGGGATTGCAGTCAAGCACTAGTTTACATAAATTTAAAAAAAGTTGAGAACTTGTCAAATTCAACTTTGGCGTAGGCTCAAAGCATTTTATTTCAAATAAACCATTTACAGACATTTTTGAAATTTCAAAAAACAGTCAGCCAGAAAAACGATACTAATTGCACATTTTAAAACGTAGATCTCTATGGAGAAGAATGTGCAAGAAACTTCAAGGACACTTTTTCAATCATGTTATGTATTACAATTATCTCGGTTACATGTTTCTTGTCGCTACTATAATGTAAGAAACCTACTTGGCGATACAATAGACTTTGGTTTAACTCTCAATTTAAAAACCAATTGTAAATAAAACCTATAGTAAGAGTATGCTAATATTAATATACTCACGAATGTTGAAACAAATTTAGACTCACTGAAACTTATTACGTACCTGCTATGGAATGTAGAAAACTTCATAAAATATTCCTATCTGAATTTACATTCCAAGCCTTTCTATGAAAAATCGTTGTATTGAGATTTTTCGATCCGTCGCTTTTTATTTGAATACCCACAGCATTTACATACCAACTCACCACCCACCTTTTTCGCGGAGATTTTTAGGAAGTAGGTAAATACAATTTTATTTATCAGTGCCCAGTGATTTTTTCAAATATCATCAGTCATTTCAGTTAAAAAATGTATTTAGCAACTACTTGTGTATAGGTACATAGTACGAAACAATTTCTTATTTTTCAAAACATGTTGGCCATTTTTCTAAACATAACACCTTGCAGTACTGACCCCAACTGTTTGTATCTACTAATAATCTACTCTTATTTTACAAATAAAATATCTCTGTACCCTAAATTCATTAAAATTCTGGTATCATAAACTGCATGCCGTTCCTTAAAAATCGCTTTCTGAAACCTTCTAAAAAGTATCATTGGTGAATAAAATTCACCGCAAAATCTCCACCGCTAGGTTATATAGGTACCTACCAAAGTAATCTCAAAACTAATAAAATGTTTTAAATGTTTATGTATTAGTATTTCGAGGCATATTCAACATTTTGTGCCATTGAAGGCACAGTTACAGCCTATGGCTACAGCGGTATGTAATATTCATGAATGTCAGGCCGTTTCCTGTTTGCGTCTTCGAATCTGATGTGGGTTTAAGGTGATTTGACACTATGAGAATTTAACTTCGTAATTGAGATACCCGTTCATGTTACTTTTTTTTTTTTTTTTTTGGGTAGGTAAAATCATCCAATGACAAATCCCGCCCTTGGGTGGGGCGGGAAATAGTGTCAGACTTTTACTGACTAAAAACCTACCTTTCCGTTCCTTGCCTTTATCCCGGGGCCCGTGGTGACAGTCTCACATAACCTTTGGCCCCAGTAGGCTTCGGCCCTGCTGGACCCCTACAGTTAGCTGACAACTCCTTGTGGCGCGCGGGAACGGTGCGCGCCGTAGACGACCTGAGCTCGGACCGGTCTGTTACCGGACGGACGGACAGCGAGCTACCCATTGCCCAACGTCCGCGAGTCCGCGCCTACGGTGGCCGGAAATTGGGATCGGAAACCCGGCGGCGGCGGCGGCGTGTGCGCCTTTGCCTAATGCGGTCGGCCTCCTCCTTTGCTAGCATTACTGCTTCGCAAAAGGAGGCGACCGCCTGCCACTCCTCCGCACGAATCTTGTACAGGTACGGACCGAACTTACCGTGTTCGGTCAGCACCTGCGCCAAACGGAAGGTGACGACGCCGTGGGGCCTTCCCAGCCACATTCGCTCTCGCCATTTCACCATGAGATCCCGCCGGAACTCTGTCCGCCATGCCGCGACTTGTCGCGGCAGCGGAGTTTCGCCCCGACGTTGCATCTCCACGCGTAAATCATGCATGTGTGCAAGGACTGTTGCCTCCAAATCCCACGGTGGTAGGCCAGCAAGGAGGCTCGCCGCTTCACAGGACACCGTACGGTATCCGCGGATCATCCGGATGGCCATGACCCTCTGGCAGGCGGTAAGCCGGGCCGCCACTCGCTTTCGTAGCGATGGCGCCCACACCGGCGCACCGTAAAGGGCCATGGACCGAACGATGCCTGCGTAGAGCCTCCGGCAGGAGGCGTCTGGACCCCCCAGGTTCGGCAGGAGCCGCTTGAGCGCAGCCCCTTGACTTACTTGACTTAAATTCCTGTGTCCCCTAGATGGGGCAGAGGGCGTCCACAGTGCGCCGCCATCCCGTTCGGTCTTGAGCTTCGCGTTTTATTTCGCTCCAGGTCTTCCCTATGTTCTTCGCCTCTGCGATGACCGTTCGTCGCCAAGTCTGCTTAGGGCGGCCACGTTTTCGCTTTCCTTGGGGATTCCAGTCTAGGGCTTGCCTTGGTATATGCTCAGGATCCCTTCGGAGCGTGTAGCGCAGCCCCAGTCGCATTCAATCTGGGAGCCAGACGTCGGAAATGCTCCTTGAAGTTCCACCGGCTGTCGAGGACGAGTCCCAGGTACTTCATCGTCGACCCGACGCCGATGTGAACTCCTCCTGCCGTTAATTGGGAGCCCGGAGGTGGCGCGCTCCGAGGGCCGTGAAAACACATGGCCTCGGACTTGTGCAATGCCACCTCGAGTCCCAACTGCTCTATCCTCTCCACGACTGTCGCAACCCCGCGCGTCGCTAGTTCGACCGCCGCCTGGTACGACCGTCCCCGAGCCAGGACCAGCGTGTCGTCTGCGTAACAGACCACGCTGACCCCGTCGGGGAGGTCGGCGCGCAGCACGTAGTCGTACCCGATGTTCCACAAGGGCGGTCCTAGTACCGATCCCTGCGGAACACCGCACGACATCTCTCGCCGTTTCAACTCCCCCTGATGACCGGGGTAGATGATGAACCTGTCCGACAGGTAGGCCTCGATCACCCGACAGAGGTAGTCGGGCACCCGGTGGTACCGGAGTGCCCTACCAATGCAACTCCAGGGCAGGGAGTTGAAGGCGTTGGCGATGTCCAGAGACACCGCCAAGACACACCTGCCCCGGGACACCGCATCCCCCGTCGTGAGGGCTCGCACGCGCATGATGGCGTCCACAGTGGAGCGCCTCCTGCGAAATCCGAACTGGCCGTCCGCAAGATCCGGCCCCTTCCGTGCCAGATGCACGACGAGGCGGTCTGCAATTACTCTTTCAAAGAGCTTGCCCACCTCGTCGAGCAGCACAATGGGCCGATACGCGGACGGAGAGTCCGCGGGGCGCCCCGGCTTCGCGATAAGGACCAGTTTCCCCGTCTTCCAGCGAAGCGGGAACTGGCCCCTCTCCATGCATGCGCTGAAGAGCCCTCTTAGTCGAGACCCGGGTTCCTCCATGGCCAGGACCCAGGCTTTTCCAGGCAAGCCATCGGGTCCTGGGGCGGTGTTCTTGGCACTCAGCCTTCGCACCGCCACTCTCATCTCCACCTCGGTCACCTCTGGAGCATTGTTGCCGTCGTTGCCGTCATGGTTCTCATCGGACACCGCTGCTGGTGGCGGAGCCCCGTTCATGTTACTGGGTTCTTGTTTTCTGAGGTTCGTACTGATAGAAGTTACTCTATCCCGTCACGTCGTGTTTACATATATATTTTATTTATTTATTTCTTTTATTTTATTGTAACAGGAAAACAAACAGTATTAATAACTAATAAAAACAACAACATATGCAATTAATAACCAATTACATGTTTTCGCATATAGTTTACTATGAGGAGCATGCCTGATAGAGAATAAAAAAAGGTGAATTACAGTAAGTAACATATAAGAACTACTAATATTAGTAGCAAGCGGTATGTTGTATGTCTTAATTGCCTAAAGGCCGGAGATATACCTACTTGCTTATTATTGTAAAATCAATAAGTAATTTCTTCACGAATTGGACGTAAAATTTGCAAACAGTGATTTCGCGAAAATACATTATTGGACACCAAGTCTGTATTTCCCTTGAGAACGTATAAGGAGAACTGTATATAGTAGGCAACTATGCAAATATATCCCATTTAGGTATAGTACGAGCTTATCGCAATATCCGAACGCAAACTCAGATCTGTGGCTACTAGGCACTGGTACTATTCACAATAACTCTCCAAACTGAATATCGAATTCTGATCCCTAACAAACAATTTCCAACAGTGTAATATCAGCTTCTCTTCATATTAATTGAAGCACAATTCGTTAAAAGATAAAACAAGTACCTACCTATAAGCAATGGACAACAAGACAGAGTAATTTCATGGAAACGCATAGATACTGTTGCTTATAGCTCTCCCAGGGCGCGCCTTGGATCTTCGGCGGATAGTTTATTGTTCAAGATAACTGATCGGCACCATAACCGCACATTAAGCCCCTCATTAGAATAGGGTGGTTTCGAGACGCATAATGACTTCAAATAAAAAGCACGGAAGAAAAATTATATGGATCAAGACTACTTTTGACACACAAAAAGAAATATAACTCTCATTTACCATCACTGAGGTTTCTGACACGACTTAATTAAATTGTATTTGTAGAAGGCCGGCTCGCTTTGTTGCGGTACTGTGCAAAGGGTCGGCTTAGCCCCGCTGGGCCCGGCATGACCGGCTTGGCTCGTGTGGCCCGCCTGGCCCACGCGGCTCGCTCGGCTCAGCCAAGCGGAAACGACAGGCGTCACAGTAGTGGCGACAAATTATGACATTCCAGTTACTGTAGTAAATGTTGAGCGAGAATAGCCCGCTGTTAGAAAGCTATTCGCTAGCTTATTTTATGGCGTCTGTCTTCATGTTTGTTCTAAAGAATGAATTAAGAAAATAGGCTTTTCCTAAGAGCTTAGTTTACTAAAAGATGTACGTAACTGTCGTACTGATAGTTACGACTGATAGATGCAACCGAAACACGGAACCTTGAATAGGCAAAATTACAAACATATCTCACAATAGCATTGTTATAGACAGTTTCCATATTTTTTTAAACTGCTACGAGCCAAATTCGACAGTAAACTTTAAACAAGCATGCAGTATTTCAGTTGTTGTTATTGTTGAATGACAACAGCACATAAAGTAGCGATGTGATTTTTGCAATGAATCCTCCACACCAATTGCTTCCTAATTATGTATTATTTTTTTATTCGTGTGCTAACTAGACCTTCATACGCTTTGAGGTGAACCACTATTATCACAGGTTATGTTGATCTGATAGCAGTTTAGAATCTATGATGCAGTCGAGATTCAACGGCTCCTAGTAAAATACAGCGAACTCACAAAGCAAGATGCTGTGCTGAATAATCGTCGCTTTCATAATCTTCATTAAAATACCAAAAATAGGTAGCATTGTTGGAAGAATGACCTCTGCCTAACTTTAACAGTTCTAACCTTGTTCTTCACAAACAAATCACTTTTTTATATGCAGACGAACTTGCATCATCGTAACAGGGTGCTTAAACCCTTTCCTCTTATGATGTTGTATACTCTGGCAGATATAGTTCCAGCAGACGCTCGCCCTGAAATGAACCAGTCGCATTGAAAAAAGGAAACAGGTACAAGACAACTGTCACTTTGCGAGCACCAACTTCAACCTGCGCTGTTAAAGAATCGTAAAAGTTTCTCCAAGATTTACGACCAATACGTATTTTCTCGTCCAATATATAACAGAGTCTCGAGACGAAAATCTAGAACCAGTATGTGTTTTCAGTGATGCCATATGGCTTGTATCAGATTTTCAGAGAAGATATCCGCAGGAGAACCAAGGATACAGAAATAACTCGAAGATTTAAATGGCAGTGGGCTGAGAACATTGCTCACAAAATAGATGGTCGGTGGAGTAGAAAGCTTCTGGAGTGGTGACCGCGTACCAGAGGACGCAGCGTTAGAAGGCTTGATGACCTGGTCAGGGTCGTGGGAATCCGATGGATACGAGACGTACTAAACCGTTCGTTCTGGTGACGCTTGGGGGAGACCTATATCCAACAGTGGACATCTTTCGTCTGTAATGATGATGTTGACAACCTCTTCGGTGAACAGCACTTCAGACTACAGATGCGAACTATGGAGGACTTTCTACTTTTCCACACATTCTACTTTTCCACACTTCATCTTTCCAGTAGAGTATCTACCACAACTGCAGAGGCCTGTCACAGCCTGTAAAACTCTGTTGATGATGTGTCAAAGTTCACCAGATTTACCTTCGTGATTTAATTTTTAAATTATAATTCATTGACGTTATTCTAATCTTATGAAGTTCTGAGTGAACTGACCCAGTTCAGTTTATTGACGCTTGTTCAGAATCTTGCTTTCGAAAAAATAGTAAAGCTACACATTCTCTAATCCACTCCCAACCAACTATAGAACCTTGTATAACGTCCGCATGACTTGAAACAATTTGACCAAAAGGGAGTACCCTTAACCGATCCGACACACTGCCAATGTGGAGCCTTTTCACAACTTCCCACTTAAACAAAGCGAGTCAATGACGGAGCTATCCGGGTTTTAGAGCTATACAAATTGGTCGGACAAAATTGGAACTGATGCAATACTGAAAGCATTTTTTTCATTATTATACACCTTTCTTTCTCTATTTGGGAGCAGTGGTGGCCGAGTGGTAACGGCCCCGACTTACGAGTTGTAGGTCGCTGGTTCAAACCCAACCAGGCGCATTATTTTGTGTAATTTATCGCCACTGCTCTCAAAATGGTCAAGGAAAACGTCGTGAGGAAACCGGCATGTCCTAGCACCAAAAATTTGAAGACATGTGACATCCACCAACGCGCACCGGGCCCGCGTGGTGGGTTATCGGCCCATTCCCTCTCTTATAGAAGAGGCCTAACTCCCAGCAGTGGGAACATTATAAGGCTGATGCTATGCTATACACCTTTATTATTATTTTTTGTTGACATTTACGATTATATTTTATATATATTAAAAAAAAAAATACTTGGTAAGGTATACAAAATTATCATCACCCATCCGAGTTTCGTATGGGGGTCATAAATTTATAATTTTTTTGTCTTTTCTCTACTATATGAGTGAATTGTACACCTAAAACTTCTTCATAAATCACTCTCATCACTAGAAATCGAACAAAACATAATTGACATTAGGCAAATTGATCGATTTATGTTAGCCGACATGTCCAATCTTGGCCCGCTTTGCGATAAACGAGTACAGTCATTGAACATGGTGGAAAGTGATCATTGGGCACCGCTGATAAGTCACTGGGTCTCTGACTTCATAAGTAATGAGTTTTCATATTTATATTCATTTCAGTCGTTAGTTTACTCAGTTTCGTAGTTTCTAATAAACACATGTAAAACATAGATACACATTGGTGAAACACCTGTATGTTGCATCATCAAAAGTGTTCAAAAGTGCCTATAATTGGTCTATTTGAAATAAACGCTTCTGATTTCTGATTTCATCTTTTTTCCTCGCAGTTTCATTCGCTTTGAAACATTGAAACATGGACAATCAGTGAAAATTTCACTACATTTTTCGGAAAATATTTGCTTAAACAAGTATGTATTTCTTTGAAACTTTTTTTATTTATTTATTTAAACTAGTGCTTGACTGCGTACCCACCTGATGGTAAGCAGTGATGCAATCGGTGATGGTGAGGCGCACTAGTTTATTAAGAGCCTATTCACTCTAGCCTTGAAGACACCTAAATTATAATCGAACGGGAAGGCCGCAGCAAGATAGTTGCTGCGGCCTTCCCGTTCGATTTATTTATTATTACGGATTAAATTTGTGATTTCATTTCAGTAACATTTCGGTAATCTTAGGTATTTATTTATTTAAGAATCACCAACGAGTGTTACAAAATAAAAACTTAAACATAAAAATTGGTACATGTAACCTAGGCCTAATATTATATGCACACTCAATTCTAAGCAACCACAGCTTATGTATGAATGAGTGAACATGGCTGCAGGCATGGCAAAAAAATTAAACATAATTAAAACAAAATAAAAATTATGTCAAAATTAAAAAGGTATATATTTAAATAAAAGTATAAATAAAATAAAAAAATAAAAAATAGAAATAGCTTTATTTTCCTTCTACAATTTTGTTTCCACTTGACTATTGAGATGATAAATATCTAATAGTTATAGTTATCTTAACTTAGTTTTTAGTAGATATTATTTAGTCTATTTAGTCTGTACAAGGTATATGTAAATGAAAAAACTGACTGACTGTCATAACAAAACACAGCCGAAACTACTGGATCTAGGAACGTGAAATGGCACAAAGCTTCCTTGTATGACGTAGGTAATCGAGCACTAAGAAGGGGTTTTTGAAAATTCAACCTTTATGGGGGTAAGGGGGAATTAAAAAAGGAAGAATTTTGATTGAAATTGCATTCCATGTGAAAATATATTTGAAAGTTAGCACAAATAAATAACTATATTAGTAATATTTTATTTGTTTTCCCTCCAATAGAAGAAGTTTGAAGATTGTATGGAGGATCTTATTTGTTAAGTTAATAAACTTCAAACATGGCACAAATTCAAACAAAAACTGACTGTCATTATTAGATTTTTCAAAACAATACTCAGAATACGGTTTATGGGGTGTTAAAGTTTTATGAAAACTTTCTTACGAAAGAAGCCGTGAGCAAAGTCCAAGTTCGAAATAGACTCGAATTAATTATAAAAATATTATCATGAACTACTTCACGCTCGCGCTCGCGCCATGCGGCCCTCCTCTCGACATTAGTATTTACCTCCATCAACTGACAACTTCGCCTCATTCCTTTTAAGTTAATACTTTTTTTACTGGACTTTTTTCTGAAAGTACCCCGTTCTAAGTGCAGCAGTAAATAAAACAAAGAATATAAGAAACAATGTTTTTGTAAATAATTTCAATGAACGTTTTCCATTAGGGATTTGCATCGCAACGCTGTCATTGAAACGTTTTAAAAGCCACTTGTGAATCTTGTAAATATTGGGCTCCCGGCAAAATGAAAAATAAATAATGGAATTTCTAAATTGTTAATAAAGCTGATGGTCGGGCTAACGATCTTGCATTTAATTTTATTCCTTAGTACGTAATTTCTTTATAGATATTTGAATAGTATTAAAACGGTCGAGAAAAAAAAATGTGAAAAGCATTATTTTGTTTTTTCACCATTACTTTTCTTTTTAGCAAATTCGTAGTATCTTCACAGCCCTTGGACACCTGTGCTAATATGTATAAAGTTTTCTTCAGTTGTTTCCCTTCCCCAGAAAAACCTTACGTTATTCGAAAGAATCTCGTGTGTAGACTTTGCACCCGCGAAAACTAATTTGGTATATGTACCATGCCAACATACTGTTGTTTACCTACCCACTCATTAATTATTGTTACTCAAAACAACAACAACAGAACGACCTCGACATGTTAAATGAAAGGACTTATTTTCTTTTACCTTGTTAGACGAGAATAAATGAAGATTGCGGTAAAACGAGAAACCTTAAAATGTAATGGGCGATTTCATGTTTATTGAAAAGGGCAATATTTGTGCGTTCGCATCGATCACGTTGATTAGTGGCACGCGAGGCGTCGAGCACGCAACGCCGACACCGCGCCGACTCCGCGCCGACACCGCGCCGACACCGCTCCGACACCGCGCCGACACCCCGCCGACTCCGCGCCGGCACCTCGCTACCCATTTTAAGGATCCTCCTCTACACCTTATCATACCATGACTGTAATAAGAACGAACTAAATCCGGAAAGAAACACGATACCGATAATATTACTCGGTAAAATGTTGACGCTCTGTTCACGGCATGCAAAGGTGTTGACCGGTGACGGAATGGTATAGTAGGGATAGTTTTATACTATTCAATAGAAAGAATAGTTTTGGGTAGTGGGTAGACTCCTTTACTTTTTTATCCTCTTCATGCTCTCTACCGTCTATGGCTATTTGAAACAGTGAGTAGATAGTCAAAATAAAACGCGCAAGGCTCGGGGACGCGGGCCGCAGCTGCGCCGTCCGCCGCCTCCAATGGCCTATTCTCATCAATCATCACATTTGGTACACTGCGGAAACAGATATTTTAAATTTATTTTTCCTATTTTACCTACCTCGCTCAGCTCAGGTAAGTTATTGCCTGCACTCATTATTTCAAGTCTCGCCTGGAGTACCGCTATACCGTAGAAATGTTTTTTGAACAATTGGTTTATTAGAATACGAAGTGAATAATACCTTTTCTTATTTAAGGTCATTAAAGGGGGTCGAATTTTGAAATCGAATAAAACCAAAACTAATAGATTTCAATATAAACCCAGATATATCTATCAGTATGTCACAAATATCTAGAGAAAGATGCGTAATAACGTCATAACCAGGTAAGTTGTTTGGAAATGTATATCGGGTTATGTGCTCTTAAGTGGTATTGTCACAATTTATTCTTCTTTTAAATAATTCTTATTTTAAATATGCATTTGTTGATATTTTATGAGGAATACAATTTCGGGTAAAAAGCTACTGCAGATCCGCTGTAATCGGGCATTCAAGTGAAACAATTTTAGATGACGCAGGTCGCGAGTTTTGTACTTCAGATTTCTGGTCTATCCCAGCAAATAGTCGAGCAGCGTTAAGCCACACGATGTCTATGGATGAACAGTGAACGGAGGAACAAAATTGAATGCAGCGTAGCTCACGTTAGATCAACAGATTGAACAGAGAGAGGTATTAAAACTAAACTTTAATCATTTTAACATAGTTAAAACGTGGTCAAACATATACTAAAAATAAGGTTGTATATTGACAACAGTCAAATACTAAACTAAACATACAATAATATGTTTTTAGTATATTGCGAAACCTGAAACATGTTTCTAGTATTTTTATGTAAAGAAACTATGTACAAAATTTTAAAACCGTATGATGCAAAATCACTAAGTTATGTTACCTGATTGTCCACACAAATACGTGGTCACCAGGTCATCCGGATGACTGAGGGGTTGTTTTGGTCTTGCACCCAGCTGTGCGCTGGTGCCTAATGCACGCTATAATGTGCCTGGCCTGTGTAGTATTTAGTGTTGGTGGTGTCCAACTTGTGACCTTTTTTTAATAATTTTTGGCAAAAACGTAATGGTGCAAAAATTAATTATTGGAATCAATTCAGTTACCCGCAATCAATTAGTATGTTCAGAATTCGTGTATTGTTTTTTTTTTCGCAGATATAGTGTAGGTACATGACACATCAATCAAATGTCATTGTCAAAATGACATTTCGCTTATTGCTGACCACCATATTTATTATTAGTTGTGTTGCTCTCCTTGATCGAGTTAAATTGAATGTACATAAAAACGAAGCCAAAATATAGGAAATTAATATAAAAAAAACGATAACTATAATTTTTACTGATATTTACATTAAGTGTACATAGTGCTGGCCCAAGCTCCATAAATTTTTTGGACATTTCCTTTTGAATGAAGATTTCAAACGTCAAGTAATGAATTAAAAAGATTTTACTTAGTAACAAGTAATTATTTCTTTATAAATACGGGTGTTGGACAACTTTGACTTAGAGAATCAATCAATCAAAATCTTTATTTGCTTAAATATGGTACGTGGTGGTGTTACAATAAATTAGTTTCAGCATATCCTACCATTCCTTCCCCAGACCCGTTCCTTCTCCTAAAGCGAGGCCTGATTCCCAGCGAACATTGTAAGGCTGATGCTATGCTATGCTATGCTTTATCCTACCATAACATAAATGTATACACAATCAGTGATATCAGAGTGATGATTGGAAGGTGGAGAACAGTTAGTTTACATACGGGCAAAATACAGAAGCAAGGTTTCATAATAAATGTTCTTTTATGTTTATTTTAGTTTTATTTTCTTATGAAGTCACTTTTCTGGGTTAATTAGTTATAAATTCTTATGTTAAACTACTGAAACACTTTATGTGATGCTTCGGCGGACCGCGCTTTGTAATTTTGTGATAGCGTCTTTAACATCTATAAAAAGTTAATGAGTTTTGATACAATTTTAATATCAAAAATTTACTGAAACTCAATAATATTAATGGTTTATTTTCTTTCTTCTAAATACAATTTAATTTAAGATTGTGGAAAGATTCTTTTTAAATCGACGTTTGCATCAATGCTCACCATCAGGTTTTTTTTTTATGGTATTTAAAATCATCAAATGATAAGTCCTGCTCTTAGGTGGGGCGGGAGATAGTATAGACTCTTACTGACTAAAAACCTACCCAGCTCCTTTCATGGAGGACAAGTCCCAGGTACTTCATCGTCGACCCGATGCCGCTGTGAAATTTTAACTGACAAAACATTCGTCACCTGCAAGTTATAAAGAACTCAAGGAGTCTGTTGATTTGTCAAAACGGCAGTGTGAATGGCGTTGCCATTAATTATGAGTTACACAACTATCCCTCTGGTTGTTGATTAGTCATTATGAAAGGTACAAATAGTAATGCTATTGATTGAGTGCGAAGCAATTACCTCGCCTGAATGGATAAAAACAATATTATACATATTTCTTTATTACTTTAGTTTGTTTTGTAAAGAGATGTGCTAACGAATTTTTTTTTTATTGTAGAAGTAGAATGTATTGCACAGGGATTTTCTGGAAATATAATAAATGGACACTCAAAATGATAGAATTACTGGAAGGTCTGCACGAAGACCAAGGTTATCGTCATAGCCCAAAGAATTGCTAAACTTAAGAGGCATTGGGCTGGACACATTGCTCATAGAACGATAGAGTAGAAAGGTACTAGAGTTCTGATCGCTTACCTAAACACGCCGCTTTGAAAGGTCTCCCTACAAGGTGTCCAGAAGTAGTAGAAAGTAGAAGCAGTAACAATAAAACGTATAGATAAAATGTAAAATAAAATACTTAACAGCTGATTGAATGTTATTGAACTGTTAACCTTACCAATTAAATGTAGTGTGTTATGTACTTTACCTACATTATAGTTTTTTCTTTACCATCAACCCGGTTCACTTGAATAAAATAATTTTATAGTTATGCAGGTCAGGCATATGACCTACATCTAGTCGCGATTAAGATAGTGGCATCTCATCGCGATATACAGGAGAAAAGCGTAATGGAAAGGATTTTTTTATGTCAGTAAAGACTTACTCATCTGTTATAAGATATACCTGATGATCTAAGATCCGATAGAAGAAGTACCTTCCCTCATCTGTTATTTGATTAGGATAAATATTATATGCTAGATGATGCTTTTATTGATACATTGCGAGTAGGTTGCCTATCTAAATCTGGTGCCAAAGATGTGAAACAATTAAATTAGTTAATAATTTTTTTTCATCAACTACCCTGATTGGTTATTTAAGAAAGACGAGCATCAGCTGAAAGAATGCGCTCTGAGGAACTCAAAAAGTATAAGTTGCCTAATTTTCCTTGGGGCAAACATAGGAGTTGCCTTGTTTGAAGAGGTAGCTAAATGGTGGTAATATACTCTCATCTGTTATTTAATCGAATTATATATCAAATGAAAGGTAATTTTATTCCTAATCCAACCGTATTAGGTTGCCTTCCCAAAAATGGTGTGAATGAATAGTTGCCTACATTTAAGATTTAAAACTTTTCTGGGCTATTTCTGGTGTGAAAAATATATTTCCTCATCTGTAATTAAATGATAATAAGATTATACGCCAGATAAAGCATATATCGATATATCGCGAGTAGACTGCTTAGCTAAATCACATACTAATGATGTTAAACAATAAAATTTGTTTTTAATTAATTTTTATCTACTTCCGTGACTTGTCGATTAAGAAAGTCGTGTATCAGCTGAAAGAATGTGCCCTAAAGAACTGGAAAAATATAAGTTGCCTACTTTTCCCCGGTGCAACTATGGGGGTTGCCTCGTATAAACACGTAAATAAAGGTTCACTTGATACTCTCATCTGTTATTTCATTGAGTCGTGTATCAAATGAAAGGCTATTTTATTCCTAACCCAGCCCTATTAAGTTGCCTCACCAAAAATGGTGTAAACTTATGGTTACATAGATTTAATACATAAAATTTTCTGGGCTACTTCTGGTCATAGAAATATATTCACTCATCGGTAACTAAATGACAGTAAAGATTATATGCTAGATAATATATGTTTACATCGCGAGTAGATTACTTAGCTAAATAAAATGCCAATGATGTTAAACAGTAAAATCTGTTATTATTATTTTTTTATCAACTTCCCTGAGTTGGTATTTAAGAAAATGGAGCATCAGCTGAAAGAATGTGCCTTAAAGAACTAGAAAAATATAAGTTGCCTACTTTTCCTCGGTGCAACTATGGGGGTTGCCTCGTATAAACACGTAAATAAAGGTTCACATGCTACTCTCATCTGTTATTTCAATGAGTCGTGTATCAAATGAAAGGCTATTTTATTCCTAACCCAGCCCTATTAAGTTGCCTCACCAAAAATGGTGTAAACTTATGGTTACATAGATTTAATTTATAAAATTTTCTGGGCTACTTCTGGTCATAGAAATATATTCACTCATCAGTAACTAAATGACAGTAAAGATTATATGCTAGATAATATATATATACATCGCGAGTAGATTACTTAGCTAAATCACATGCCAATGATGTTAAACAATAAAATCTGTTATTATTATTTTTTTATCAACTTCCCTGAGTTGGTATTTAAGAAAATGGAGCATCAGCTGAAAGAATGTGCCCTAAAGCACTAGAAAAATATAAGTTGCCTACTTTTCCTCGGTGCAACTATGGGGGTTGCCTCGTATAAACAGGTAAATAAAGGTTCACATGATGCTCTCATCTGTTATTTCATTGAATCGTGTATCAAATGAAAGGCTATTTTATTCCTAACCCAGTCCTATTAAGATAATATATATATATTATCTAGCATATAATCTTTACTGTCATTTAGTTACCGATGAGTGAATATATTTCTATGACCAGAAGTAGCCCAGAAAATTTTATAAATTAAATCTATGTAACCATAAGTTTACACCATTTTTGGTGAGGCAACTTAATAGGGCTGGGTTAGGAATAAAATAGCCTTTCATTTGATACACGACTCAATGAAATAACAGATGAGAGTATCAAGTGAACCTTTATTTACGTGTTTATACGAGGCAACCCCCATAGTTGCACCGGGGAAAAGTAGGCAACTTATATTTTTCCAGTTCTTTAGGGCACATTCTTTCAGTTGATACACGACTTTCTTAATCGACAAGTCACGGAAGTAGATAAAAATTAATTAAAAACAAATTTTATTGTTTAACATCATTAGTATGTGATTTAGCTAAGCAGTCTACTCGCGATATATCGATATATGCTTTATCTGGCGTATAATCTTATTATCATTTAATTACAGATGAGGAAATATATTTTTCACACCAGAAATAGCCCAGAAAAGTTTTAAATCTTAAATGTAGGCAACTATTCATTCACACCATTTTTGGGAAGGCAACCTAATCCGGTTGGATTAGGAATAAAATTACCTTTCATTTGATATATAATTCGATTAAATAACAGATGAGAGTATATTACCACCATTTAGCTACCTCTTCAAACGAGGCAACTCCTATGTTTGCCCCAAGGAAAATTAGGCAACTTATACTTTTTGAGTTCCTCAGAGCGCATTCTTTCAGCTGATGCTCGTCTTTCTTAAATAACCAATCAGGGTAGTTGATGAAAAAAAATTATTAACTAATTTAATTGTTTCACATCTTTGGCACCAGATTTAGATAGGCAACCTACTCGCAATGTATCAATAAAAGCATCATCTAGCATATAATATTTATCCTAATCAAATAACCGATGAGGGAAGGTGCTTCTTCTATTGGATCTCGTACTATGAAGACGGCCAGACCCAGTCAAGTCAAGTCACCTAGAAAAATGAATTTAGCTGGTGTTAAGATAGAACTACATTGCGCACACGTGGGCTACGTACACCTGGGCGCGTCGGTCTCCATACATTGTATACGCGCTGGACTTGTAGAGCCACATTAGATCCACGCCACGCGACGTCGCTCTACGTACAAAACAGACGTGGTCTACGTGTGCGTCGGTCTAATGTAGTTCTAGCTTTAAACGAGAAATAAACATGCATTTTTTGATTTTATTCCTGGTTTCCTTATGGGGGAGAGAAAAGTGTTGATAGTTATTTTTTATTTTTTTATTTAATATAATGTTTAATTTAACATAAGGAATGACACCTGTATCGTGGGTGCGTTCGCTAACAAGTAAACTCACATGCACAGTCTTGTGTAGGACATACAAATATTTGTTCCGTGCGGGAATCGAACGCGCGACCCGCAACGCAGCAACCAATTGCTCAACCACTACACCATCCGTGTTGTCAAAGTTTGTAATACTACTATTGCCTACAGTTGCCTACAGTCTACTACTACTATTGCCTACAGTCTACTATTGCCTACCTGCCCAATATTTACAAATACCCACATCAACACTGTCTAGGCATATTTTAGGTTCCGCATCATAATTTTAAAATTACAGAGGTCCTACCATGAGCTCTTAAAGCGATCCATTTGACGACCTAAACTGAACTGTTCAAGCGATAGAACTATATAGAGGGTAGGTATAGCGCCATCCCTGTTCTTGCTTGTACGCTTGACATTCTAACATTTCATGTTAAGCCTGGTTACATAAAAAGATTCAAACATCAATTTGCTGCCGAAATATTTATCTTCCTTATTCTTAATTCAAATTAAATAAAAAAAGTCTGGGCAAATGCGGGTCGAACTCGCACACTAAGGGTTCCGTACAAACTAACTTATGTAAAAAGTTCAATTTCACCATTCGAGTCTCGAAGATTTTTCCGAATCAAAAAAAGTATTCTTTTTGTGACGTACCTGACTACAAATTTTCATTTTTCAGATTTATTTCTAGTTCTAGGCCAACCTAAATTTAAATCCCTTGACAGGATTGAAATATACGATATTTTTTTGCGATATAAACGGCCTTACCTTTTTTTTTTTCATTAACTTCACAGCTTCAAAGAAAAAGACTTGAGCATATAATTATAATTTCAACTCGATATCTCCACGAGGTCACAAGATGAAAGATCTTGACAGACAGACGGACAACAAAGTGATCCTAAAAGAGTTTCGTTTTTTCCTTTTTGTGATACGGAACCCTAAAAATAAAAGAATGACAGAGGCGGTAAAATTAAACTAACTTTATCACGACAGAATAAATTGTTTTAATCGAAATTCTAATTTTCTCACAAGTTTCATTATTAAATTCGTACCGTTGGTTTTTCTCATGCCGTGGAACAGCGACATTCGACCAGAGAACAGATTTAAATTTTCAGAGCAAAATTCATGCTGGCAGAAGGTTGATTCTATGCTGCGGTGCTGATACCACTGGCACCAGTCAAAACGTCATATATCACGATTGTGTTCTTTCCACTTTCATATATCACGATTGTATGATTGGGCCTTGCCATGATGTGTTAAAATATCATGCGTGCGAGCTAGAAAGAGGTATGGAACTACACACCATTCAAGATAGGAATGCTTGGCTCAATGCTGGTCCAGTTCCTACCACTAGGGCGTACAAATTGATTAGTTTGAACAATACTACTATTTTTTTTTTATTTAATATTTTTATAGTATTGTATAATGTAGAAGCATTTATTTCTTTAACAAATTTTGTAAATGTGATTACCATGGGGCAATTTATAGTTTAAAGTCATGGACTTGTTTGACGTAAATGAGCATGGCAGTTGAGAGTTTGTCATGCTCACTCAAATGTCTCACTGATGGTGGCGCGTGTATTGGATCATTCGGTTCCCTTCAAAATGGTTGAGCTGAGTGGTGCTGATATATGCGTCATGTTCGTGAACGGGCGCTGTCAGTTGAGACTGGTCATCTCTTAGCTGCCAGTGGTTTATTTGTAATATTATAATAAGATTTTTTTATCTTTATCTTATTTACATTGTTCTCACATAATAGCAGCAACAAAAAACATGTAACCAAGATATTTGTAATACAAAACAAGTTTGAAAAGAGTGTCCATAGAGTTTCTTGCACATTCTTCTTCATAGAGATATACGTTTTGGAATGTGTAATTAGCATATTTTTTTCTGACAGACCGACTTCTTGACTTTTCATAGGTGCCTGTAAATGTTTTATTTGAAATAAAATGCTTTGAATCTTGAATCTTTAAGAAACACCCTATATAGCTCCATACCTTTAACAGTTCAGATTAGGTCGTCAAATGGATCACGTAAAGAGCTCATGGTAGGGCCTTGGGTTATTGCACTGAATTACTAGTAAGTACACATCGTATGCTTAATAGAAAAGAGACCTAACTCAGAAAAGAAGATATTTGAATCTTAAAAAATATGTTTCAGTAAAAAGGTTCAATTTTGAAATACCCTCTTTTTTGCGTTGCAACTTGCGACATATTTTTCTTTTTGACACTATTTCTTCTTGACATTCATCTTTTTGACATTTCAAGGTACTATTAGATAGATCTTTCAAAAATATAGCGAAATTGTGAAAAGTACTTTTTCAAAGGTGCAAAATAAATGTTTGGCATATACAATCTGACAAAAATCATGTTTTTAAACGGTTTTTAATATCTATTGGCTTAACAAGAAATACAATCGCGATTCTGTTAGCTTTATTAACTTAATATAATAGTAATAGTAAGAAGTTGTCAAATTTTTAAATGAAAATGTTGTACAAATCCTTAGAAAAAAAAAACGGGAAAGTGCGAATCGGAGTCGCGCACTGAAGGTTCCGTACAAACCTACCTATGAAAACAGTTTAACTTGATTTTTCTGAATCAAATTTTTTGTGACGGTTAAAGTTTTCAGATTTTTCTAATACTTACTTGTGCTATAAGACCTTACTTCATGCCAAATTGCAGGATTCTAGATCGACAGGAAGTACCCTATGAATTTTGATTCCCTTGAGAGTGTCAAAATATACGTTTAACAAATACGTTTCAAAAATAACTTTAAATAATACGGTAATATAACACAACCCGTTGAAACAAGTGAATGACTGATTATATTTTTTTTTTTCACCACAATAAACATTACAAACATTGGTTATATTACAGATGTAACAAAACTCATAGAAACAAGTGAATGACTAATTTTAAAAATTATTTTTTTATTTATTTTCTCACCATAGTAAACATTACAAACATTGGAGACACGCAAATACAATTGATTATATTATTCTAGTTAATTGTGGAAGACTGGCGCTTAAGCTAGGCTTTAGAAAAAAATAAAATGGATATAATATGTCCCAAAAATCCCAGTTTTATATCTATTATTACATTTATCAGACTCGGCAAACGTTGCTCTGCCATATAAATTAACAAAGGAAACAATTTGGGTGCTTATAGAAAAAATAAACTACGACCTATTCTCAGATCTACCAAATATACACAAAAAAAATCTTAAAAATCGGTCAATACGCTTCGGAGGAGTTCGATATATACTCGTATTAGATATATTTGCTTACGAATATCGTTCACTTTGCTAGATTTAATAAATATAAAACTAAAAATAAAAAAAATCCCCCGACAGTCTTTGTCATCAGGTTTACCTTTTATAGCAGAACTTTTTATGTTATAATATTATTTTGCTTAGCAACGGATAGCATAAACGTCATTTTGCAGAAAATCTTTTCGTATACACTCATTTATTATACATTCAAAACTCATAATTTTGTTAGTCAGAATCATCTCTAAGCATAAATTTCATATCCATAATAATTAAAAAGCATAACCATCATGCTGCAGAAAATTCAGTCAAAATCGTCTTTTGGCATATTATTTTATATCGGTAGTCATTAATTGCGGTGAAAGCAATATCAGAAGGCATGCAGCATACAGCATGCAAGCAGACATGCAGCAAACATTGTTTCTGTCACGACTCCGGCGCTGCGGAGTTTGGGCGGCCCTATGCGAACTTGTCGTTGCAGATGGATGATAGATGGTTTTAGCCATCACCACGTGACTGAGCGTTAAGATGACGTCAGGACAAAGGAATTGGAGGCGTGGCAAACTTGAGGCGTTTGACGCAAGAGAATCAAAACGAAACGGTCGTAACTTGGCTAAGCCTGCTGTAGTATCTAACCTAAGTCGCTTCGTGCCCATGAAGGTTGAAAGAAAACAACACAACATAAAGTAATATACTTAGTGAAAAAAAGTTATGACGTTCCTCCATTAACATTACACCAGATCCAGAGCATGGCGCAGTGGTCGATCAACATCGCCGTTGTCTCCGAGCCGCACTTTGTCCTGCCCAGAGCCGACTGGGTTCAGGACCTGAGCGGCTCGGTGACACTTATTTCGTCGGCCGCCGCCGGTACCCCGGCACTCGAAGCCGTCAAGAAAGGCCGGGGTTGCGTGGCAGCACGGTTCGGGGACATAGTGGTGGTAGGCGTCTACCTGTCCCCGAACAGATTTCTCGCCGAATTGGATAGCTCCCTTTTGGAGCTGGATGCCGTCGTTGCTGGGTTTGACTCCAGCCTCCCCGTGGTCGTTTGCGGGGACTTCAATGCCTGGAACGAGGCTTGGGGTTCCCGGTTCACGAACCAGCGGGGTCGAAGGGTTGAAGAATGGGCTCTAGGACAGGGCCTACTCGTCCAAAACCGGGGTTCTGTCCCCACGTGTGTGCGGATGCAGGGCGAGTCGGTGGTGGACGTTACGTTCGCCAGCCCTGCACTGGCACCGCGCGTCGTCGACTGGCGCGTCATAGAGGAGGTGGAGACGTACTCCGACCACCGGTATATCCGGTTTGACGTCTCCGCCCAGACCTCGACCGCGCCGGTCCGACGGACCCCGTGTGGTCCGCGTTGGGCGCTGAGGCAGCTGGACAGGGACCTGCTCCAGGAAGCCGCGATGGTACAGGCCTGGGTGCAAGCACCGGACAGGCCTGTCGACATCGACGTCGAGGCGGACTGGTTCCAGGTGGCCATGTCGCAAATATGCGACGCGGCCATGCCCCGAGTCCGGCCAGGACGTGCCCGGCGCCAAGTACACTGGTGGTCGCCAGAGATTGTGGCACTGCGCGATGCGTGCAATGCTGCGCGATGCCGGTACACTAGACACCGCAGGCGCCGCACCCGTCCACCGGGTGCGGAGGCCATAGAGGCGGAGCTGTATGAGGGATACAGAGCTGCAAAGCGCACCCTCCGAGCGGAGATAAAGCGGGCCAAACTCGAGGCCCGCACCGTGTGGCTGGAGTCTCTGAACGTCGATCCGTGGGGACGCCCATACAAAATGGTGATGGAGAAACTCCGCCCATGGGCTCCCCCGCTGACTCAGAGTCTCCGGCCCCAGCTCGTGGAGGGTGTGGTGAGCGCTCTGTTCCCTACGCGAGGGGAGCATACTCCCCCGCCTATGGCTCCGCCACCAGCAGCGGTGTCCGATGCGGACCACGACGGCAACGACGGCAACAATGCTCCAGAGGTGACCGAGGTGGAGATGAGAGTGGCGGTGCGAAGGCTGAGTGCCAAGAACACCGCCCCAGGACCCGATGGCTTGCCTGGAAAAGCCTGGGTCCTGGCCATGGAGGAACTCGGGTCTCGACTGAGAGGGCTCTTCAGCGCATGCATGGAGAGGGGCCAGTTCCCGCTTCGCTGGAAGACGGGGAAACTGGTCCTTATCGCGAAGCCGGGGCGCCCCGCGGACTCTCCGTCCGCGTATCGGCCCATTGTGCTGCTCGACGAGGTGGGCAAGCTCTTTGAAAGAGTAATTGCAGACCGCCTCGTCGTGCATCTGGCACGGAAGGGGCCGGACCTTGCGGACGGCCAGTTCGGATTTCGCAGGAGGCGCTCCACTGTGGACGCCATCATGCGCGTGCGAGCCCTCACGACGGGGGATGCAGTGTCCCGGGGCAGGTGTGTCTTGGCGGTGTCTCTGGACATCGCCAACGCCTTCAAGTCCCTGCCCTGGAGTTGCATTGGTAGGGCACTCCGGTACCACCGGGTGCCCGACTACCTCTGTCGGGTGATCGAGGCCTACCTGTCGGACAGGTTCATCATCTACCCCGGTCATCAGGGGGAGCTGAAACGGCGAGAGATGTCGTGCGGTGTTCCGCAGGGATCGGTACTAGGGCCGCCCTTGTGGAACATCGGGTACGACTACGTGCTGCGCGCCGACCTCCCCGACGGGGTCAGTGTGGTCTGTTACGCAGACGACACGCTGGTCCTGGCGCGGGGACGGTCGTACCAGGCGGCGGTCGAACTAGCGACGCGCGGGGTTGCGACAGTCGTGGAGAGGATACAGCAGTTGGGACTCGAGGTGGCATTGCACAAGTCCGAGGCCATGTGCTTTCACGGCCCTCGGAGCGGGCCACCTCCGGGCTCCCAATTAACGGTAGGAGGAGTTCACATCGGCGTCGGGTCGACGATGAAGTACCTGGGACTCGTCCTCGACAGCCGGTGGAACTTCAAGGAGCACTTCCGACGTCTGGCTCCCAGGTTGAATGCGACTGGGGCTGCGCTCAAGCGGCTCCTGCCGAACCTAGGGGGTCCAGACGCCTCCTGCCGGAGGCTCTACGCAGGCATCGTTCGGTCCATGGCCCTTTACGGTGCGCCGGTGTGGGCGCCATCGCTACGGAAGCGAGTGGCGGCCCGGCTAACCGCCTGCCAGAGGGTCATGGCCATCCGGATGATCCGCGGATACCGTACGGTGTCCTGCGAAGCGGCGAGCCTCCTTGCTGGCCTACCACCGTGGGATTTGGAGGCAACAGTCCTTGCACACATGCATGACTTACGCGTGGAGATGCAACGTCGGGGCGAAACTCCGCTGCCGCGACAAGTCGCGGCATGGCGGACAGAGCTCCGGCGGGATCTCATGGTGAAATGGCGAGAGCGATTGTCGCAACCTCGTGCTGGGCACGCCACGATCGAGGCGGTAAGGCCCCTCTTTGAGGCGTGGCTGGAAAGGCCCCACGGCGTCGTCACCTTCCGTTTGGCGCAGGTGCTGACCGAACACGGCAAGTTCGGTCCGTACCTGTACAAGATTCGTGCGGAGACGACGCCCGGGTGTCGCCACTGTGCGGACCGCCCGGTGGACACGGTGGAGCACACAGTCGAGGTGTGCCCCGCTTGGGAAGAGCAGCGCCGTGTCCTCGTGGGGGCGATCGGCGGCGATCTCTCGCGCCGGGGCTTGGTTCAAGCCATGCTCCGGAGCGAAGAGGAGTGGCAGGCGGTCGCCTCCTTCTGCGAAGCAGTAATGCTAGTAAAGGAGGAGGCCGACCGCCTTAGGCAAAGGCGGACACGCCGCCGCCGCCGCCGGGTTTCCGATCCCAATTTCCGGCCACCGTAGGCGCGGGCTCGCGGACGGTGGGCAATGGGTAGCTCGCTGTCCGTCCGTCCGGTAACAGACCGGTCCGAGCTCAGGTCGTCTACGGCGCGCACCGTTCCCGCGCGCCTCAAGGAGTTGTCAGCAAACTGTAGGGGTCCAGCAGGGCCGAAGCCTACTGGGGCCAAAGGTTATGTGAGACTGTCACCAAAGGCCCCAGGATAAAGGCAAGGAATGGAAAGGTAGGTTTTTAGTCAGTAAAAGTCTGACACTGTTTCCCGCCCCACCCAAGGGCGGGATTCGTCATTGGATGATTTTACCTACCACAAAAAAAAAAAAAAAAAAAAAAAAAAAAAAAACCTATACTCCATCCGTTTAGGTACTTAACTAAATGTAAACAATCTTAATATGCCTTCCATGAAGACATACAACGATTATTTAAATTTAGTTAATTACCTAACATCGGTTTAGGTAAATAATTAATTGTAAACATTTTTAGATAACATTTTTAGAACAAAGACATGTGAAGATTGTTTACATTTAGTTAAGTACCTAAACAGAATAGATGGAGTATACTCCATCATTGATCACTATTAAATAATTATATAAGTGATCATTATTGTACTCGTATTCTAAAAATATTATTGTAAAGGCGTAAATTGACGCTATCGTTTACTCTTAACCTAGAAATGTTCGTAAGTCAAAGCCTTCGTGTTACCATAATTATAGCCATAAGGCGACTTCCAATAATTACAGTTTTAACACTGATTGCTTGCCATCACGCCACCTAGCGGCATTCTGCGTAGCTCCAGCAAGTCGATCGCTTTTAGGCTATACTTACTTCGCCGTGTGCGTGAGGTCAATTCATTTTCCGATCCAAAGAAGCTTAGCTTCCATTTCTTACGCACACACGCCACAGTAAAATATATAAATACGAGTATCTTTTCATTCAATTTCACAAATAGCTACTTAAGATTCGGTTCGCTATCCCGTATGCCGAGTATCTAACAATTTATTGCGCATGATTAAAAACGTCCATTCAATAACTACACAGCTAACGTATACTTATTATGTACATTTCTGACAAAAACGTATCGGACTGACGAGATTAGTTTTTATAGAGCAGACCTAAAATTTGGCCCGAAAACTCTGTCCCCGATAAACACAAATGTCTATAAATACCAACTTAGGTAGCGGAAATCCGCTCTTCGGCCGGAACAGCTGCCATATTATTTTTCATAAGTACGCGGTATACCTGAAATTGGAATAACGGAACACTTGCCGTGGACTGAGGAGTCAACTAAACTTTGCAAACATTGTGAGTGTAGGTATTAAGGTATTTTGAGAAGTATGTTTTAGAATACGTCATCCTTTGATTAGGAATATTGTATTGATAGTTTAATTATTCTTAACATACACAGATTCAAAGGCCAGTTTAAAATAAATAATGTAACAATCAATATGCTGTTTTCTTTATTTAGTTAAATAACTGCTATTTCTGTATACTATATTGTTGATTTAGTAAAGTCCAGTATGATAAATACCAAGGCGGAAAACAATATAACCAATGTCGGATAAGCATTATTCGCTTTTCAAGTTCATAAAAGTAGCGATAAACCTTTATTTAAGTACGCCGATCGATTAATTGCCTACAATTAATAAATATGAAATCTTTGTTGTTAAGGTAAATTGTATCGTCGATTAGTCCGTAACCGATTATAAATCGCATTTTCTGGACGGTCTTTTTAAAGGATTCTTCCCATTACACCGTATAATACCATGATCGAGTTAGGAACGTATTAGCACGGAAAGAAATGCAACATGGTTGACAATCCCACTAGAAAGTATCAACATCGTATCATAGCCACGCCGTGTTTTAGAGACCGTCGTATTGGTGTATCAACCCCTTATCATCTCTGTGTTTTATCAATTCCCATACTCGCTCTCGATGGTATCTGTGTTTTCGCGTGAAGTAGACGTATTAGGAAGAGCAACTGAATATTTTTATAAAAAAAAAAACATCTTATAACTATACGATGGCAAAAATATTAGATATGTTATGGACTTTCTTACGAAGTCGTTTAATAAGTTAAAAATACGGTCATCACACGCGGTTATAACCTGTAGTTTCACCGGCAAATGATTATAACGCTATGGTGTTAGTCAATGACAGAACGATTTAGTGGACATACACGCATTGCAGTGTATAAGACTATGTAACGAACATATTTTTGCATGACACCTTCCTAGCGCAATCATGGTACGGTACAATGTAGTAGGCAGACTCCTCTAGTTCGTAAGAATTCCTTTCTATTTGGTACAACTGGACTTAGTTGCGCATCGCTGCGCATCTTTATGGAGATGAAACGTTCGTAATGAGATCCACACTGAAGGAACACTCCCGACCGCTTTGCATAATATAGATTCCTCAGTAAATACGAACCTCAAGAGCTGCTTGTTTACTGAGTCGGGCTCTCGAATGTCGTTCAAAACAAATGTTATTATGTAATATGTTTAAATTATAATAAGTTGATACGTTTATTATTCAGGACTCGTTCGCAATTTTAAATCTCACTTGACCAAGTTTCCTTATTAATATTAACGCGAACGTGATCCATAATTAAAAGACTTTCGCTGAAAACATTCTGTAATAAGTATCAAAAAGGTAAAAGCGGATGAAAATTGTGTGAACGAGTTATAAACAAAAGTAGGTGGTCACTGTGCACTAAATACGAGTATTTTTTTTTCCTTTTTTTAATATAAAACTACAGCCATATTTTTTATTTAGATATATATACCTGGGGGTACGGCAGAGCCCCCACCAAGTCGAGCAAAAATGCTGCACGGCCTACCATCCTATTCTCAAAACAGTTGAGGCCATTTTCAACCGTCCTATAACTTCGTTGTGAATAAAGCTAGAAGTCAAAATTTCAAATAGATTGAATCGGGTTACTTGTGAGATACATTTCTTTTTTCATGCGATGGCCAAGTCAATCTATTTATGAATATACTTAGTATTACATGGATCTCACAAATTTTTACAGTAGAACTGATTGACGAGACTTCGTTTTTTAATCGACTTCGAAAAGGAGGAGGTTCTACGTTCGGCTGTATGTTTTTTTTTTTTTATTTATTATCACCGATATCTCGGTCAATTGTGGACCGATTTCGAAACTTTTTGTTTTTTTTTTAAAGATTATACTTCCGAATTGGTCCCATTAAAATATCTTTTTAATCTAATGATGAACTACGAACATATAGAACGAAACTCTTCAAAAAACCGTAGCAGAACTGTCGTAACAAGTAAAATTTTTTTTGTTTATGTAAGTAGTCGGTGGCTGACTAAAGGAAAAAGGGGAGGGGGTACACACTATCGTGCGATTCACCAAGACAACACTGTAGAGCATTCGGCTGCACCGCTTGGGCAAAGCACTGCCGTGTGATCATGGAAGCGATCTTCGGAGGCTCTAGCATCTGGCCCTGATTCAGTTCATGATAAGGAGAGAGAGCATGGAAATCAGTCACCATCTTCTACGAAGCAATACTCGAGCGAAGGGATGGAAAAAGTGGTGGTGAGGCAATTACGCTCCAACCAGAGCGGGAGATCTTTTTGATGATTTCGAAACTCATAGTTATAGTTATTTATTCAATAAAAAGAAACTTGTATTTGAATTACATAATAAATTACACATTTTCAATGCAATAATAGATTTAACAAAACAAATTCCACCATAATAATAATTATAATTCATCAACAGAATATAGACACTTATTCAACAGGAAATCCTTAAGCCGGGTTTTAAAAGTACTAGTGTAGATATTGAAATTTGGTTGTATTTTATTATATTTCATATCTTTTCTATGTGTACCTTCTCTAATTTTTCGTTGTTCTGCAGTCTCATACTCATGAATGTGCTTGGCCATGTTACTCAAAAGAACGAAGATATAAATACTCAGCATTGTAATGTAATATATTTATATTTCTATAACGCTGTCGGCAACTCACTGTTTGTGGTATTCGTACCATAGTCCGGATTGCGCATTTTTATAACATTACGGCTCTTTTACTTTTATAGTCATAGCTGTACTTTTTTGGGGAAACCCAAAAATTACACTATATCGAATTTTGGATTCCACTAACGCAAAACAAACTATTTCATTTGTTCTATACTAATTTCACTACCTAAGGCTCTCAGAGCATAACATGCAGATGGTACCGACGCATCAATTGCCTTCAATTCTGGTTTCCAATTTTGTCATTCGTCTATATAAATACCTAAAAAATTTACTTCATTTACGAGCTCGATTCTCCCATTGTTCAAAGTTATATCTAATTTGTTCTAATTACGGGATTTTGTTCTAAATAACATAATATGCGTCTTTGAACTATTAATTTGTAATTTATTCATACTAAACCACGCTTGGAAAGCTTGTAATGCAACATTAATTAAATTAGTCAATGCCATTTTCTGCTATTTATTATGGCATTTGTGTCATCAGCTAAAATTACTATTTCAAGATCAGGTAAAATTAATCGTTATTTATAAATATAATAAATAGAATAGGTTCAAGTATAGATCCCTATGGGACTAACGTGGTCAAATTTATGACACGTGATCTATGAGACTTTTTCAAGCCATTTAGAATTTTATCAATTCCTACTAACATTTTCCTGTTTTTAAATACGAACAAAGCAGTTGCAAAGCCTTATCTCTTATACCACAATGACACATTTTTTTTGTTAAGCAATGTATGGTCTATAGTGTCAAATGCAGAGCTTAAATCTAGAAAAATCATTGCAACTTTCATTTTATTTATTTTTTTCTTGTCACAACGTCCGTTAAAGTATATATGGCATCTGAAGTGACAACACCTTTTGGATAACCCAATTGTTTTATGTTCAAAATTCTATTTACACGTTTTTAACTTACGCCGCTTTTTAATCATGTTTTCACTTCGATGAAAGTAAGTGTTTTCAAATATTATTGATAGCATAATGATGATGATGATGATGAAGGTAGTAAGGAGATAGGCCGGTAATTTTTTGCATCAGTCCTGCTGCCCTTTTTATAAAATTCAAAATTAAGAAAACAAAATATTTTTATTTCATATAGGCCTACATGGGCACTTATAAAACGTCAGAAGCTATTGCATGGTTCGAAATTGCATCGCACGGTCGTGTCTTATGGAGAAGAACCGGCGGTATAGAAAGGTATATCCTGAGCATTTTTTCATTGATCCGGAAAGATACTCGTAGATTCCTCAAAACATTTATTGAAAAAATCACTTAGAGGCTCTGCTATGTATATATGTATATATTCTAATGTGTTATTTAATTACAGTTATAAAAATCTCATCATATTCACATAAAACTTTATTTTCCATACTTTTTACAATAGTTATTAACTCGTTAGGAGTGGTTGGACAAATTTTCATACTACTACTAATTTCGTCACTACATTTACGTACAAATATTTTTGATTGGTCAACTTTACCTACACGTTACACGTGTTTTACTAGAATGTCAGATATATTATTATTAGAATCATTTATAATTCTGTGGTCTACTTTGAGCCGTAAATCTGGATTTTTCTCTTCTCCTTGTTTGAACGTTTAATTACCATTTTCCAAACTTCTTTACATATGTTTTTAGAACCATTTATTTGCTTAATTATTTCATGTTTTTTTGCCTTAGCTATAATCTGCCTGTATAACCTGACGTAGTTTTTCTTACACTTTAGAACACTAGATTCGGGATTATTTCTATTACATGAACATAAGAAACAGTTCATCTTACTATAGGTCCGGATTCATTCAATAATCCACTTTGATTGAAAATTATTCCTGAATAACTTTATCTTGTATTATCTTTTTCGATAGCTATCTCGGAATAATTTGTTGAATGTTCTGAGAAATATATTTATACCCATACAACTACTTTTTTTTTTTCAAGCTTAATGCACTATTTTTCCTGTTACCTAAATTTTCTTTTATTTGTGATAAGTGGATTCCTACTATTTTTGCGGAGTTTTTATTAAGAAGTGTTCACTTATACATAAATAGTCCAGTTTCTTACCGAGTGTATGTAAATAGAGTTGTTAAAGACCTGAATGGCATTAGATGTCAAGAAGTTGTCAGCAAACCGTGGGGGCCTAGCAGGATTGAAGCTTCTCTCTTACAGCAAACCTTAATTTGTATAATTTTATATAAGAGGATAACTCAAATAAATGCACAAAAAAAACTTAAGTTAACATAAATCAAATCAAACTTATAACTAAAATAAACTACACAAATACGTGCACAGCACACTATACGTATAAACATACTATAATAAATAAAACCTATACGTATATATTTATGAGGTATGTTGACAGAAAATGTTCCCAAATTCTTTCCCTGAAGACCTCCAGTGTTGTTATGTTACCGGTTATAAATAGGTTATCATGTACTAGAAGCGTCTATTTCGACCGACTTTCATTACTTGTTAACCACTTAGGATTTTACGACGTCATCGATATTAATATAGCGTCAATAAAATTAACAGAACCTCCAGAGTCGTCTGTGGCAAAGAGCATGGCACGCCGCACCGGCTGCGAGTCGTGACGCCATTTTTATAACAATATTCGCGGTCGCATTATTGGATATTAGCCCCTGTTTATTTTATACAAAAAAAAAAAATCAAGCTGTCATAATTTTGTAGCCATACCAAATTTTATACACAACAACAAATTATTCATTTTCATATTGGAGAAAACTACATCTGTTTCTGAAAACGGCATTACAGTTGGTTATTAATTGGACCAGCAATCAGCATTTCAAATATTAGCAGGAGGTAGAGTAAGGGCGTGGTGACGTGCGTAACGGTGGTGGTGCCGTTTCGGTATGTTACCGTTAGATGTGTGTGGGTGAATGTACTTTAATATGCACATTAACTAGGTAGTCTGCAAATTACAGGGTAAATTCCATCAAAGTGTAAAATTTGACTTAAAATAGCAGAAATCTCCATTTTACTTAATTATTCTGCATAATTATGATACAGATCGATGCATGTTTCTTTGGACGCCTGAAGAAGGTATTTAAAAGCGTTCTTTCAGGTGGAAACAAGGTCAAGGGCCTTCAACGGTTGAGTCATGCCTTTATGCATGCATGTATTGATGTACTCTTTTGGCGTACTCAAATGGACTCAAACGGAACTTGAAGCCCTGGATAGGCGGGTCCGTACACCGTCCGTGCTGACTGCATACCGATTGCATTACCCACAATTGTCGGTGATGCTACATCGTTAAATCGCGGAAGAGAGTGATAGTCAATCTGACACCGTTGGAGAGACTGCAGCTCAACGTAAGTCTCGATCGAATCAAAGGCTTTCACGTAGTCCACAAACGCTAAGCAGAGAGGCAGATTATACTCCTCAGTCTTCGGTATAACCTGCCGTAGCGTATTTATCACTGCTTAAATTCAAAAGGGCCACAAATCAAGATTATCAAAATTAATTTTTATTGCCAAAATCGTATCACTTCTCTTTATATTTGTATATGCAAAAAATACATCCAGTATTTTTGCATTATGAATGTTCTGTTCAGAATGCTGCCCTTTTTGCATTTACACATTTTGGTGGCTGACTTCAGAGCCAACTGTCATTTTTTCAGCTACAACCCGGCAATCTTGTTGCACAGCACGTATTGTTTGTGAAAAGGGGCCTCATTTCCAAAAGTGGCCCTTTTTCAAAAATCTCACGTGCCGTTTTAAATTACAATTAATAGTAAAAAGTACCATATTGTGAAATAAGACTATATTGAATATAAAATGCATCTAAGTATAACGGTATTTTATAAGTAAAAGTGCCGTGTTTTGTAATACGTTCGTTCGATTAAAATAAAATGCTTTGGTTGTTTTTATTAAATGAAATGCTTCTGTTTTGCATAGTTGAATATGATATTATTTATCTAAACGAATAACATAATTTCGTATAATTTGTGTGAACAGTAAGATACGAGTAATGAACGATTTTCAAGGTTATTCAAGTTGTACAAACGTATGTACAGTCGGCATTAGAGGGGAAAAATCTTGAATTAACTTTGAACGGGAAGTGAGAATGATGAGGTACGTCTAGCCTGATTCAGTTAAGTGGGTCTGGCGTTGAAGATGATTCATTTGCAGTGTAATGGTGTTTCAACGATCTACTGCGTGTTACCCCTATATTCTAAGTATCTATCTACCTTCCATTCGACACACAAAAATTTAAATTTTCTGCTCGATGTCTATTTACATATGGCCAGGGTTTTGAATGAGTTGGATGAAGTCTATTTCAAATAGAGATTATAAATGTAGTAAACCCTATTCAAATTAGTAGCAAAGTGCCGCGGCGCTGCAACGCTGCCGTCGTACTGCCCGCCTAGCCAAGTTCACAATCTGCGATCGTTACGCTAGTCGAAAGCGAAAAAATGTATGGGAATGACGTCATCTCAACGTTAAAAGAACCAACGAATAGAAAATTCGTAGCCAAGTTACAATGGATGTTTCAACAAACGTTCCGAATTGCGTCAAAAGCGATTATTACGCGAATCTGACCAAAATTTACCTTTTGAATACCGTAATTAGAGACACAATAGAAAGACAATAGGTGTGCGGACACCGGTGTCCTCTTAGGGCATAGCCACAAAATATAAGGGCTGTTAAGTAATAATTATGACGTTGCGCGTTGGTTGGATTTGCGCTATAATCACTTTGACGCAATTCGGAACGAGTGGGAAGCTAACGTTAACGTTAGTATTTTGACAGCTCCGAATTCACGAATAATGACTTGGGAATTGGATTGTTTTGTTTGTAGAAAGGGACTTTTCCAATAAAAAAGTGTAGTGTTTTAAATGGCTTTCTTTACGTAATTAGTGTATATAGAACGACTAGCTATAACATATTGTGTTGAACATAATTCCTTTATAAAAAAAAACTTTGAAACAAAGAAGAGATCAACTTCCGAAGATACGTTTTATGAACAAACCATTTCTATGAATGAAAACGGGTATAGGCAAACATGCTGCAATGGATTTGATAACGGTTTTATAGTCGGCCGCCCGCCTGACACCCTTGGAAATGCTATTGTTGGTGATTTACGCACCACCATGTAGTGACAAAATAAAGTAAAGTAAAAAATGAGTTTAAGCATCCCATACCATCGATTAGTGCTATGTTATCGTCACTGATGTAGCAGCATTTTTCTTTGATAGTGTGATAAGTGAATGATTTCATCTTATCAGTGACATTGTATTTGTAGTTTGTGTATAAGCCCTACTATTCAGATTAAATGATTTTTTTAATAACTGACAGCTGTGTTTGTTGTTTCTTCTTCACAGCCAAAACCAAAGGGTATATAAAGTTCCAAATGTGGGTGTTTTATAGGTGCTGCACTTAACTTATGTAATATGACCAAAGTAAAACCATAAATTCATATAATAAACCATTAATTAAAAGTACTAATATTTACATACTTTCTAATAAACAATTTAGGTGAATTGAATCAGTAAAAACAAAACACTATTTTAAGTACAATCATTAAATCAGAGTCCAAAAATATTTGCAACGTTTTGTAGCAGTAACAAAAAAAATTGTTAATGTAATCCACCACACGGCTTTGATCCTTATGAGTTGAAGAGCGGTGCTGGCGCAGTACTCCAATGGACGCAGGTGCTGAAATATAAAATATATATATATGTAAATTTGAATCTGCATTTGACCAAACTAGTGCCAAACTGAGTTGTTACATAGAAAGTCAATAAAATAATACTGGTGTAATATGGTGTAGACAAATGTGATAAGTGTCAGTCAAAAACATTTCAATGTTACACACTTATGTTGAGAGGTGTGACTGATGGTTGACTTATTCATTTATTTGGATCTCCAACAAGGTCTATAGTGTTATTACATAATTTACAATATACAATTGATTCCTTGTCTGCTCCTTCAGTTTAGAAAAAATAAAAATATATTAACATTCATAATCAAATTGAATTTGACTTACTGTAATATAATAGTTTGGATGATGCTGGTATTGTGTCATTCTATTATGTGCCAGAAATAGGGAAAACATGTATGGTATGGTCAAAATGCATTTCTGGGTTTTCTGTAACTGTGCTTGACTCCTCTAAAACAATTTGTAAGTTGACGATCTAGTCTAAAACAATAAAATAATTAATTCTTCGAAAAAGTAAAATTGCCAGTCGCAGTTTTGTCCATCAATCACCTCCACTAATCTATTCATCAAGACAGCCATCCTTGCAAGAGGTCTGTGATCCCACCGCTAGTGAGAGAGTGCCTCATAAAAGCTGAGGATGGTGCACCCTGCTTCCATAGATCAAAGGACATGGCTAAATTGAAGTATGGACGACTGCCCCACAATGAAAATGCATGTATAAACATGGCACCTAGCAATATATAATGCTGAATAGCTGAAAAATAGTATTTTATAATCAAAAAGGTTCAGGAACTTTTCAGATCTGCACAATCCTGAAAATAAATCGCGTAACTCCTACGGCAAAGGTATAAAAACTTCAAACAATGACATTGCTATGAACTTTTAACTAGGCGCTTTAATGTGGCTGCGACGATTTTTATTGATGATTGTGTTTTTCACTGACGATTTTTCACTAAGGTACTTAAAGTAAAAATCTACAAATGGGTAAATGCACTAAAAAAACTTGATTCAACGGGCTTATGATAAATAATCTCCACAAAAATCATGTTAAAAGTGTATTCTGTTGTAAAACCTAAACTACTTATCCAAATGAGTTGAAATAAAGACAGTTTTCACAGACAATGTAAATAACACTAAGATTGAAATGATGAATGTATTTGAAAAAGATATTAAATATTAACTAAGCCAAATATTTGTAATTTCTGTATTGAGGTAGTTTTGTAAACAATTCTGCATAAACTAGATAATTAACGCACTGAGTAACCAGGGACATAAAAAATATATAATAAAACAATAAAAATGCGATTTATTTATTTATTTGGTAAGTCTTATTATGACATTATCTAAAAATGAAGCCGGAGATGATAATGTGTTCTAATGTCTCACCCACCCGAGATACCAGAACACTGTCTTGACATGACAACAGCCCAGAGTTCTGTTACCCACAATACAGCTGCAGTAATATGACAGTATATCATCTAAATGATTGTTTGTGGGTTCAGTTTCATACAAAATATACACATAGTATATTTTATGACCAATATGCCTCGACTTTATTTGGCCTATTAGAAGTTGAGGTCTTGATGCACCTAAATGATTTACTCTTTCAAGATCTGGGCACACTTCAATATTGTAAACACCATTTGCTCTAATATGCTCTCTGTAGTATGACCGAGCTTGTTTGGCTTGATATGGTCCTAATGCCATCAATATTAAGTCACTATGCCCCAATATTGGAAAACTCTCCAATTGGGGCAGGTTACCATCCACTCTTAAAAACTTTGTTTGTTGCCTATTCAAATTGTTTTCCCTTACAAAGGTTCCTAAACGGTTAAGCTGATCCATAAAACATGTCACTCTCTAAATTCAATGTTGGTAGTTTTTTTTTCAATTTGGTTCGCTGTAAAACTTGAGTATATATTATTATTTCCAAGTAGCAAGTGCCAAACATTCAAGTTCAAATGTACATCACATACCCTAGTATCGTGGGGAATATAAAAATTATAATTTTCAAAAAGCATTTTTTTTATAAATGCTGGAATAACATGTAACTTTTGTTCAATAACACAAGCATTAAACACACAGTGTCTAGAGGTATTTTTAGGTTTATAGTTTGGCAGGTTTAATTCTGGCTCTGGAACAGGTCTCGGTACTGGTTCAGTTTCAATTATTGGATCAGGTTCAGCTTGTAGTTCAGGTACAGACTCAGTTAGTGGCTCAGGTTCACCTGAACCGCCAGCTTGTGGCACAGGTTCAGGTCTCGGCAGAGTTGACCGATTTTGGTCCTGATTTGTCTGCCTTTGATGCCACATCCAACAGGGATGACACACATAGTTGATGGTCTAAAAAAAAGGTAATTCAGGTTATTGGTATGATGTCATCGTTATAGAGAAAGAAATGATGATTATTAACTGTTTGTAGGCTGAGGAACTAAATATTTGGATAATGATATTGATAATGATTTGTATTTTAGGTGATTTATGTTATTTTTTTATATTGTAATATAATAATGACTCTCTGCATGTTTGGTTTTGGCTGTTAGTGCAGAGAGTATCTAGGTATCAAATAAATAAATAAATAAAACAATGCATTGTGTATAAACATCACTTTAATTACCTGATGGAAAGCTGGATGTGATATTGGTAAATCCTGCATCATCAAATTGTTTCTTTCCACTTCATGATGTACGCTTCTGACAGAACGACCACAAGTTATGCACATCATTGTATGGGCAAATAAACGATCATCATTAGCTTCTGAATTCAGCATTTCATAACAAGGCTGACAAATGTTGGCATCCCTTGGAACCTAAAAAAACAAAACTGAATTACCATAGTACCAATCATTGTTTCTTATATTTATTAGATTTAAAATTATTCGCAGATGACTTACCTCTATTGTTAACCATCGTGCTAGGTTCATGAGTAAAAGAGCAGGCAAAGAAGAGGTGAAATGCCGCCGCAGTCTGCGTGTGTACACCACAGTTTATGCACCGCATGATTGCAATTCAAGTCCGTGTCGAGTAGCGAGAGGTCAGTAGTTAGGCGAGCAATCAGTAAGTCCAATAAACAAGCGAAGTTCAATGAAAATCCAAAATCTAACTAAATCCAAAAAGCACAACAAATAAATAAACGGCAGAGCGTTGAAACGACGTCTGACGTTTGTTTTTTTTTTCATAGAGTAGAGATGGATTGTTTTTAATGTAACAAAATCGATAAAATAATCGAATGGGATAAAAGAAAAAAAAATAATATATTGACCACGACAGACACAAAATATGTAGTAAGATTGTGTGCTCAAAGTGTTAGTAATACACTTATCCAGTTACAATTATTTTGTTTCAGAAAATAAATCGTTTTGATAACCCTTATTATAAATCGATGTTAGTACAATAACTCGATTTGACAGTTTGGAAATGCGATATGTCTCCTTCTTAGCTTGAAGTACTCCTTGATTATCTATAATCTTGTCAAGTCAAACCAAAACAAAGCATAAAAACAATTCAGATACTTTTTTATTTTTATTAGTTCACGAAAGTTCTATGAAATTATTAAACACTAAATAATTCATGAATGAATATTTAAATAATACGGGTTAGTGTGAAGTTCTTATACATGTTAACCGTTTTGGGGGCAGCCGTTTAGCCATCTCTTTTCTTCTTAACCTTAAAAAAGTATTATATTGAATTATCTTCGCAGTCTTATCCATTGTTATTGGCTTCTCTGAGAGAATTTAATGAGGTTACCAAGCTTGTCCATTTCCTCTTTGTATCTTATTTGGCTGAAGTTGTCCGAAGTATACCTTAAAATCTGGGTTTTTTGCTTCAGGAATTCCACCAAACCTCCGTAATTGTACGTAATTAGTGCGTTTTGTCATGATAACTGAAATTAATAAACTTTTATTACACAAAACAATAATTTACATAAAACTGACCAAAAAAATACTACAAAGGTGAGCAATAAAAACAAAATTTCGCTGATTATATTCAAAAAACCACAAAAACATTGTTATAAACTAGCATTTTAGTATGATTGTTTATTTACTTACCACTTGTACTATATAAAACTTTAATGTATTATTAATTTATGTAACTGGTCGAGTAATAATTATTTCTGACTAATAATATGGAACTTAATACCATTAATATTTTAATTTTAAACTATCCTAAATATTTGTGTAACTAACTCGTTTGTTTGACAGCGGAGATGTTGGATAGAGATTGACAATATGAAAACACAATCGACCGTTTATCGAATCAAATATCGTAATCGATTTGGAATTTATTAATTTTTGTTTTTAGGAGATATTAACCGAAATAGATATGCAAATATAATGAATTATCTTGTTATTAAACAAAATTGTAACTTTATTAATAAAAAAACTAATGCAATTTTATTTTCTTAGTTAAAATACATGATAAATTAAATGTCAGTTAGCTTTAAGCAACTACTAAAATAACGACTGATTAAGAATATTTTAAACCTCCTTATAATAAATTGAATATAAATATATTTTTATAACTTAATTTCAATCGATTTGGACAATCGATTAAACAACACCCTCAGAAACGCGTATTGGACATCCCTTTTTGGTTATATCATACAGCATCGTGAATATTCGGAAATGCTCGGTACAATAATGTGTTCTCTGTCACACTTCAGCATTCCTGTCGGCTGTCTCTGTCTTATTGTTCATGTTGATAATTGTTTAGTTACCCGACTGCGCCCGAAGGAGGTTTATGTTTTTCAAGAGTATGTATGTATGTATAATTGTTTGGCACGTTCTGCAGCCTGAACGGCTCGATGGATTTTAGCTTGAGAGGTGTCGTTAGATTCGTATTTACTGTGAGAGTGACACTGGGTATATCAAAATAAAAATAAAAAAACAAAATGGCGGATTTATAGCGCCAAATTCAAATGTTTGGCACGCTCTGCGACCTGAACGGCTCGATGGATTTTAGTTTGAGAGGTGTCTTTAGATTCGTAATTACTTTGAAAGTGATTTTTTAGGATTAAAAATGCATGAACTGTTCTTAAAATGTTTATTTTTGGAAATTACACACATTTTTACTGAAAAATTTTAA